>MEHQ01003929.1:591442-739215 GCA_008828725.1 Saccharina japonica | reverse complement strand
ACTCCCTCCCTCCCTCCCTCCCTCATATACAAACACACATACCACACATACATACCACACATACATACATACATACCACACATACATACATACATACATACAAACACACATACATACCACACACACATACCACACATACATACATACATGCATACATACATGCATACATACATGCATGTATGCATGCATCATGCATGCATCATGCATGCATGCATACATGCATACATACATACATACATACATACATACATACATACATACATACATACATACATACATACATACATACATACATACATACATACATACATACATTCATACATACATACATACATACATTCATACATACATACATACACTGTAACGCAGTCTGTCGGTAGGAATGATGATACATCGGAATCATCACCGATATTATGTAGTAGGCAGCAACCCACTTGTCCTGTGGCTTCGGCATGGAGAGGGAACTGCCCCTCTTCGCAGCTGGAGGCAATTGACCGCCTTAAGCAGGCATTGGGGCGCTATACGTACGTGCTGCTATTTGCTGGACTGATGTTGTTCAGTTGGTGATGATGTACATGGGGTGTATACTACTACTACTAATACTACGTGCTGGTGCTGCTGTATTATGATTCCACACTGCTGTTGTAGTGGGTGGGTGGATCGGTTGTTACGTGTGTCGATCGGTTGGTGCGTACGTGGGTGGGTGTGGGTGGGTCGGTTGGTACGTGGTTGACTGCGTGTGTCAACTTACCTGATCAATCAGTAGATTGCGCCATAGGATGTGGATCGTGGCCCAGCTATTATTTGTTTGGCATTTTTGGTTTTGGCCGCCATATATACCGGCCTCGCCCTGGCATTGTTCGGGATACCACTACTGTAGTACTCTTAAATTATAATAGTGATTAGTGGTAATATGGCGCGACCTCGGTACCTGCAGGAGTCAAATCTGCGATACGTCACGCTGAGAAAATACGGATTGTGCTGAACCAACACGAACGAACATCTAGGTATACGGGCCGTTTTGGTTCTTCCTTTCAAAACAAAAAACGTCAGCATATAGCAGCAGCAGCAGTAGCAGCAGCAACAGCTGTGCCGGCCGCAGCTGTGCCGGCCGCAGCAACAACAGCAGCGGAACAACAGCAACAGCGGCAGCAGTAGGACACACGAGGCCAAACTCATCGTCGCTGTACGCTCGGTTCGGCAGTCTAACACTCGAACCCTCTATACTCGTACTGAATTTGTTGTTTGTTTCCTGGTTGCCCAACACGAAATTGGTACGAGTATTCGGTGTGATTTGAAGACAAAAACGTCTGCAGTGTCCAACAACAGGTTATTCCTGTAGCAGGTGCCACCACTACTACTGCTTTACGACATCTACGGCAGAGCTTCTCCGTCCCCTCATCAGTAGGGAGGTGGGCCTTAAAACACCACCTGCATCATGTCTTAGAGACACAGCCCAAACGTTGTTGTGGTCAGACACATTCTGCCTACTGGTTGAAATGGGTTTCGTTCGGTAGAACTAAAAAAACGAAAACCGTTATTATATTTCGCGTTCCGATTTTTCTTTAACACAAGATTCAGCCATGTGCTTGTAGAAAATGTGGCCCACAACATCGTCAGCATACAGCAGCAGCAGCAGCAGCTGTGGCGGCCGCAGCACCAGCAGCAACAGCACAGCAGCAGTAGGGCACACGAGGCCAGGGCCAGCGTCACTGTACGCTCGGCTTGTCGGTCTAGCACTTGAACTCGCGACGCTCCCATGCTTGGGTGTATCGTATCGTTCGGCATAATTGATTTCTTCTGTATTTGAAAAAAAAACAATTGTTGCGAAATTCTACAGTGGTAGTATTTCTGAGATATAAAACGAAAGGCTCCAGCCATGCGCCTCTAAAAGCACACGTTGCCGCACCTACGGTAGCTCGACAAACTCTGCACGAGTTACAGCGATACCAGCACGAGCAGACTTCGTTAAAATGAGTGCGTGCGCAGAGCCCAACGGGACTGGCGTTGGCGCCGTGTATGATCAGTGCGAACTACGAACGTCGATGTTGACTGTCTCAAAACACAGAAATTAAAAACTACCACCCAACATTCCCTCGTACGCAATCCTCTATGAAAAAGCTCTCGTTGTTTCCTCGAAAAATCAATTTCAAACAAATGCTCGCGCTTCGCGCTCGCGCGCCTCACCATCATCATCAGCAGCAGCGGTAGCGCAGAGCAGAGCACCAGGCTAAAGGTACCCATACTATGGTATGGTTTAGTGTATGTGCAGCAGCAGTGGTACAGCAGAGCAACAACAGGCTAATTGCAGCGTGGTTATTATGTGCAGCAGTGGTATTTCAGAGCAGCAGGCTAATGTTACACATATGGTATAGTGTAGAGTGGTTATTGTGTGCGGTGGTGTAGACCAACAGGCTAATCGTATGGTGCAGCGACAGATATGGTACAGCAACACCAGTGTTACGGCACGATATATCCAGCAGTGGCTCAAGAGCGGGGGCAATTGGTATGGTGCAGCGACTCATATGGCACAGCGAGATACCGCCGTGCCACTAGAGTGCCGGTGGCACGTTAGTGGTATGTACGTATGGTACCGCAACATACATGTACGGCAGCGGTTTTGCGGTATGGCGCGGTGTGTACAGCAGTATATTGATTGATACATTGCGGTAATGTATAACATGGTATGGTACAATGGCTAGCGGACATATAAAATATGGATGGAATGGTTTCAACAAATGTCCCCGGGTAATATCAATACATAGCTTTATCTTCTTTGGTTCGGAAGCTTTCCTCGGCATATGTTGGCACCTCACAGCCACTCTCAGCCTCTAATTGCCGAAGCAGAAGTTACTTGCCTTCCGGAGGTTCTTGGCTTTCTTTGTTTTCTACTATTTTCGTTACTTGCTGCTTCCTGTTTCCTACCAGTTTTTACTTTGTCGGCGAGATCATGTTTCCCTTTTTTTCCGGTTTCGGGTTCCTGCGTGTACCCAGTGAGCACGACAGCGCGTGCGAGCCCGGCACTATCGCGGGTATGGGAGGGCGCTGGCCAGTAGAGGTGGGGTCAGAAGGAGCGCGGTCTCTTTTTCGTGGCTAGGCGTGGCGTGTCCATCGAGACACGAGGGGAGCATGAAGGTCCTTGCTGTTGCTGCTGCTGCAATGAATCCAGTATGTCCGACATCGTTTTGTCTGTAATAAAAGAACATTTAAGCCAAGTTCAAGCGGTGTTTTATTTATCGAACAAACATTATTTTTACAGAGGCATCAGCAACCTCGAGCGGGCGAACGAGAGCCTCTGTGAGTACCGGGCTTCACGCGAGGTGGGCCACGGGGCTCACTGGGGCAGAGAGGCAGTAGAGCTCGACCCGGACCGAATCGATGGCGAGGTGATCGCGGGTGGGCGGGGAGCGTTTTGTTCGAGTACGAGTACGTAATGTACGTCTTTCTCAGTTTTGTGGATTTTTGTACAACTTGATTGACGCTCGTGCTATGCTGTGCTTTCTCTTTCATACTCTCTCTATATATATAAAGATCGAAGGTACTACTACTACTGCTGTTGTTGTACTACCACACATAGCAGTCACGAAAAAGGCACAATTCACACCCCTAGCAGGCAGCGCAGCGCCGTCCTGCGAGCCATGTTGCTGTGCTTTCTCTTCTTTTCGAACATACAGCTTTGTTGTCCTGGAGTATGGAGATCTACTGTCGTATACTTTTGCAAGTCGCCTGTACGTTCGTTTGTTCTTTGTGTTTTTTGCTTTGTTTGTGGTGTACAACTGCTGTCGCCGTACAGGTATGATAGTTGCTTTGCCACATACATGCCGCATACCAGTACTCATGCATCACAATACAGCAGTAGTAGACGGGTACTGTACGTTCAGTTGCGTACAGCAATAAGTATTTCGCTGCATTGCACCATGAATCTCTTTGGCCTTTTCAAGTCGGTCTTTACACATAGTGGACTTCTTCTGCCCCTTTCCTTGCGCGAGCGTAGCGGGCGGCGTCAACCGCCCTCGAAGCGAAGCTTTGCTTTCTTTTAGCGATATTTTTTCGTGTTGTTCACCACTATCGTTTTTGTCCTGTATTGGCCGTCATACATATGGAGCTCTTGGCATTATCAAGTCGCCAGTTGCAGCTACAATAATATATGCTCCTCTTTTACCCTTTTCACATTTGGTTCTATTATTCCTTCCGCGAGCGTAGCGGGCGGCGTTAGCCGCCCGCGCAGCGGAGCCCTTGTAATAAATATAATGTTTGGGACATGAACGAACTCCTTCATAAAAAGGTCGAGAGAGGCTCGCTACAGGTGTCCCGGTACGCGCAATACCGCTGTCTCCACCAGCCCGGCACCGACTCCGGCCGTAAGAGGTCAGCCCCCTTCTCCGTCCCTGCCTGCCCCAGCGCCCGCCTCGCGTAGGACACGCCGCGCCTGTCGGCGGCCGTTTTCCCACTCGATCGGGGCAGCCACCAAGGCCTCCGAACGTACCTCCGCAAATTTCCGATGTCCGACAATATAATAACCGATCGCATATTCATTTTTGAGACATAACCGCCATTATATACCAATCAAAACGCAACAACCCACAAGCGAAAGAACAGCAGGCGCAGAGAGCCGGGGGCGCCCGCCGTGCCCGGACTAGCGCGGGCCGCCGCGCCATTACAGGGCCGGTTTCCTCTTGTTTACACCCCAGCACTCCCGCCCTCGGCGATATCCGGGGCAGAGCCGGCCCGGCGCGCTCCCGGCATGGCCCACAGCAGACGCTCCTCCAAACCAAATCGCCACCCTACTACAACAACTACTACTACGACGACGACCACAATTTTCTATTTAACATATTCAAACAAGGGTGGCTTCGCCACGGCGGGCTGATCCATCACCATCGTGTAATCACATGCACCGGCACTAGGTACCATGGTACCCGGCATGAAATACGAGTTGCTACATACAGGTTGCACAGCCTCTTGCTGCGCCGTTTCTGGCTGTTTTATTATCATCCTTCATTGCTACATGCCGGGACGAGAGCGGCAGGGCGTGTGGAAGCCATGAAACGCCGGCATTGCGGAGAAGGTTAACTGTGCTCTGCTATGTTCGTCGCTGTTTTGCGGTAGAGTTCGGCGTTTTCCGCAGCGCTGTGAATGAACTCACACACCACAACCACGGCAGCAACGTTGTTTTCGATACACAACGCTAATACGTACCTACGATTGGTATATATCATACAACAGATCGTCTGCAAATCATTGAAAATCGCCGCCCATCGGTTCTCGTTTGTTTGCAACAACTTGCCCGTTTAGGAGAAGTAAAATAAAGGGAAACGCTTGACATCTCGCACACGTTCACGGTGGGTGGCATTGAATAGAGTACGAAGGACCAGGGGCGTTGGAGTCGATGTTATCGCCAAAACAACACTATGAAAGGTAGAGTGCACCTAGGTAGCCACTGACTCGAGAATGGACTGCGAAGGAACATGGACGGTGATTCTTCGGAGCAGACGATGCAAAGGGTTGACAAAATGTAATTCCTACTACTGGAATTATTCGGTAACCCCCCTCCCCCCTCCCCTGTATTTGCGCACTACCACCCCCCCTGTCAAGATTCAAAGAAACTCTCAAGCATTTTACCCAAAATCAAAGATCGTGCCTACTTCTCGCTTATCTCGCTCAGCCCCCGCATGCGTTCACGTCGAGGTAAGCAGGGGGAAAGAAGGGCGAGGGGTGTCAAAGCCGATCCTGAAAGAGCGAGCTCGAAGAAAAAAAAAAACTCGATATTTTGATGTGTCGGAGATTTCGATATTGAGGCCGACACGATACTCGATATATTGCCGATGTATGGCCTAGGATTGTTCATACAAGAGTTTTTCACTCGCAGTATATTGCGTCACCGTACCCATCCCTGCAAACATCTAACTTCGTACCTTTCGTTCTCCTTTTTCGTTTACTTGAAACATGTGTAGTCTTCAGTGTTTAAACGCAAGGCAATTCGCGATGGGGCCAATCTTCCTTCTGCTGGTCGCGCTGGTGGCTGCGAAGACCTCTGTAACGTCTGCCGTCTCGCTTGTGCTGAGAAACGAACAGGGTCCTAACATCCGACCAATGCTCCCAACCTTTCTCGATGGAAAACCGGAGAGTGAGGAGGTACGCTAATGATAACTGGTAGGTAATTGTCAACAACAGACCTGTGTTATGGAAGCTTTCGCAATTGTGAGGCCACATATCACTCACCGACGAGGCTCCTCAAGTCATTGCTCGATCTCACTTGCATTTCACCATCATTTCCGTTTTTTAGTTAGCCCATGAGATTGTGTCGGGTGTAGTTAGAAGTTTGTATCAGCGTGGGTTGTTGCGTGAGGTACAGACGGGCCCTCGACTAATCATGCAAATGCTCCTACCGCCAACAGGCAGTTGGTGATGTGCCGAACGTTGATTGTATTTTCATTGGTGCATGCTCGGGGGTTCCAGAAGTCTGCGGTTGATTCAATATGGACGAGATACATTCACAGGGTAGGAAAACTCAGCAACATCAAACCTGATGGCAGGCCTTGTTACGGAATTTAATACATCGTCAACCGTATTTTCGTCAGCTCTGGCATTCCATGCCGATAAAATTGAAATTGCCAAGAGCATCTTCCACGGGTATGTGGCATGTGGCTTATCGGTGTCCTTTCGATGTTGGCTCGGATTTTACGGGCCATGCTGGTATCTGGTATTGCTCTCTCAGCTACGTCACGTTATATTGTACCTGATATATGATAAAGCAACCTAGCGCTACGATGATAATGTTCCATCAGCTGTAGTGGGACCATTGCAAAGCACGGAAATGTGACAAGCTGTGTAGACACTGCCATGTTCTACCACCGGGCGTGGATCATCCAAAGTCGTACGAAAACAAATTTCGAAAGGGATGATAACACGAGTGTATCGTGGTCTTATCGTGGACACAGCATGGGCCTCTCATGACTAATATGGTCGGATTCGATATCGTACCCCCCCCCCGCCCCCTCTCTCCCCTCCCCCCCTGTTGTATTTACTCGTACTAGGGTCTGGTACATGTAACTCTCAGGCGTGCTTTACGAAGACTGAACAGTATTCGGACTTAAATCAAGCATGTTTGGATGTTTGTATACAGCCCTATTGAATTGAGATAATTACAGGAATGCCCTCTTCCGCCCTCTTTCTTGGTGACTGTTCGTCTAACATTTCTCCTGCATACCTGCATCTCCCATGGGACGACAGCACTTCCCATCCGCTGCTCATCCTGACCATGACTACCTCGTGCTCGAAGAGATACATTACCCCGCGGCACCCGCTTAATACGGCGCCGTGAATATAGGGTGTGCTGGTGACACGGTTGTATATTTCAAACAATGTAGAATCGTAGCCGCAGCACATGTGCGTTCTAGACGCCCTGGTTTGTTGACTTGATGCTGCCATTATAGCGTAACCGAGCACACCCGTGCTTCCATCACCAAAAACACGTTCAAGCCCCTGCCGGTCCTATCTGAGTGTCCCAGCTGCGAAGCTGATAATCGCAAACGCCTAGAAGGTTTCAAAGAAATGCCCAGGGCATTCCTCGAACTGTGCCTACCTACCTCGACTCTTTTGATATCGGGTGATCTGTCTGAATTGGTTTGATGCGACGGTGTCCCCCTCATCGTTTCTTGTATTATGCCTGGTAAGTGTCTTCACGCACAGCTTTAGCAGTGATCGTACTCAAAGCAACATGATCGTACTTCAACTTTCCAAAGTATGTCACACAGTCAAAGACGTTCGACAAACACTATCGTATTTACAACGTTAAGCCCAACTCACTATTAATCAATTACCACGTTGTGCTTGACAGGTTCACGAATACTCTCCAGGTGTGGAAGTCGCACCTCACACAGCCCATGGCAGGGGACTTCACCATGCACGGGCTGGCGTTCCCACTTCGTTTCAAATCCAGTTGGCGGACGAGGATGACGCGCCACCTCACGACCAGTGGAATGCCGTCGACAATAGGCTATTTATGTACGTTTGGATAGCCAACGCGGATCAGATTTTTGTCGGGGAGGTAGTTAATAATAGGGATGGGACACTTACGGCAACTTATGAGAGCTCGTTCCCCGGACATTATTCCGTGCACATCGAAGTCGTGACGATGAAACCTCACGACGAAGGCGTCCCCATCGTCGGCAGTCCTTTCGGTTTGCAGGTTAAAGGCGATCCCACACTCAATATCGACAAACTTCCAGTGTGTGGCACGGAGGAAGAAGACATTGAAAGCAGTTTTTGGCGATCAGGCACATGGGTGTCGTCGAACCTGGCCAGCGCGTCACACGGTGTCATGAGAGATGGATGGGTGTTCCAACCCAAGTCCTGCGTGTATGACACGTTCTCTTATGAAGACCTCATGCTTCTGGCCGAGCGGAAGGAACCCACATGGATACTGATTCTTGGGGGGTCAGTGCAGCGAGGAGTCTTCCTGAATCTTGTCGACATGGCACTGGCGAAAGGGCAAAAAGATAATTTTGGACCCAGTGCTATTAGTAAGTGCTGGGGCTACGCCGACATCAAGATCGGCAATCTTCGCCTGACCTACCAGGCGAGTGGATTGGCACAAGCATTATGCGACATATTATATCGAAGTACGCGTGCTGACTGCATGGCCGGTGAAGATTCTACATGGCCGCAGTATAGTTGTTTAGATCGATTTTTCCAATAACTAGTGCAAGTTTACTTTACACTACGGCTCTACAAGCCTCAACGCCCACCGTCATGGTGTGTCCTATGGCGCCAAGAACCTCCTTTAAATATTGGTCAAGGATGAAGTGCTCGTATGATCCTACTCGGCGGAACAACTTAGACTGGGTTTCTAAAGGGACACCAGCCAGCTCGTAAAATAATAAATATGGCAGTAGACTTACGTTTAACGTCCAGTAAAACGTCGAGTAGCTAAGCGAAAGGTGGCGTAAAGTCTACACGTTGAACTTCAACAGTACAACTGCTGTCGACAGAGGAGTCCTCGAAGCGATATGTTTAAGCCGTCCTGCACTCATCTAACGCTTAGGCGTATGTGATCCGCCGGTATATGTGACACATGCATCACTATCCAAAGCGCTGATGCAGGTACTACACCACAACTTGTCCGTGGACTTAATAACGTTGTCCTCGCAAAGCGCCTTGCTAACACTGATGTCACATGGTACGTACAATGGGCACGCCGAGCGGTGGACCCAATTTAGTCGCACATAACAAGTGTGGCCTACTAGTAGTTGTGCTGCCGTGGGCCTAGCTGGTGAGCCTTGTGAGTTGGCATAATTCGACATTTCATACGGCAACACCGGGTAGCCTGTAAGAACTAGTGTCGAACTGCTCCCGTATGGTAAAATGTACCAGCACTTACCACAAGGCTATAAAATCGCAGGCGTTTGGTGTTCATCCCGGTGTCTTCTTCACGGTGTCACAATTACGTATAACTACATGATAACAGGACTTTCGCCTGTACCAAATATTTGGGGTCGAGGACGCAACCATTTGCAACAACGAAAAACTTCAAAGTGGCAGCAGCGCCGCATTTGTCCGTTCCTGCAAGCACTTCCTTGAATGGCAAGTTTTCGCGGAAGGAGAAGACTGGCCCTCGGTTATCATGGCCCCATCCAACATGGATAACAGTAAAGGTGCCACCAACGTGGCCATTGAGGTGAGGTATAGTGTGATTCGTGTACCTGCCTTTTCGTGGACGTTCCGTATGTTGCGGCCGGATAAGACTTAAACGAGACGCTGAGCAGCATCACGTTGTTTCCAAGATGTATCTAAGTACAGCGGCTGCGTGGAGATGCTGCATATGTGTATAATTATGGTTGTGAAATTTTAGTGTTTTTTGCACTACCTCACGTCGTACTAGCCCTTTTCGGCAAAACACTAGGTACGCCGACACAGGAAGCCCGGCCGGACACGCTGATGGAGGTCTAAGCTCGATCCGAGGCCTGTAGCTCGCGTGGCAGGCGCTTAAAGTTGTTTTCCCCGGCGGGAGTGGATGAGACGATTTCCCGGGTTCTCTGCATGAGGCCTCATTTTGGACGTACGTGCCAGTAACAAATAATGTTCTGTTTTTTCCCTTTCACGAGCGCATCATGAGCACACAGGAGCGCCCAGCCACACCAGTATACCACAGGTAAGACACCGCAACATGCGGAGAGCACCACGTTATAACTCTGCATAAGCACCAGCAGGTAAAACACCGTGCGTGTGTGAGACGCCCATCTGCGCTGTACTGCTATGGCTAGCTGTGTCTATCGGAGCCTGCGGTCCTTAGTCCATCATCTATCTGCCTTTCATTTTTGCTGCTGTGTGTGACAGAGCCACCTTCACTCTGGCCGGGAATGTAATGGCCGCTTAAATTTAATAGGAGCACCTCAACTGTCCTTTATATATATATATTTTTTTGTGTTTCTTCTCCGAAGCGAAGCTCAATCCAGAAATATACGAGACATCAGACTCAACGAACACAAACAACGTTACACCCCCGTCTAGAAGCACAAGCAGCAGATGTGGCTGTGACAGGTCCACCGTAACTGATGTGGCTGGTATGGTTGCTTTATCGGAGGCTTGCATCCGTCAATAATCACCATCACCATCTGTCTCTCTTCTGCTGCTTGCTGCTGTGCTTGCATGATGTATGTGCGGTTTGTCGCCCCTCTGGTGCGCGCCGCGAAAAATAACGTTGTACGACCGGGTACATGGGAAAACTGATCTTTGGCAATATAACGAAATAGTCACCATGCCCGATTTTGAATTTGGAGGCTTGATTTTGATCTTCGGCGATAACTTTTTCTGTCTCTTTTTTTTTTGTTTTGTACGTATCCCAGACCCCGCATATATAAGACACGCAGCACACACGAGCACTGCAGTGTTACAACGCTATAGACTCCTGCCCTCCGCCAGCAGAGCAGGAAGGAAGGCCGTGCGCTTTCGGTAGTTTGTCCCGCTTTATTAATGTGGCTACTCTATAGATGTTGCTTCTTTTATCGGACCCTGCGATCTGTAGAGTTGGGGGTCTCTGCTGCTGTGTGGTGCATGCATGCATGTAATCCCGGTTTTCCTTGGCACCCGAGAGCGGAGCAGGTCCACATTAGACAGGGTAAGGCGTTGCATATACACACCACTGGCTAATACATATACAGCGAAGCAAACTGATGATAAAAGTTCCGCCACAATACAGCGATATCTGTCAATCTCGTCAAAAATCGTCCTTCCAACAGCCGGTTATGCTCGTAGGGGTTAGCAGTGCACGGTGCGCGTGGAGTGCTTTCAAACATTTTTTTCGTCGGGAGTACTCGGTTTTGTGCGGGATAGATCTTCATTACCTTGAGCGCCACACTAATTGAATGTCGACACATATGATGAAAATGTTTGGCGGGGTCATTAAGAAAGCTCTAAGAATGAACGGGCCAATACTAACGGTTCCACCCATATTTTCGAGTACGTTTTATCCCAAAAACTCCAGGTGCAGTTAGTTCTAAAAGGGTCTACATTTATGTGCAGTAATATATACGTAGATATTTAATAGCGCCGTATTTATGTACTATAATATATTATATGCGTATATTCCAGTAGTATCGCATGCTGGGGAGCCATAGTAAATAGAGCCAAATATTGTAATTAAAAATAGGTAAATTAATAGGTTTTTGTGTATGTCGTAGGTCCTATTTACTATGTCCCCCCGTAAAACAATGTTTTGATTTGTCCTTGCGCCACTCCCCTAGGCATGTCACGGCGGGGAACCTTGTATAAATACCTATACATTTACGTAAACCTGGGTCGGTCGTTAGTTACGAGTGGACCGTATGACAGTTCTTCCTTGTGACAAACAGCCCAGCTTTCGATTGGCAGCTCTTCGAAATACTGGTAGCGTTTAGCTTCTCACTTTTTGCTGGCAGAGCAGCACGACTATAGTCTTAGTCCGTACTTTTTTTTTGTCAGCAACGACGATACTGAGCTTGGGACGTCAAAGAGCGCAAAGCAGAGCATGGCCGGCATTTGTACAGCAGCAGCTTCGCCGCCAACTGCTTTGCAGGGGACATCGTCCTACAGGTCATCAGACAGAGCTGATGATGTACATCAGCAACACCCGATCAACTGCTGCTGCGATAGCGCTTGCCTAAGTAATGTGGCTGCTGGCGCGGGAGCTACATGCAGTCACAGCAGCAACGGGCGGAAGCAGCGGGCTCTTTGGTGCGCAACCACAATAGCGTAGCTGCTCGATGGCCGGCATTGGTACAGCACCAGGGAGAGACACCAGCATACAGACTATCAGATAGAAAGTTCATGATGTACTGCTGTGCAACCGGCAGTTTCTGAGCGTAGAGAATAACACCATCATACAGACTAGCAGGCAGAGCTCATGATATACTGCTGTGCTGAGCACAGCAAGGTGTACTCAATCGACTTCTGCGACGGTATAGCTCAGGCGAAAAGAGTGTGGCTGCGGGAATGGAACTGGTGTAATCCATGATCATATGCGTTTATGGCTGTGTCGCTGCTGTACAGATCACAGACCACCAGGTAGTGCTGTAGCGTAGTTACTTACCCGGTGAGTATAAAAATATATTTTCACTTTCCGTCTGCGCAAAAGACACGCTTTTTCCATTTTTGTACAGGAAATTCACGGGAAATCTTTCGTAATCCTTATAACATATTGCGCTTCGGTAGTGGTGGTGATGATGTCCGAATGACTCTTTGCGACTATGCCGGTTTCGGTATGCCCCACGGGAGACCGGCTATACCGCTCGCCATCCTACCTCGGTCGGCGCTGCACCACCGCCCCGGTCGCCCCACGCGTCAGCCCTCGGTGACCCCGGCTTGAGAACTGGCGCCATCGACGAACTCCGCCAGCGGGGGTTGGGGGAATACGGCCTACCGGGGACGGCTCGCTCCGTCCCCTGTAACGGGGCGGATCCGCGGGAGGGGGGGGGTTCACATCGTATTCGGAGGGCTTTCCCGCCCGGGGTCCAATCCCTACACTAAAATCAAGTGAAAAATCACACTAATTTCAAGCTACTTATTTTCCACGGTATTTTCAAGTCGTTTGCTTCCAACACTAAAATCAACATGTACTTTTTTCAAAGAGTCCCCCAAACGTTAAAATATGGATCTCCAAAACTTGGGTCAGAATCGAAATCGGCCCAAAACTGCGCGATTCAGCGGTTTTTGCACAATTTCGAGATGAACAAGCTCAAACGCACCAAAATCGACTAAAACAAAAAAACGAAAAAGGGGCTACTTTCTTGACTGCTGCTGCTGCTGTTGCTGCTGTAAATGGGTTATATACTACTACAACTATTTCTGTACGTGCTGGTGCTGCTGTACACTGTGATTTCACACTGCTGCTTTTGTAGTGGGTGGGTGGATCTGTTGGTTCGTGTGTCGATCGGTTAGTGCGTACGTGGGTGGGTTTGTGGGTGGGTGGGTGGGTGGGTGTGGGTGGGTCGGTTAGTACGTGGTTGACTACGTGTGTCAGTTTACCTGAGCAATCAGTGGATTGCGTAATAGGGTTTGGATCGTGGCCCAGTTATTCTTTGGTATTTCGTTTTTGTCCGCTATACCGGCCCCGCCCTGGCGTAGCTCGGGGTGCCACTACAGTAGTAGTATTATTTTTTCCAAGAAAGTAAACAAGTTGTACCCGTACGAAGTACAAAATACGTACAACGCCCTTATGTACGAGGGCAGAGTGTGATCGTTGTCTTCGGGTCTGGTAAAAAAACAGGTACATATTGTCGACTCGTTTATGGACCAGCATAGACCGCAGTATAGGCTGCCGCTCTGTATTGTGTGTTGCTGCTCTGCTACTGCTGAGGTACTGCGCGCGGGGGGGGCACAACCTTACTACTATACATATCTTGCGTCGCCTGCAATTGGACGGTTTGCTGTAGGCTCGCTTTTTATTTTACTGTAAAATTGCAACTGATTGTGGCCACCCTACTCCGCCATACAACTGCATTTTTTGGCGGACTAGCCCAAATCCAACTACAAGCAAATTATGTTCGAGAAATTTTCAACTTCTATAGTGCATCCACTCCAAAGGAAAGCCTTGTATATATATTTTATATATATTTGTTCGTCAGGAACCGGGAGAGGTGCACGTATATCTTACGCTTAGGGCTACGCAGCTGGCGACAAATGGTGCATCCTTTGCCTCCGTCAGCAGATTTATATTGTCGTGTTAATGAGGTTTTATGTAAATACCAGGTGTCAAGAAGTGGCAAAAAATCGCTGATTTTGGCGTAGTAAATGCGCGCACGGCTAGTGCATCCAATCTACCTGGTACTATTTTGCCAACTACCATTTGACGAACTGTTCGTAAATATTGGTAATGGTTGTACCGGAAGGCCCATGGCGATCTGATGAACAAATATGTATGAATATCCGCACCCCGCATCATACACGAAACGGTTTGTCTTGCTAGCTTTGTGTGGAAACCATGCGTTGGTTGAGTTTTGGTGGGGATCCTGAGGTAACAAGCTTTGTTTCCGGGACACATACTAAAATTGGGATCGAGGACGAAGTTAGTATAGGCTTTGCGAAGGAAACCGCACTTAATTGGTTGCTTTGCATCGTGTTGTCCCGCGCGCTAGGTGGTTATGGCGGCCTTGCCCGCGAGCTGGTGAGGCACTCTCGTCATGGTGGAGCACATGTCAGGATTTGTAAGTACGGGGTCAGCTCTACGACGTCTACCACTAACGCTGCACTTATCTTGGTTCGTAGCATCGCATCCTACATTTGTGGACTGACGAAGTTCGCTTGATTCCACATCGCTCGTACTCGTGCCAGCAGCAATGAGCAGAAGCACTCAGCACATGACGCACCTGTTCAATCGCTGCTTCATTCACGTTTCAGGGCTTACACTGGGGTCAACGGAATCCGACTGGAATGGCCTTTGAAGATGTCGGCATGAGCTACCATCGCCGCGGTTCCGGCAGCGACGGTGGCTACGGGAAAATGTCTCGTTACCAAAAACAAGATCCTCGCACTACCTTTATGAGTGTCTTTCCCGTAAGTGGCTCTGCATACAAAAATATAATCGTGCACACGGCGTCTATGACCGTCGATACTGACACTTCTGACATGAACCTGACAACTGACACAACGCGTATGCCTCGACGTAGTTCGACGGTAGGGGATTCACGCATTTCTTTTTAAACTCCTCATACAAGTTCTATCATTTACACAAATCCCACGATTGACAAGACTTGTGAGTTCCATTAGTACTGGGGGTTAGGCCTACCAAACATGTTGTACTATTATACGAAAATATGCATTTTCAGATATATTGGAGAGTTCCTCACTCAGAAGCCGGCCCTTCTGACTTGGACCTGACGACTGACTACTCGTATGACTCGACGTAATCCGACGGTAGGTTGGTTACGTAATGCTCCTCAGACTCCCCATAGGAGGAGTTCTATGGCTTACAGGCTGGTTCAAGCATACCGCTCAAACTGTATTCAGTAGCTGATGTCCACGCCGTTTTCTTGGAAATAGACACTGATATCTGGCACACGTGTCTCATGCACCCTATCCGGGCCGTCACCGGATGTAGTTTGTTTTAGCGGTGGCCCAAATCGGGTATACCCGATGGGTTTGTGGCCAACACAGTATACCATTGTATTTTAGTGACCTCGACGACCCCAGGGCGCCACCTCATTGGCCAGCGCCGGCCACCGCCCTGCGCTGGCCACAAACTGTTGATTGTACTCAGTAACCCAACGCATAAGATCCATCGTATGGTAGGAGTTCCACATGCTTGATATGAATTCTTGTGGTGGGATATGGGACATCGGGATGTTTCATGAGCCGCTCGATGTCACTCGGGGTTTGGGCCGAGTCAGCTCGACAGCTCTGGGAATAATGCATACGACAGCTTCTGTGTTACCGCTGTCTTGAGCCACCATGACGCCTGCATGTGCCATATTCGTGTACACCTTTAGAGAGCAATCGACACACTAGTGCAACCGGTGATTCTATTGGAGAGCGCGGACATCCCAGAGGGGACTCCCAGAGGGGAGCAGAGGCTGTTCATGCCCATGCCAGTTCACGAGGACTCTGGTAGGGAGAGGATAAAGCTACTTAAGATTGAGATCTCGAGGGGACTCCCAGAGGGGAGCAGAGGTTGTTCATGCCCATGCCAGGTCACGAGGACTCTGGTATGGAGATGGTAAAGCTACTTAAGATTGAGATCTCGGCACTGGAGCTCGAGAAGGAGATCGGACTCGCAGAGGCAGCCCTGCAAGCGTCGTATGCATAGAATCCCGCCGATTTCACAATTGTTTATTTTCGAGCGTGCGCGCTGGAGACAATATGAATTGTTATGATAGTGTGCTCCTGGACATTTGTCCGTGGCGAGGGGAGTGCCCCGGGGATCAATGCAGCATGGTGAGAATCAACGAACCCGGAAATATGCATTTTGCTGGTTATATAGCATAGACCACTGGCCTACTCAGTCACGAGTAGGCCAGTGGCCTATGCTATATAACCAACAACCAAAAACAATAAAAACTAACAAAAAGATAGAATGCCAGAGATCGCAAGGAACCCCGTTCCTTAGAATGACAGCCTCCTTCCACCCCCTACTACCGCCATAGATACATAGATCGCTGTCTTCCAGTGTACTTCCGTCGGCTTATTCGAATACCTCGCTACCGCTCGCACCGCGTTCACAATATCCGGTCGTGTTTGGTTCGCAAGCCACATCAAGCACCCCACCAACTCACGAAAAAGCCAGTCACCAACGGGCTCATTTTCGTCGAGATCTTCGAGTTTCAGACCAGTCGAAAGTGGGTTACCCCTCCCAGAACTAACGATAAACCTCGCTGCGGTATTTTCAGCGAAAGCCTGCTACGAAATCGTCAAAGTACCGGCACCCCAATCCCTAAAAATAAACACAACCAGCATACCACCGTAACACGCCCAGGTTATTGATCGGAACGAGGCGATTCAGATCTTCGTAGAACTGATCGCACCTGGCCTTGAGTCCTACAGCAAAAATATCATGCACATGAACCACTGGTACAATGGAGACAGAGCCCGACTCGATCAATCGCGGACACACGCATCAACTGGGCTCTGCTCAAATCCAAAACTCTTCATGTGAGTATGTAGGTGGTTGTGCCACGACCTCGATTTTGTTCTTCAAGTGTTTGACATCCCAGAGGGGACTCCCAGACGGGAGCAGAGGTTGTGCGTGCCCATGCCAGGTCATGAGGACGCTGGTATGGAGAGGATAAAGCTACATAAGATTGAGATCTCGGCACTGGAGCTCGAGCAGGCGATCGGACTCGCAGAGGCAGCTCTGCAAGCGTCGTATGCAGAGGATCCCGCCATGCATCGATTATGGCCTTGGCGAGTCCCGGCGATGTCGGAGAGACTTCAGGATCTCCGCATGGAGCATGAGCTTCAAGCTGAGGTCGTGACGAAAGCTGCTGTAGATTCAGTTAGATACGAGGGTCTACCAGCTGTGGCTCATACATGGCGTGGCTGGGATCGCGCTGCTGCTGCTGCTGGGGGAGTTGAAAGTCACTTCAGTCGTGGCCAGGGATTCGAATCCCGCCGATTAAAAAAAAACTTATTTTCGTGCGTGCGCGCTGAAGACAATATGACTGGTTATGATAGTGTGCTCCTGGACACTAGTGCGTGGCGAGGGGAGTACCCCGGAGATCAATGCAGCAAAGTGAGAATCAACGACAAGTGAAAACCCCTCTCGCAACCGCAGACAAAAATAATGCAACTATGGAAAATTAAGTTTTGGAATGAAATGCAATTGCCCTATTATTACGAACGATTTCATTGTTTGAGGTTTTGCTGACCGATTTGCTTGGTGCGTATTACGTTGGGAGTGTGGCTGTTTAAAATGCAAGTTAATCTCAGTCTGCAGCAAAAGGACCACGACTGAAATGATTTTGAACTGCACCAGAGGGCGCGTTCGGTCCAGACCAAATGTTCTTGGTTTTGAGCTTTAGGTCGCATTCCGTCTTTCTTTGCGTTTGTTACGCGTTGGATCGAGACATATTGGGTCTGCATACTTGAAGTAATGTAAAATACACTTGAATGAAGTTTCTGCGGTTACGTTCATATGATACGAGTGGAGGTTTATTTTTCCTGGTTCAGTTAGGCCCCATACTGGGTACCAGTATATCGAGGCAATCGGGGATACTCACGGAGTTTTGTGTTGGTTTATGAATGGAGTATTTCTGCCGGTCGTTGCGTAAGCGTACAGCAACGTATGGGTATGTGAGTTGTGAATCCGAAGAATAATACCTTTTTTCCTAGGCTATTTCTGAGGATAATGCCGTTTTTCCTGGCAATGAATCAGTAGTAGTAGTATAGTTGATTCGTTCCCTCTACCACCCACACAGGACTGCTCTCTCTCTTCCTCATCTCCGAACCACAAGCTCCTAGCCACCTCAGCACAGCAGTAGCGGCAGTAGCTGATTCACAGCGAGCGCTCTCTCTCCTTCCCTCAACCAGAAGCCACCTCATCACCTCATCACAGCACAACAGACAGTACGAGTACAGCCGTAGTAGCAACTTCTCACAAGAAACCGGAAATCGGGTTCAGGCCGACTTTCTTTTTCTGGGCTCGCGCGAAAGCTCACTTTCTAATGCTGCGCTTTCTTTTTTAGGTCCCCGAGCCAATCAGCTGAAACCACCAAATCGCCAATCACCCAAATCATGGATACATGTCAAGCAGATGGATTCGTCGGTGACAGGTTGGAACTCGGCACGTCGTAATACGTCGTGATACGTATGCTGGTGCGTTGTCAGTGGTCAGTGCGTGGTACATCGTAATCGTCGGCTGGTGCTGGTAGGCTTTTGGGCTATGTGGTCGAACTGCCCGGCCATTTTCGGGTAGGTGGGTGTAATAATCGGGTACCTCTTGGGGGTTGAGTAGCCAAAATCGGGTATACCCGATGGGTTTGTGGCCAGCGTCGGGTGGTCGCCGGCGCTGGCCAATGAGATGGCGTCCTGGGGTCGTCGCGATCACTAAATTACGATGGTACCCTGTTTTGGCTACAAACCCATCGGGTGTACCCAATTTTGGCCACTGCTCTGTTTTTTGTTTTTTTTTCCGCCAGATATTGTCCGTTTCGATTTTGTTTGGGAAATTTGGGTCTTAAGAGATCCAAAACTTCCGGTGGAAAAAACAAAAACAAACATTCGTAAAAGTCTCGGGTAGGGCGCATAAAGGCGTGTGACAAGTTTCAGGGTCTATCCCCAAAACAGGGCGTTGACGTTTGGACTTTTGTGCAGTAAAAGTGCAAAAATAGACGTTGCCTCATAATTACTTAGTTTCAGTATATAATCGATTTTGGTCGTTAAATATGACTTAATATTATCATAGGCAGTCAGATCTTCGAACATTCGGGTGAAAATTTTACAAACATGCCTTGGACCACCTGCAAGCGGCTCGTTCAGAAAAACAAATTGGGCGGGGAAATGTGATTCCTATGGAAACGCCTGCCTGTTGTTGACCTCTTTGAAGGCCTGTGGTTGGTTGTGCCACATTTTCGGTGGTAGCGCCTGTTCTAGGTCCTTGAACAAAACTGGCTATGTCACCCTCTTCCACTGTTCATCATGGTCAGCATGATATCAAGTATGTGTCATTGGAGTTGCTAATACTTGCGACATTTGTGACTGGCGAAACTTAGGGTGATGTGCCTGAACCAGCTCGTACGCAAAACCGAAATTTGGCAAAACGTATAGGTTCCATTAGCATTAATGGTTAGGCCTACTAAAAACATTGTACTACGAAAATATGTAATTTCAGATATATTGGAGAGTTCCCGAACGGAGTCACTCAGAAGCCGTCCGGCCCAACCGTACCCCCTCGATTGTAGCGTGGCTAATATTACCCGATCAGGCACGTACGTGCGGACCATTCCAGGTGATGTAGTTAATCATTACGTGTCGCACATCTCGATATCGTTTGGGTTTAGGCCCGTCTAGATTCAGCGTATGAGCTAGAATGACTCCTCAAGCTGCGGGATAGAGTTATCGAGCCCTACCTACTTCGGAGTGTTACTAAATAATGCACTTGGAGGCGGGGTTGTCGGTATCTATTTGTTGCCGTTTTGATAGTCAGCTCCAATTGGATAATACTATATCCCCGTATATGATATTGATATGCTGCATTGATCATTGCGTCGTGACAACCGCGTGCCGTCTTTCACCAACGCAGATGTACCAGTCAAAGCTATACGAAAACCAGAACACCCGGTCTGGGAAACGCAGTTACGGCGGAAGCCAGCACTTTCACTACATGACTTCAAACTCTAGCGTGGAAGCCTACGGTGGGGCCAAGATGGTGCATTCTACTATAACGGAGATGATTTCCAATGTGAGTCCATGGCGAGCATCCGCCGGCGGTGACGAATATTTGAGCATTGCCTATAATTTAGCGGGCATCTCGAACCAGTGATATATAACAAATTAAAAATGTGGTTTTTCGCCAGGCGGCGCGTTTTCGCTGCTCGCCCTCCCGGCCCGTCTCGCCGGCGCCGGGATCGACCCGCGGGGGACCGCCCGGGGAGCGCGCTCCCCGGGTCTCGCCATCTACTGGGGCCCGTGGCCCGCGCGGCGCGCTCGCGAAGCCGAACGAGTAGAGTCGGTTTCACGGGGGCTCCCGTCCCAATCGGCCGAGCCGAGCAGGGCAACGGGAAACGAAGTCTCACAGTGTGGTGATACTGAGTTTTCTCTAGCTTTAAGTATCAATACTTCAGTTTCATTTGAGTGTAGTCTGAGATCAAGGGTTTCAATGGAAAGTATTAGGATGTTTTGCAGGGGACAAACTGGGAATGTTTCCGAAAAGTATACGAGACGCGGTGCTTGAGAGGTATGTTATAGGAGCACAGAGAGAGGAGGTATTCCAGAACGAACGGTATCACCGAATAGGTGAGAGGATACGAGTTCCGTAGAGAAGACCAGTACAGCAGTAGACCAATCGTCTGCAGAAATCAAGGAGATCTACGAGGAAGGTAAGCTGGAAATCGGTGATGTGGTAACTCAAGAGTGATAGCGGAAAAGTGTGGACAGTGTTATGATCACGTTTAAGATTTGTTTGCCAGGCGGCGCGTTTTCGCTCCTCGCCCTCCCGGCCGGTCTCGCCGGCGCCGAGCTCGACCCGCGGGAGATCAACCGGGGAGTGGGCTCTCCGGGCCTGGCCGTCGCCCGAAGCCCGTGGCCCGCGCGGCGCGCTCGCGAAGCCTAAAAATAAAGTCGGTTTCACGGGGTGCCCCGCCCCACTCGGCTGAACCCACCAGGTCAACATGAAACCCCCTTGACGAATTATGTGCGCAAAAGTCCCTTTGAAAAAATATCCTGCGTACTCGTGGAAAACGCCCCGCCTTCGCCACAGTCTGTAGCCCTATGAATAACGAGCAATCACGATTCCTTCAGCCTGTATGGATTTTGAAGATAGCGCAACATGCAGCAAGAGCACACGCGCACGCCACAAGGAGGGCATTGATCGCACGACACGTCGAGCATACGTCGAACATGCGCTCATACAACAGCAGCACGGCGTGACACCGTTGGGGCATATCTGTCATTGTGCAGCAGGGTTGCCTGATGTGTGTATCATGGCATACTGCTACATCGCCAGGTCTGCACGGATACGTACGCTTTTATCTCACCGCGCAACACTCGTTTCCGTACGCACTGCTGTACTCGTAGATTATACTTTTAGAAATACAAGCACGTACGTGTTGAAGTATACCAGGTATGTATCATGCATACTCTTCGTACTTACCAGGTCGGGATACAGCAGCGACAGCAGCAGCAGTGCTCGTAGTCCTATGCTGCTGCGGCTTGCTGCTCTGGAGTGCCATACGTTTGCACACAGAAAGTGGGGCTCGCGTGCTGGTGCACCACAAGTCTGTGGGTGCACGAAACGATCGCTGCTCATGCAATACCAGCACATCGTGACACCGTTGAGGCATATATGTCATTGTGCAGCAGGGTGGCCTGATGTGTGTATCATGGCATACTGCTACATCGCTAGGTCTGCATGGATACGTACGCTTGTATCTCCCCGCGCAACACTCGTTTCCGTACACACTGCTGTACTCGTAGATTATAATTTTAGAAATGCAAGCACATACGTGTTGAAGTATACCAGGTACGGCTTATCATGCATACTCTTCGTACGTACCAGGTCGTGGTACAGCCACGACAGCAGCAGCAGTACTTGTAGTCCTACGCTTGTGCTGCTGCTTGCGGCTGTGTGGTGCCATACGTCCACACGCAGGACGTGGGGCTCGCGTGCTGGTGCAGCACGAAACGATCGCACTCTTTCGTGCGATGCTTGATTTGTTTAACTACCCCTCTGTTCGGAAAGTTAAGAACCTAAGTATAAAAACATCATACGTTTTATGTTGACACTTAGAGCGCTCAGAGCCCTTCAGACCTTTTAGACAATACGCCCCGAAAACCGTTCCAGCCCCTTTCTCCTCTTCTCTCCTGCACGCGACCAGTCAACGACAGCGCTGCATTTCAATAGCCTTACTTCACATGCACAGCTCACATATGCCCCATTTAATTTTGTTCATTAGCCAAAAATAGGTATACCTACGCACTTTGAGGCATTGATAGGTACACTGCGTAATGTACACCGGAAACGGCTTCCCGGTCCGCCTAATATTGGGCCTGCGCTCCATTGTACCTACAAATGGCTTAAAGTGCGTAGGTACACCTATTCTCGGCTACTCATTCCACGTATCACTTATTTTTGGCTTCAAGTTTACCTATAAATGGCTCGAACGATCACGTTTTGGCAACTGAAATATAGACAGGCGGCCGCACCAGATGCCGGGACTGTCAACCAGCCGACCGCACCTGTCAACCAGATGTGATATTAGTCGTTTGGGCCACATGCCTTTAATGGGTTTGATCGCGATGCGGAGAGATAGCAATGACGAGAGTATCCATGCCATTATGCTGAAAGTACAATACACATATTGTAGTGCAGTATATAGTAGGAGCAACTTTGGTATATTATATACGTGCACAGAGTAATACCATACGGTTAAGGGGGTCTGAGTTACACAGCCGTTGGCGCGGTCCGGAACAGCATTCCTTAGCAAACGTGGGTGAATACATACGAGGAAGACAGGTACGGTCGGCTGGTTGACAGTCCCGGCATCTGGTGTGGCCGTCTGTATATATTTCAGTTGCCAAAAAGTGATCGTCCGAGTCATTTATGGGTACAGTTGAAGACAAAAATAGGTGATACGTAAAATGAGTAGCCGATCATAGGTGTACCTACGCACTTTGAACCATTTGTAGGTACAATGGAGCGCAGGCCCAATATCAGGCGGGCCAGCAAGCCGTTTTGGGTGTACATTACGCAGTGTACCTATAAATGGCTCAAAGTGCGTAGATATACCTATTTTTGGATAATGTCCTTTCATTCTTGTTGCATGTTCTTTCGTCTTCGAAATTTACAGAGTATTTGGTAGTCTTCCCACATGCATACGTACCCATGAGGGTCGTAAATAGGTGGTGCGCTGGTGCGCGCAGCGCACAAGTTGCCGGAGGTTATGTGCGGCTTGCCGCACATGGCTTTTTGGAGGCCGCACAGTTTTTCGCCGGAGGCGAGGGTGGTCGATTTTTTTTTTTCGACAAATCACAGAATTTTCTGTTCGTTAGCGGGGGGGGGGGGGTACTAGAACCAAGTGAAAAAAAATGAAAATGAGGATAATGTTTTTTTCCATTTTCTTATTTCATCATGTGGTCACAACGGTTGCAACGGTTTTCTATTCCGACCTCTGGGGGTGAGGTGTGTCGTTTTCTCTTTTTTCTGGACGCCCCTGCCGCAGGCGAAAAAAAATGTGCGGGCGGGGGTTTCGCCGGAGGCGGGGAAAAAAAATGGATTGCCTTTTTCGCCGCAGGCGAAACTGTTTTGAGACGCTTTCTCGTCATTCTGCTGGACGTCAGCTTAACAAATTCGTGAACATCCATATAACTCATCCGCTCACTACCATTTGCTGGTTTAAACGGGGTTAACCCATGAATCAGTCACGAAAATCGCAATTTTTTTCCTCCGGCGACCCTCCGGGGGCCCTCCCGGGAGTCCTCCGGGGGCCCTCCTGGGGGACCCTCCGGGGGCCCCTGGCGGGGAACCGCACATCTCGCCGAAGGCGAGTTTACGACCGGGGTACCCATTTCATTTTGTCAATACGTACGTAACCTTTGGTAGCCTTCAGCTCATGCCACGTTGCAGCAACTAAAGTGGGCAAGTGGTACAGAGGGGTCCTCGAAGCGGCTGAACAGTTCATGGTCCGGTGGCACAAGGTCGAGGCAGAACTGAGTAAACAGCGCCACGCGTCCGTCGCGGGGGGTGCACAAGGGAATGGGAAGGGAGGGGGCAACAGTCGTACAGAAACCGCGGTTGATGAAAGCAGGAGGGAGACAGCCGACAGGATAGCAAGGTACCAGGCTGACTAGTAAGTCCCGCCTAGACTACCCGTGCCGCGCACCTCTGTAGCTGCTTCGAACGCGGCTCTGTTGTGTTGTGTTTGTTTGTTTGTGTTTTTTTTTTTGTTTCGTTTCGTCTTCTTTAGTTTCGTTGTTACTCTCGTTCTTATCACTGTGATGAGGAAGAAGTACTACCTGGCTGGGTGGATGGCGAACTGGGTATTGTTTCCCTTGGTTATTTCTGGTGATCTTTCTTTTTTTTTTGTGTATTATTTTATGTTTTTGCTTGGTGTAACGCCTGTTGTAGCGGGCACGACAGCGATGCTACAATCCCTCGCATCATCCATTTGTTTTGGTTTATTTTTTATTTTTGCCGTGATCGCTTTTGCCTTTGTCTCTCCGCCCCCCCGAATTTTCCTAGGACTTTCTTTGGCTGCTTAGCTACGTACGTATACATTTTGGTTTTTGTTAGTTCCTCTTCTCTTTCCTGGACTCTCGTGTGAGGCACGAGGACGAAACGGAACTGAGTAGGAAGTGCCACGTATCCGTTGTATGGGTGGCGCCCAAGGGAATGGAGACAGAGGGTGGGGGGGTTCGTAGGGAAACCGCGGCGGACGAAAGCAGGAAAGAGACGGCAAACAGAGTAGGTACCAGTACCAGACCGACTAGCTGGTAGAACCTGCCTGTACTAAGGGCACAAACCTGCCTCAGCTGGCTGGAAGGTACTTTTGGTGTGCTCTGGCTGCCTGTCTTTTCCTGTCGTTCTTAGTCTTGCTTTGTTGGCACTGTTTTTTTTTTCGGTTCATTTCATTTCATTTCGTTTCGTTTCATTTCATTTGGTTTCTGTTAACTAGATGTCGCATCTCATCTGGGAGAAGCACGACATTGTTTTTTCTTTTCATCTTGTCATGCTTTTTATTTGGTTGCTTGATTGTTGATTTGCTTCAGTATGTTTACTTTCTATTATTTTTCCTTTTCGCTTTTTTCTTTCTTTTCTCTTTTTTTCTCTTGCATGCACCTGGATTGCTAGCAGGGTTGGTCTTGCCTGTCGTATATGGCATTGCATGGTCTGCTCTGCTTACTGCACTGAGCGTGGTATCTCTGTGTCATAGTTTTGTGACCACATAACTGGTACCTTTTTAGGATGATGAATCGGCACGGACACTGGGTGTGCTGGATGTCGACGGGTAGAAAGGAAGGTTTAATGTGAAGAACACACACACACATTGTATCTATTTAGTTTTTCTTTTTTTTTTGTCTTTGTATTTTCTCTTCCACCCAGCTGGGTAGGTCGTATACATGTGTGTGTTCTTCACATTAATGGCATCATTGCATTGCCTGCTCTTCTTACTCCATTGAAGCGTAGTATCTCTGTGTCGTGGTCTTGTGACCACATAATAACTGGTATTTTTCCAGGATGAAGAATCGGCAAAGACATGGGTGACGACGGGTAGAAAGGACGGTATATTGTATATTGTGAAGAAAACACACATGCGTCGGGGCTTTGTGAAGGCAAAGTCTTTGTATGTCTAGGATCAATGGGGGATGACAACGTTGTCATCCTTCACTGTCTAGGATGAAGAGTGCCGCGTGTACTGGTTGCGCTGAATGTCGACACGTTGAAAAAAATAAAAAGCAAACCAACAACACAAAATGTATAGGTTACGTAAATCAACCAAGGTAAAATATGTTCATCATCTTGTCATTACATTACGAACGTATTTTATGCATCGAAAAGCTTCACATCGTAAACAACATTGAGGCTTTGCAAGAAGGTAAATACCCGGTACACTAATACGGGATTACGGGGGACCATCATTGTATGTGTGTGTTCTTCACATTAAACCTTCCTTTCTACACGTCGACATCCAGCACACCGCGTTACCGTGATCGCTTTTGCCTTTGTTTCTCCGCCTTCCGTATTTTTCCTAGGACTTTCTTTGGTGGCTTAGCTACGTACGTATTCATTTTGTTTTTGTCATTCCCCGTTCTCTTTCCGGGACTCTCGTGTGTTACACGAGAACGAAACGGAATTGAGTTGGAAGTGCCACGTACCCGTTGTATGGGTGGCGCCCAAGGGAAGGGAGACGGAGGGTGGGGGGGGTCATAGGGAAACCAGGACGGACGAAAGCAGGAAAGAGACGGCAAACAGAGTAGGTGCCAGACCGACTAGCTGGTAGAACCTGCCTGTACTATGGGCACAAACCTGCCTCGGCTGGCCTTTGGTGTTGCCCGGCTGGTGTTCCTATCCTGTCGTTCTCAGTCTTGCTCTCGTTGGCGCTGTTTCGCGTCCATTTTATTTCTTTCATTTCATTTGGGTCGCATCTCCTCTGGGAGAAGCACGACACTTTCTTTCTTTTTTTTGTCATGCTTTTTATTTGGTTGCTTGATTGTTGATTTGGGGTTTTTTCTTTTCTCTTTTTTCTTTTTCTCTTTTTTTCTCTTGCATGCACCTGGATTGCTAGCAGGGTAGGTCTTGCCTGTCGTATATGGCGTTGCATTGTCTGCTCTGCTTACTGCACTGAGTGTAGTATCTCTGTGTCGTAGTTTTGTGACCACAGAACTGGTACCTTTTTAGGATGAAGAATCGGCACAGACACAGGGTGTGCTGGATGTCGACGGGTAGAAACGAAGGTTTAATGTGAAGAACACACACACACTGAGTGTAGTATCTCTGTGTCGTAGTTTTGTGCCCACAGAACTGGTACCTTTTTAGGATGAAGAATCGGCACGGACACTGGGTGTGCTGGATGTCGACGGGTAGAAAGGTTTTTCATGCTAAAAAGGGAGCAGTTATGTGGTCACAAAACTACGACACAGAGATACTACGCTCAGATCAGTAAGCACAGCAGACAATCCAATGGCCTACGTATATGACAGCCAAGACTTACCCTGCTAGCAATCCAGGTGCATGAATTTCATTTAGTTTTTTAGTGGAGGTCGCATCTCCTCTGGGAGAAGCACGACACTTTCTTTTTTTGTCATGCTTTTTATTTGGTTGCTTGATTATTGATTTGCTTCAGTATATTTGTTGTTGTTGTTGTTGTTGTTGTTGTTGTTGTTGTTGTTGTTGTTGTTGTTGTTGTTATCTTCACATTAAACTCGTTTCAGTTGCTAATCCCTATAGTCTGATCTACAGTAGCACGATCACGGCCCGTGGTCACAAAAGTGCTAGAGGCATCAGAGAATCCTAAAGAACACGTACACTTAGCAGGGAAAGGATACACAAGTCCGAAGAGGTACACCTAAAATCCCTACAGCATGTTATGCGTGTCCAAAACTGAACTACACGCCCGCAATCTCCATTCGACTACAGCAGCATCGTCCCCCCCCCCCCCCCTCCCACTCTTTACGAATGAATTTGCCGACTACAGCGTAACTACTGTCTGAAGTGCTGTCTGTACAAAAACAAACGGTAGGCGTGGGAACAAGATGGAGCACGCAGCTGCTGTCTGAAGTGCTGCCAGAATGACAGTCCGCGGGCACAAAGTGAAAAAGAACAGCCAACCAAAGCCATCATGTCCATTGACAATTACCCGAATCTATCCTGAACGGTCTGTGTTAGGCACAGCATTATAAACATCGACACTGATTAGGAATCGTTCCACATTGAAGGGGTCTTCCACGATCAGGCACACAATGAAGGCACCCGGGGTGTCCGCGCCATCTCTGCCGCGTCTCTCTACAAAACCAGTGACGTCATCCACACCGACCCAACAACAACATTCGGGGGAAAAAGCGAAGAATTTGTCAACAGAAAACAGAAAAACAATAATGTTCGTCCGTCACGGGTCGATGTCGTCCGTGCTCCGGATCGCTTCTCCTGTGCGCTGCTGTGCTGCTGCGCCGGCGCGCTGCTGTGCTGCTGCTCAGGCGCGCCGCTCCGGTGCCGCTCGGCCAGTCCTAGCACGACCACACTCGACCCGCTCCGTCCGTACACGCTCTCGTTGCTGTCCTTCCCAGTCGGCTCCTCGCTTTCTCTCTCGTTGCACTCAGGGTGCTTGGTCTGAAAAATAAAAATTCTCGCGCTGAAGGGATTGACCAGTCCAACAACAGCTCGTCGCCACACGCTCCCTCCTCCTTTGATGGCGAAGCCAGGTTACTGAGACAGTACAGCTCCCTCTAGCAAACATACCTAGGGCTGTGTACGTAGTGTCCGTCCACCTTTCTGATGGCGTCTGCCTCCGCGCACAAAAGTGAGATGGACATTGCTGTCTACACCGACGGCCAAAAAGGCCCGTGCATCTGGACTTTTGCGCCTGACGCACCAGTGCCGATCCAACTCTACCGCTGCACACGCTTCGCGGCGGGTGCGCAGCAGCAAGAAGGTATCGGTCCGCTTGAGGGTGAGTCTAGCCTTGCTCGCTAGAAAGACCCCCCCCCTCGCTATGGGCCATGCCAAAGCAAAGACCTTGCCGAGGCAGCGAGGGGAAAAAGGGTAGTGCTGGATGTCGACGGGTAGAAAGGAAGGTTTAATGTGAAGAACACACACTGCAGTAATTTACTGTAATCAGTATTCTGATACGTACGTATACCCCGTCGTTTATAGTACCAGTATATACGAAAGTCCCTTACACCCGTAGGAGTTCGTACCCCCCCCCCCTATTTATAGTCACTAGTAATAGGGAGCTAAGGTGGAGCAGAAATGTGAGGTCCCTTATATACCGATTCCCGTTGTCGCGGATACAAGCTGCTACGTATTATACCTACTTGCGTTCTTCTTTTTTCTCCATTCCATCTATTATCCTCGCCATGCTTTCTGCCCCTCCCTGCGTCAAGTTACTCAGATCCGGGGTCACATTGCAGGTAGCAGTGGAGCTGTTGATGCCTGCTCGCAGAAATTTGAGTTCCCCTATGTACCACCCCCCCTTACCAGCACTCACCCCCCCGCCCCTCGTACGGTACTTACAGCAGTATCGGCTGTTTGTTTTGGCGAGGAAGAGTCAGCCTTTGTTTCACTTGTCGAATCGCGCCGATTGGTGCATACACGCAGCTTGGCCCTGCTGCCGGATTCTCCAATTATTGCGAGTTTTATTTGTTGTTCTTGTTGTTTGTTCCATCCCATGTATCATCTTCGCCCCTCCTTTCTCTCTCCTTCCTAGTCATAGCTCAGATCTGGGGTCACTACGTAGGCTCCTCTCCCCGCTCCCCCACTACGGTTCGTGCCTTGCATTTTCATCCCGAGAAGACTTCAGCCCTTTCTTTCCTCGTCGACTCTCATCGAATAATGCCTACCCACGCTAATAGCCGCTCTCAGCAATTGATTCCGTTTTTTTTATGAATTTCTGCAAATAAGCTCGAAAGTCCGACCCACGTGGGTTTGAACTCAGTAAATCAATTCTTAGAAGCGTTCGAGGGTACCACTATTAATAGACCATCGGGGTGACCGATTATTATCTTCGCCGTTATTTTGTCTCTCCTACTGTATATAGTCTGTATGTAATGCGTACACATTGATTTCATGCTTCGAACGTATCGTTAAGCTCTTGATCCTATTGCAAATTTGGTCAATTCAACGTAAACGATGCTTTAGTATTCGTATCTGCGTATCATAGCATTTCCTGTGTGTTGTTTACAAAATGTAAGAAGGGTTTCGAAGTTTTCGACGAGCTCATGCGTATTTCGAATGTTCTTTTTGATAGTACGCACACGTCTGTATTCATGCGTACGATAACAATTCTAGCATGTGCAAGCAATTAATCAACTACCAAGTTTCTGTGCGATTTTATGTTTTCCAACCGAGAAACTACCATCTCAACGCAAAGAGTCAACATGATCTACTCGTCTGGCGTTATCAGCTACCCGCACAGGCATTCATTGGTATTGCTACTTCTATGATATATCATCGATGTCAAGGTCTTGGGTTCGATTAATTGATCGGGCGTCGTCAAACGGAAAAATGTTGTACGAGTATGTATGTTGTCGTTGTTGTCTTCACATTAAAAACCGTGCCGGTCTGTCTATCCAGTACCTCCATCTGTCCGTACTCATCCAACACTTGACGCGGTCGATTCCAGTGGTCACAGGCTAACTTACCCAAACAAGGGTATACTGAAATAAAAGTGGAACCCCAAGGGTCTGCAAAGCGATCAAAGTCAAAAACAGATAGTCTGGAGCCCTCCGCTCCCCTCTACACGCTATGTGAAGGTCAAAATGAAACTGGAAAGGTCAGCATCATCAATCGGGGGTGTACGCCCCCTGATTCTATCTTGGTGCCCCTATAATGCCAGGGTGTTCCGTGCCGCGTTTACGCCGGTCAGGCAAACAAATCGAGTCCTTCACCCCGATCATAAACGCAGACATGATACGGGGGAAGGGAACTAAGGTCCCGTGCTACTGATGTACCCCCGGCCTGCGAGCAGTGTAACTGCAAAAGGTCAGAAACAGCGAAGGGAAAAAGACAACGACAAAGAGACAAGTCAAAAGTACAAGCGAACAATCAAACAAACAAGACCACTGAGGAAGCACAGACACGTCATCCCGAGGGGGTGTTGCAATTGTGCAGCGGTGGGGGAGGGGAAATGTTGGAGGTTTGAGTTGTTGGATTTGCCCAGTCGTCTTTCTTGGGTTCAGGGTTAAGTCGGTTCATGACAATGAGTACCCCCCGTTTCCTATGAGATGCCTGAGATATAGGCAAGGCACGCGAGCAGGGGGCACGTAGGATACACGTGCTCGCGTCCACTTCCTCATCTCCGAGCAGTACTTCCTAGTATACACCATACTAAATGCACCGCACATTCTCCAGGAGGTACATACAAGAGAGTAGACCAAAAGGAGCATCACGCACCTGGTATTAAATCCCAGTTGACGTTGTTTCTTAGCTCTTTGTAATCCGGACTGCCTGCTGTCAGTCCCAATTGCAATGTTTTTACCTAGGACTTTTCGTTCTCGAAATGTTGGCTGGTTGTAATATAGTGAGTGTTCTCAGCTGTTGAGTACATGTGGTATGCAATTGACGCTGGGGAGTTTGGCTAACAATATTGCTGGCAGTTGTTCAGTTCGTATTGATACTTAAATGTTCAGGTGGTTTGGGATTCCTTTGTGATGCAAGGCAAACTTGTCGGGATTTGGTTTCACGTGTAGTAACAGTAGTAGTAGCCGATGGCTCCGTTTCGAACTGGCAGACTAAACTATACTGTTACCCCCCTTTTCTGTCCCATCTTGCGATTGCTGTCTGTTTGCATAGTTTGGATAATGGGAGCTTGTTCAGTCTTGTAGAAACACTATACTGACTGCTACCGGATATAATTCGAAGGGTTTGCTTCTTGAATGCGCTGATGTGTAGGTAACCCGCGGCCAACAGCCCCCGTGCGCGTATGTTTACAGGTTCTCTGTTGAAAATGTCGGGAGGCAATTCAATATGCCCATCTCCCCCATAGTCATATCATGGAACAATCGGTGGATTGATCACCCCTGGTTGGATATACTGGTAATAACTCTTGAGGGGTTGGATCGTACTGGCACGAGGTATGTACACCCCCGCCGCTTCCCGGCATACCTAATGTACTTTGTTTTCTTCTTGAATGCCTCGCCAAAGACAAGATGGTTGGTTATACGGATCAATCGGATCAATTATGTGCGCCCATTTGATGAAGATCAGTAGTTGACTTTGGCTGTTTCTTTGTATCTCGACCCTTCTGGAAATGAGCGCATCGTTGTGGTCAAAGTAAGACTGACGATGGTTTGTGGTGCTTCTTGCTTCTGTTACAACCATTGACAACATATGTGATGACGTCCGGAGACATGCGTTCGGATATCTTGGTTATTGGTGAAATCAAAAAAAATATTTATTGAGGATTTGACATTGAAGACGTAATATATGGGTAGTTGTTTTTTTCTTGGTGGTCCCGGTGGATTTTTTTTGGAATTTGAATGAGATAAATAACTACACTGCAGGGAGTTAGCTGTTAGGTACTGTTGTAGTGGGTTGTGGAATTGCTGTTTTAGGAGTGATGGCGATGTCCAGTACCGGATGATTTCTGATGCTTCGCTATTATCTTGGGTGCGGTCCTGGTACTCGGGAATTTGTTTTGGAATTTTGGGGGAGAGGTTTGGTGTAAGTTCTTCAACACTGTTGGCGAATAACTAGTAATATATCATTAGGCGTATACTCCAGAGTGTAGTGAACAGTTATACACATATCGCGTAAGTTCGGTTGTGATTTTGATGTTTCTAGCTCTACCTAGGGTGAAATTCATACAATATCGACGATACTGCCATGAAGGGGGGTTTGATAAAGTAATTGCATCATTGTTTGGTTTGTGGAACTGCATTGCCGGTCGCCCCGGTAGTCTAGTGGTCAGCTTAAACTGCTACTAGCATTGATACCCGACTTCAAATCCCACCGTAGTATATAAGAGTTTGACGTTATTTGCAAAACCAAAAAAGGATATAATTGCTGAGAGCGCCTTCGTAGCGTGAGCAGGCGGAATTCGACGAGAGTCGACGAGGCAAGAAAGTGCTGAATCCTTCCCGCAATAAAAATGCAAAGCAAGTACTTTAGTGGGGAGGGAGTAGAAGAGCTTACTGATTGACCCCGGATCTGAGTTACGACTGAAGAGGAAGAGAGAAAAGAAGTGCGAACATAATACATGGGATGGAGAAAACAAAATGCATGTATGTATGATGGGGTAATGTCGTTGAGGGTAATTCGCCGTCTAAGGTGTAGTGTCGGCCACGTGAGGGATCTCGGGCCTTTGTATCACCGTATGTGGCATCTTATGTCGTGCAAGAACGGATATTCACCAGGCGGATGATCCGTGGGGAGACATCCCCTTGTTACAGTATGGAACAAGTATGCGGACAGTTGATTGTGTACCACATACATACGATAGGGTACGATAGAGTGAGTCATGTGTGCGCTTATGGCTGATTATGGTACGGGGAGGAGGCGAGGCCAGGGGGGGAAGGCCCTCCTTAGGGGAATTTTATTTTACTTTAATTTTACTTCGTTTTACCCCCTCCTCCTGCCATCATGTTCTCCAGAGGAATATAAGTATTAATACACATGTTTTACGTCTTCTGCACGCGCCGATGACTGGATCGGGCATCTTCCATCTACGCTGCAAATCCACTCACCGCGTTTACCGATTACTAGGCATTTCCCGGAGGTGAATCTTGTAAGGTGCATGCATGCGTGCTCTCCAAATCGCTAGTAAAGTCTTGAATACACGCCCCTATGACTAGCCATGCACCTGGTTGATGTACCGGTAGCGCTTAATGGGCGTAAACATTTTGGCGTGCAATGTGTTGCTTACTGTCAGGGCTTATTGACTTAACGGGCGATCGACATGTTGAATTATTTTAAAGAGATACTCATCGTGTGTTTAAGCGTTCGACCGCTACCACCTGTTTTGATACGCGCCTTGGGGTAGCTTAACGCTCCTGGTAGTAACAACCCGACTACATACACCTTTACCGCCATCCAGCTTCGTGGTCACTCTTTTCCCGGCAATATCCACCTGCTTCATGGCGACAGATCTTAATCGGCAAGGCTGTGGGAAACAAGCAGGCGTTCTACGCCGACGTAGCGGTTGAAGGCAATGCCATAGAAGAAGGCACGTCGGTTCGAGATGCGTTTACGGTGAGACAGCTTTTGACAAACGGCACCAAGTTTCCTGTAATGCTATTAGGATAGCCTCACCATACGTTAGAACACGTAAATGTGTGTTGTACCAATGTACCGCGTGTGTACCGCCTATAGAGTCCACTTCTTTCGGTGGTTGCACTTGCCAAGGGCATGAGCATCGTATCCCATTGTTCGTTGTCCTGTGAAACCACACATTGTGTCAACAAGGTCATCTTGGCCAGGTCATAATTTATGCAGCGAACGTGGTTCCGGCAGTAGTGATATCAGGCAGAACGTTGCACGGCCCATTCTTTACGTTACCTACTGATTTCCCATACAGACGAGGAGGACTGCGTGGGTGTGTTGGCGAAGCCATCGGCCCCCTTGCCGTATTCAAATTGCTGTACACCTAAGTCGGAACGGTCTATGCTCGAAGCCGAGAGCACGTTGAGGTGTTCCACGGAGTTTCGGCCTGCGGTGATGTATTTGACTACACGGTACCGCCTCTTACACGATATCCCCTCCCCTTTGCTTGGTCTCGTTATGCGTACCTTGGCTGTTGTTGGACACGGATGTCCGAACGCGACAGATGTGCACGGACTGTCCTTCGGGGTTGGTTCCGTTCCATGTGGAGCCCAAACCTGAACCGGTGGGCGTCAGTATTTCGGCCTTGCCTGGACATGCTACGAACGGCGAAGTATGGGACCAAACGCTGTGCCCCAAGTGGTGTCTAGCGATGGAGCCCGTCAGTCAGATACCGACGGAATCGGGTCCCGTCGACGTCCGGAGCTGTTCTGTTGCACTTCCACCGCCTTGATGTTCCAAACACAAGTACATGCATTCCACTGATGTGGCCTGCTGTTGGGTAGTTCCGTTGGGACCTTTTTGGTGCAAGAGCAGTCCCAACAACGACGTTGTTTTGTGGTACGTCGTGCCATCTTAGTAACATGGTGTCATTGGCGGGGGCATAAGGCACACCATGATACAGTAGGCCGACGCTGTCTATGCTCGAAATAGGGGTCTTGGATTGGAATCAACACGTGCACTTTCGCGAAGGCTGGAAGATATATTGGCTGTACTTGATTGAAGTACCCCCATCGCCCCCGGGTCCAATGAGAGTTGTGATAGTTGCGTTGGAACCTGCGTTTAGTCTGGAGTGTGTCGCAACCAACGTGTCGCTGCTGTCGGCAGCTATGAGGCGGGGGCGCGTCAAACAGGTTATTTCCCTCTTGACTGGTCGACCATGCCACAGTTAAAAGCAGCTATATATACATTACATGTACCATGTAGTGGATGAAATTAATGAATTAACTACTTGAGCTAGTGTCGATGAATTAATTTGACGAAAGGAGAAGAACAATATGTAGAGGTGCTTTCGATTAAATATTTTGGCAAAAGGGGGAAGAAATAGAGTCGGCGACCGACGTCACCGACTGCACATTTACGTACGTCCTCGGTTATTTTTGCCGACGTGCTCTTCGTTCTGGGTACAAGCCACCCACGGCTTGATCTTGATTACTTCCCCCACTTCACCCGGTTGATACTTCGCGCCGTGCGCCTTGGATGTTTCACGGATTCCGTGGGTTTTTTGTGTGGCAACGATACCGGTCCCTGCAACACGTCGAGGGCGATGGCGCCTTGAAGTGCCATCCACTTTATTTATGTGTAGGCAGTCTGTGGTGGGCGATCTTTAGCTGGGAGATGTGAAGGAAGACGGCAGGCGTGTTGTAGCGGAGGATGGCAACGCAGAGTGACAGATGAAGGAGGGGGGGAGATGCCTTCCACAATAATCTATGAATCGCAAGTAAATATTTTTATGGCCAATCACTGCAAGGGAGCGACCATATCCTCAATCGGGTCTATCACAAGAAGCGAGCAATACCGCTAGATAACGATCGACCGCAAACGACAGTTGGGAATGTGTCACCGTGCCTTATCTTGCGTGCATGCCGCCTTTATGAATAGCACGCTCGTTGCCTCTCATAGTCATAGTTGTGATATATACTGTATTGTAGTGTCCAGCCGAGTAACAACTACAAATTCAACTCACAGAGAAATATGTACAATAGCATGCCCAACCGCAACTAGCTCGACAATCGTAGTACAACAGTACCCAAATAGCCGGTTGATCAGGACTGGCTGAATTCGTCAATTCGGACGGTGTCATCGTCTCTTCTCTCCCATACTGGTAGCCTTCACGAACATAACTTCCGCTGACGCGTGCATTGTTGTAGTGGTCTGCAGTCACCAGCCAAATATACCAAATAATCACCCCCAATCCAAGTCGCAGCGAAATACGGCAAATGCAATGCCCAAATAACCTAACGAAAATTGTGCTTAGCCGCCATTAGCACATCACACCACACTGGGGACCAGCCCACAAGCCAAACATTAACACCAGACCGAACCCACAACCCATGACAGCCTGTATGAAAATGTCAAACAAATCTAACCGTTGCCCATACAGCGGGTCAGATTGATTTATACATCTTCCCTACGTGGAACACCGCTTGTTTCTTTATTCTAGCTCTTGTTGCCGTCAACAGGGAAATAGTTGCCCGAGCCACGCCCCCTTTGCAGTAATATTCGTATGGGCATGGCCTACCAAACGTGAGCAATCATACCAGGCCTCTTGGAGCCCAATGTGATTTAGCGCCCGGCAAACGTCTGTGCGCAAGACATCACGGATAAAGATGCTGACTAAACTGTCGACTCCTCGGGAGCAAATCATAACACGGCATCCATGACCCAACAGAAGGAATAGGTATCAGTATGACCCACACTAGCCCATAATTCTCGACAAATACTAGTATTACGTAGTCATATCACAACATCAATACCTGGTATTATCGTGTTCATCTTGTTTATCTATATAGATGATCGTGCTAATCGCACGTACTGTGGCGCTAGGCTGGGCTTATCAACGTATTTTGTCCACTGCATATACTATTATGCTGCATTCTCCAGGAAACTGCCTATTTATCGTAGTCCCTCCGTAGGCACACGTCGCGACGCCTGTAGTGCGACTCACTATCCTGTACGTTCCGCTGTATTCATACCACCATAAAATGATTTCGCCAATGCCACAACTCTGCCGACAGGGTAGGCGGTCGTATAACACACGGGCACAATCTCTCCTCTGCAAAAACAAACTTCAAATCATCATAATGGTTTCCTGCGGGAACAAATCATTTTATTGCATGTGACACCCGGCCCCCGTTTCGTACATTCTCCAACGTCTACGATACAACGCCATTTTGTTTGTTTAATTCATACTATTTCAGGTTATTAATTAGTTTTCACCTTCGAAGGACACGATATGACTCTGTTGTAGTAAGTCAGGTTGAGTATCGAAAGCATTAGCAATCATTACAGCGCCAGATTATATGGCCAGATGAAATATCGAGAAGACAATATATGGGCTATAAAGCCCAATCAATCGTGTTCTGCAGCAGATTGAACTAAGTGGTAGGGTAGGGGATTACAAAATCAAAATTGAAAACCAGGGGAGTTGGGGGTATCGTACACTATAAACTGTCGTGACCAGGGCTCAGTAACCAATGTCACTGGGTGGACGGCGGTTATGTCGCACTGCAGCAGTTAGTGTCGTACAGCAGCATCTGCAGCAAGCTGGAGTCACCGCCAGTTGCCACGGAGGGTAAACGTGTTCTTCAGCCCCGAAGTAGATTCATCCAAGGTGTTTTACTTACTGTGTCGACCCCCCAGCTGTAGTCACGGACGTAAGCGCAGGCGAAAGAGCAGCCGAGAGTACCTCCATGATGAGCTCACAAGCCGGCAAAGACAAAACGCTAAATAACGCAAAATATGCTAATAGCTCGAGCCGGCACAAAGACCGGCACGTAACTGTAACCTAAAACATTTCCAACCAACATCCTCCTGAACTATGCACTTGACAGTATCGACCATGTCCAAATAAAACCATCTAAACAAATAATATCACCTATAACACGAACAATACCAAGAGGAAACTCGTCTGCTTGAGCATAAACCTCTTCTACACTTCCATTCCTAACCATTGCTATCAAATAAAGTTACAACAGCCGCGTCACAACGTAACAACCAACGGGAAACATAATGCCATGAATCGCGAGGTCTCCTGGACAAACGTTCTTCGTCCCCTACTACCGTCGTTGTGGTAGTATATCGCAATCGAGTGTGAATTATCCGCGTGTTGCTTGTCTCCAGTCTGGGTTAATCGCAAGATAAGAGTGTTAGTTATAGTACGGGTGTTAGGGGTACTGGTAAGAATGTACCTGGTATGCGTATTACAGCAGTATACACAATCAATGTTCTCGTGAACGTCGAGGAAATGAAATACTCCGAGTTCTACCCACTGCGCATCATACTCCCAGTAGTAGCACTGTGTGGGTGCCACGCTCTCGGCCCAACCGTCGCATGGATATGCCCTGCGCCGGTTTCATTATTCGTCGAGGTCATAGATTCCTGTATCTTTTATTGCGCTACTGTTGTTGTGGCCGTTCGTATTCCCACCCTAATGCTTCCGGTGTTCGTCAGCCCCATATATTGTCCCGTGCACAAGTAATGCCTCACGACGCCCAAGATCCTCTAATGCGAGGCAAGGGCAGTGCCCCTGACACACTCTCCGTACAAGGCAGTATTGTTCATCCAGCTTGTCGTCAAGCCCACATCCTCCAACAACCTGGAGTCTCCTCGACGCTACTCAGACAAGAAACGAACGTGCTACAGACTCAAACGGAACCTGTGAGTCCGTACTCATGATAGCGTCGACGGCAAGCTTTTGAACTTTACAGAGGGCCAACGACACACGTTGAAAGCGTACTTTTGGTGACCTGAATAAACAACACCTTGAGCCACAAATCTCAAGGTCAGTCATTGGCCAACGTAAGACGCGCCCGACGTCCGCGGATTTTTCCAACGTACGCGCCACGAGGTACGCACGTTGGGAAACGTGCCAGACCAGAGTCCTGTGTACTCTATTTTGTTTGCTCTGTTACTGTAGTTTGACGAAAATCAGTAACAAACAGAGGAGAAAACAACGAAACCGAACGCAGAAAAACAAAACGATAATAGAACCGGAAACTATAGGACATAACAAAAACAACCGGAAAGATACACACATCAATCTGACTAAAACTAAAAACAAAGTCGTGGGAGACAACTGAAACGACGTACCAGGTGCACCCACAGCGACAATTCACAGTAAACTGAGTGGTCAACAGTGTGTTGTTTTTGCTGCATATATATATGTTCTGGTCTCACTCGGTGTTTTGCGCAGCGCAAACACAAAAATTGCAAACCAGGGCATTTTATACCAAACCCACCTAATCATGTTGTTAAATCAAGCAAAACGTATTAAACTTACGTAGGCACATGTCCGTTTCGGAGTGGACGAAAACACTGCTTGTACTTCATTGTTTACCGTCGGGTCTCTGGGAAGTTTTTCATGATCTCCATAGTCGATTCGGCAAACAAACTAAAATACAAGATGCAAATATTATGTGATTGTTTATAAAAACAAACACACACACAAATATTCCGAGGGCGCCCAGAAAAATTAATCCGTGATCAACACTCCGTTCGTTTCAGATTTGGCCGTCGGTGGGGCATGTACTTCCTTTTTATGCATGGCCGTAGTCGTATGACCATAGACCCTTACATCCCTACAATGCCGGGACGGAGCACGTCGGGTTTTCACCGACCAGGCAGACATTGCTAGCACCAAGCGCGAAGCGCCGTGAGGTGTTGGGCGAGTCGCATAAAGGGTGAGCTTCATCCTATTAAGAACCGCTTGTGAGGCGGACTTGCATACGGATGACAGCTTCCATGAGGTAATTCAATTTCTGGTGTGACCACTTCCTGAGACAGCAATGGGCGCACTATGTAACTGTCTCGCGGGTGCCTTACCATATACACACAAAGTGACACGATCATTCCCCTTGTGCGGAGGAAAGGTTCTCCAACCCGCACAAATGATCTAACTCGAACGCCAGCGTTGGTGACCGCCAAAAACAAAACGGTAACCTGGTCGTCTAGCTCACGCAGTGAGAGGCATGTTGTACAGCGTCGTCACCAACCGACACCAACCCAACCTATAAATATATTATCTAAGGTCAAGTGGTACGCTGCGTAGGGGATAGTGAACATTCATCCCTCTTCCTCAAACGCCATGATATATGTGGAACACGACCATCATCGCGAACATTCACTCGGTTGTAGCCCGAAACCCTCACCTCACAGGCTTGATTTTCAAAGAAAGGGTATTCTAGTATTTCCCCGGTTGCCACGATTTGTTTTCTAAGAGTTTTGACAAAATAACAGTCCGTTGTTTTGCTCGAAAATAAACGCCCCGCCGCTGTGGTCTGTTCATAAGCCGCCAAAACAAACCAAGCAGCGGGAGAGAAAAACGAGTAAGGAAGCGTACATACCGAATTGGTTTTGAAAGGAGCAAGCTGCCTAGAACACGGCAAACGAGACAGCACAGGCCCTACCCGCTTGGTACAGCGGCGAAATAAGCTGTAGAAACACGACGTTGCTATCCCAGGGCGATGGCGGGCCCGGTAATTTGTGTGATCGCGAGTAGTTCGAGGCGACCTCCCAAAAGCAGATCTCTTTTGTGCCCCAGGGCCCACAGCACAGGAAATTCTTGAGCTCGAAGCAGCGTTTTCGTAACCACCGAAGTCGCTAGCACACGAGACATAAGACAAAACAAGCCCTGCGCGCTTGGTGCAGCTGCGACATAGGTGGTAGAAACACGACGCTGCTGTGGCTGGGCAGTGGTGAGCCCGGTCGCCTCTTCTGTAATTGTCAGTGGTGTGAGGCGACGTCTTAAAAGCAGACTTTTGTAGCCCACGCACAGCAAATTCGTTGAGCTCAAAGCCAGCATTTATTTAACCAAAGAGCTTGTTAGAACACCACGCAAAACACACGACCAGGCTTACCCGCTTGCTGCCGCGACGGCATGGATAGTAGGAGCAAGGTACTGCTGGCTTTCAGGGGGTGGGCGCGTGGTAGCTACCGCACCCGCTTACTAGTACGGTGTCTGATGCTGCGGTTGTTAACGCTGTGACCAAAAGGACAAACACACAGAAGAACGCCGATCGGGCCACCCGGCGCTGGACACACTGCAGTTGTTTCTTTTGGACAAAACAAACTCAAAGCTCCTTGAAATGAATCGAAAGATTGGGAATCACACCAAAACCAATGACCAAAACCAAACGCGAAAAACCGCGCCGCAATCTGTAGGTTTCCTCAGGAAGCTAGCGTTTGTGAGGCGGTTTGAATTCGAGTTACGGAATAGTACGTGTGTAATAGACGCTCGAGGTCGACTCAGGAAGCGTCCAGTCTCCAGTCGGCAAAGGACAGTGAGGGCAGCGAGCTCGTACGAGAATGAAAAGGACATGAAGGAGAGAGCTGACCTGTGTTCACTCGTATAGCTGGTTCTGGCATTGGGTTTATCTTGACTTATGCGTGTAGAAAACAGCGAGACCCGTTTTATCGATATAGTTTCTCACCCGCGTGGAACGTCATAGCACAACAGAATGGCCGGCGACGTACCTAATGAAGAACACGTTGACGTCGGGGGCGGTGGACCCCAGGACGGCGCAGCGGCCGTTGCACCCCTGGACGGGGAACTTGGCGCCGCCCAGCCAGTTGCGAACCCTCAGGTGGGCAGACAGCTGTCCGGTAACGTCGGGGGTGGGGAATCCATCGCAGCAGTGCCCCAGCCCATCCTCGCCGAACTGGTGCAGCAGATGCAGGTTCCCGCCGACGGACAGCAGGCCCTTTTGGGGCCGCATCGACTTCCTGGGGAACAACCCGAGCTCGCAGCAGCCTCTGCAGCAGCCGCTGCCACATATACAGCCCCCACAGCAGCAACCTCATCAGCGGTAGCTTCAACAGCAGCAGCCTCAATTGCAGCAGCCTCAATTGCAGCAGCCTCAACAGCAGCAGCCTCCGCAGCAGCCTCAACAAATTCAGCAGCAGCAGCAGCAGGGGCTCCAGGCGTCGGGCGGAGCTCTCGCTGGGGGACACTGGCTGTTGCCGGGCGCTGCGACGATGGGCATCCTACCGCTCGCGGCGCCCCCCGCACCCGACCAGCTCGCTGTTGCCTTCGCGGCCGCCAAGGCCAGCACCAAGGTGGCGGCGGAGTTGCGGAGGTCCCGCGCGGGGCAACAGTATTCGTGGCGCGGGGCGGTTTAAACGTATCAGAACAACTGACCAGCGCCCTGTTGGGCCTGACCATTAAATAGGTGGCAGGCGTGCCGGCCGAGGTGGTTTGGCAACTCCAGACTTTGAGCGGCTGGGAAGTACAAGCATCCTGGGCCCCGGCGCCAGCCGGGGCCACACCGATGGCCCTCCCAGCCGAGCTCCATTTCATCAACTTTGTGGCTGCGTTCGTGGCCGTACTCGAGTACGGTATGGAGAACGCCCCTCCCGCCTGCACCACGGTCGCGGCGCTACGTCACGATTTGGAAACCGTCGAGAAGTCGGTGCGGACGTACCTCCAGTTCCTCGCCCGGGACCTCGCGCCTTTATTACGAAACGGGCGCGAACAGCGGGCCAGTTACCCCCCTTCAGCTTGAAGATGAAGGTTCACACTCCACCGCTGGGTGAGTTCGAAGGCCAGTTACCCCATCCCGTGTGCGTCGGCAGTACCGACCCCCCGGGAGGCTCATTCAGTTTTCGACGCAGTTCGGTGAGGCCGTTCATCCCTTCAGTACACGCAGCACAGACAGCCCACGCAGATCTAGATCCAGTCCCAGAATCAGACCAGCAGTACCGCATGAGCACGTGGGCCAGTTACTCCATTTGCGCAAACACACTCGCTCGTACACGATAAAAGATACGTGCGTTTGAGCAGCGGGCCAGTTCCCCCGCTTCATGGGCAATCGGTCAGTGTCGAGAGGGTTTAAGGTTCATTGGCTTCAAGAGGCAGGGCGCGAACAGAGGGCCAGTTACCACCCTTCAGATCCAAGAGAAGATTCATCCCCCGCCGCTGTTTGAGTTCGCGGGCCAGTGGCCCCCTCCCGCGGGTGCCGTCAGTACCGGCCGCGTGGCAGGCTCATCCAGGTCCCGGTGCAGTTTCAGTGGCGGCCGTCCACCCTTTCAGTACACGCAGCGCAGAAAGCTCATTCAGAAGCATTCACAGTCACAGATTCAGACCAGGAGTACCGCATGAGCACGAGGGCCAGGGACCCTATTTCGGGGAAAACACTCGCTAGTACACTATAACAGGGACGTGCGCTTGAACAGCGGGCCGGTTCCCCCACTTCAGTGGCAATCGGTCAGTGCCGAGAGGAGTTGCCGAAGGTTCATTCGCTTCACGAGGCCGGGGTGAACGGAGGGCCAGTTACCCCCTTCAGAGTCAAGAGAAGGTTCACCCCCGCCGCCGATTGAGTTGGCGGGCCAGTTACCCCCTTTCGCGGGTGCCGTCAGTACCGGCCGCGCGGAAGGCTCATCCAGTTTCCGGTGCACGTTCAATGGGGCCAGTCCACCCTTTCAGTACACGCAGCGCAGAAAGCTCATTCAGAACCATTCACAGTCACAGAGGTAGACCCCGTCTCGCATGCGCGTGAACCGGCAGTGAGACCCCCCCGCTTCGTCGAAACAAAATATAAGCGAACGCTTATACAGTTTGCTTGCGAGACAGCCACGCACACAAGTATCAGAGTCGAGCCGCTCGAGCGCGGAGAGATTCACTTTCCCGACCCAGATCAGAAGCATCAACCCCCCGAAAACACCGGGGATCCAACCTCAAACAGTATGCACTCGATCACACGCACTCCGCAGGACCGATTCGGGGGCCTGCGGAGCAGGGCCAGGCAGAATCACGCTCGCCAAGGGTAGCCCAGTACACGTCCGTCCCGGCCGGTTCGTGGACGGGTAGCGGGTCAGCACGCTCGCGGCTTCCTGATGGGAAATCGCTCAGTCGGTCACGGGCCGAACCCCTGGTAAACGAGTGGCACGCAGAAACAAAAAACGCAGTAAGGTCGACCTTGACGCCCGCGGTCGGCAAGCAGTTCTGTATAAGTCAGCGGCCATTTGCACCGTTTTGACGAGACAGTACCGCGGCGTCATAGGTGACGTAGCCAGAGCACCGGAGAGGTCCTGGACAGCCCGCTCGATAGACGCAACAAACATACGACGATCTTTCGGCGACTTGAAAGGCTTCGGGGCCAATAACGACCTGATCACGGTAGTCACGAACGGGGTGTCGGTGAAGGTAGCCCCGCCGGAACGGGGTTGAACCGCGTACTGAGGTACGGCAACCACCGAAGCGCCGCCGAGTACCTATCAGCGATCTGGGATAAACTCGGTGAAGATGTACGACGGCCGAAACGCATAGTAATACGGAAGGATGCCGCACATGAAATCCCGGGTCTACGGGTTTCGCCTCTGGGGGCGGTCGTCATCCACAAGGTTCGGATCATTACCGACTTTTCTTTCGAGGCGCAGAGCAAAGGAACAATATGAGGATTCAATGCAGACACAAACCCAGACATCGTCCCCCAATGACTATGCGCCGAAGCCTTACCCAAATTCCTCACGGACCTAGTCAGTCTGAGGAAAACCTACCCAAACCAGCGCGTTCTGGTGAGCAAGGCCGACGTTTCGGATGCTTTTGGAAACGTTAGGGTAGATCCAGACAACGCCCACAACTTATGTTACACAGTAGGGGAGCTGATAGTAATCGAGTTTCGCCGCACGTTCGCGTGGTCTGGGTCACCGGGGTTCTGGGGCGTGATGTCGGTGGCGGCCGAGCACGCCCATTGTCACACCACGATCAAGGCGGCTCGGTTACTGAACGAGGGAGTAAACACGATGGCTCACGTGAAGATTATGGGAAGCAGGAAAACCCACACCCGTCCCCGACGACGCAAGAATCACAGCGCACCTGGGAGGGGGGGTGTTCGACCCTTTTTTTGACACCGTGTACGTGGACGACTACCTACTGATGCGGGTTCAACAGACAGACCGCTACACGTTGACCGCATCGGCCTCGCTAGCCTCGAACCATGTGCGCATATTCGGGCCGGGCGAAACCGGCGTCACGCCTATCCTAGCGCCAAAGAAGAGCACAGACTGGGATACCACGATTCACGCCCTAGGCTCCACCATCAATTCGCACACTAGGAGAATCTCCCTGGCTCGCAAAATGATCGAAGCCATCGCCAGCTTGCTCCACGACCAGTAGCCTTCGAGAAGACGCTGGGCTAGAGCAAGGGGCGTCCTTAGCATGGCAGGGAAGCTGTGGAATATAACCTACGTAGTGTTCGCCGGCCGGTATTTCGTGTAGAGGCGGTTGAGGTTCACAGGCGTTCACGACGAGCAGCACCCCAGAAACCAGAACTTAGTTCCTCTCGGTAGCGAGTTCCATGCCGACCTCAGGTTCTGGAAGTAGGCGATTAACCATAAGCTACTTCAAGCAGGGGGAGTCGTGTATGCCCCTTGTTACACAGCGCTAAGATGCCCGGCAAACGACTCTATCTATCCGACGTCAGCTTCGAAGCGGTCGGTGGTTTCTGCCTCGAACAACGGATTCACTGGAGATACGACCTACCGCCTGAGCTGACCCGGCAGTTAAAACAGAAGGCCGAGCGTCGCGAAACATGCACCATCACAATTAATTTGCTAGAGCTGTTAGGGATGGTAGTGACAGCCTGGGTGATGCTTGAATTGATAGGCGACACGCCAGAGTCGGTAGGAGACCCCATAGCGATGCGCGGCGACAACGCGGGTGCCGTCACGTGGGTCAATGTCTGCGGCGGAGCTAGGGAAAAGCGAGCGTGCCTACTCATGAGAATGCTCGGTCGCCTCGAAATCAAGGGTAGCTGGAGCCACGACGACAAGCACATACCGGGGGTGCAAAAAACCTTGGCGGACGGTCTATCGCGTTGGCCTCGCACCGGAATGGCGGACAGGATTCGAGATATGACCCATAGCGACGCTTGGGTGGAACAGCTTATCGGTCCCCGGGGGAATAAGATCTTTGACATCGTGCTCCAAACCAAAAACGTGCAGAACCGACATGACTGCAGCTTGTGGAATATGATGGTCAGCGACGGAGATCCTGCTTGAGTAGTTGGCACGGGTTTTCACTGTACACACCGCCCCCTCCCCCTGCTGTATCCCTTTTACCCTTCTCGCGCGACCACGGTCATTGCAGGAACAGGGCCCAACATGTCGCGCGACACGGGCGCGGCGGCGCGTCTGGTTGAGACGCTCGCGCTTGCCTCAGTGGGGAAGAGTACCCGAAAGCTCTATCTGGCGAAATGGAACGCGTGGGTGGCAAAGAGGGCGGCGCAAGGCAAGGAGGCCTGGTTGCAGTACAACCTCGACAATCCAAATCAAGTGTTTTACGAGCTGATGGAGTTCATAGCATGCCGCTGTAACGTACACAACGATCAAGAGTTGACCGTAAGGCGGCAATCAAGTTGTTCCACAAGATTTACCCAGGCTGGGAGCTGCCAACCTCACATTGTATGGTCATCGCCGTGGGAAAGAGGATTGATCGAGCCCACGGAATGTCACAGATGAAAGCGCAGGTCAGGCTTCCCTTGACCTGGGCCCTTCTGTCACAAGGGAATCAAGTAGTTTCAAGCATGGTAGACGGGGGGATATGTCGTGTCGTTGGGGCTCGCGTTGTCGTATTTGCTGCTGTGCCGTGCGTCGGAGTTTTGGGCGTACGTGGACGGAAACGTTCACCCCGAGTTCTGCTTGACACGTAGCTGCCTCACGTTCTGTCGAGGGGAGCTCCGGGTGGCGTTTGAGAACAGAGCATCCGCGAACTCTGTACAGGTGCGGGTCGTGGCGTCGAAGACAGACCAAAAGAAGGCTAGGTCCACGATTACCCGGGCACGACTAGCGAACTCCGGGGAGACTGGGGCAGGTGCGAGGGGCGCCTTCGAAGTCTTGCTGGAGCTCCTCGCCGTGCACCCCTCGCTCAAGGGGGGTCACGCCTAACGGTCAGGCGTTCTCCATTCGGCTGGAAACCGTTCAAACGGACGGAAGCGGTAGCAGAGCTGAGACTCATGATCAGGAGCAGCGGTAGAGACCCGGCACAGTACGCGTTGCACTCAGGGATAATCGTAAGGGCAACGCACCTGGCGCGCAAGGCATGCCAGAGCTCCAAATTCAACGCGCAGGCAGGTGGAAATCACGCGTGTTCATGACGTAAGTGGGGGAATCTGGAGAAGGGGCAGGCTCGGTCCCCGCCGCGCTGGCCAAAATGGGTTAGACGCGGTTCATGCGACTGGGGCAGATGAGACCGAAGATGTGTAAGGGCAGGCTGGCCTTATTGTGTGATATGTTACTTAGCTTCGCAGGGGAAGGAGCGAGGCTTACGTTTTCGGGATAGGCTGTCTCATTAACCTTCGGGGGTAGTGGTATTAATGTACCAGGTAGTTATTAACGTGGTGCTGTCGGCGGGGTTTCCCACAGAACTGGCAGGCCGTTTAAGCACGACAGTGAGCTTGCCTTGCCTGCAGCAAACAAATTACATATTCCGAGAATTCTTGAGCTATAACTAACGCATTTATTTGGTAAAAACTTTCAATCTAGTGGACAATTCCTTGAAATTAGTTTGGACAGGGGAAACCCTCTACTAACTGGTACGTATTACCGCGTGGTTGCAACTAATATTCCGTAACGCGTGACCAATGTGGGCTCGTACGACCACCCCTGTACCTCGAGGGTTGGGCTGTGTCCCATCAATAAACGTTGCCCAAGGGCCCTAGGCAAGGTGACCGTGCGGCATCTTGAGGAAACGCTCACGCAAGGTGGTCAGGTTGGGAGTGGAAGCAAACCTGCCGCAAGGTCCACCTGTGTTGTGGCAGTTTCATTTTCTCTCGTTGCTCTCAAAAAGGGTTAGTTGTCGAGTCTGTGACTGGAGTGGTGATTTTGAAGATTGCAAAAGGAACCTCAGATTATCAAGTGAAAAAGCGGCCGGAGGAGGTCAAGTGAAAAAGTTACCGGAGAAGATCAAGTTCTCTAGGGCGATTAGCCCTTGAGTCTCATCCAACGGAAATGATTTTTGCGTTGAGCATTTACAAGATGCTTTTGTGTTGAGCATTTTCAAGATGCTTTGGCGTTGAGCATTTTGAAGATGTGTTTGCGTTGAGCATTTTCAAGATTGTTTTGCGTCGAGCATTTCCAAGATGTATGGTGAAGCACGTGAAGCACTCTCCAAGGATGACGCTGCTCAAATCTCGAAAAATCGGCGGGGCGTTGCGCTTGGCGGCGGGGTGGCGAGCGGAGGTAGCTGGGACAGAGACAAGCCTTCTACGCCAAGGCTCATCTTCCGGAGTTGCGTGTGGCTCACATGGCAAGAATCCGTCAAACAGGGAGGAAATGAGGACTTGGCGGCTTATTTTTCAGGATTCACCCCGCTTCTGTGTGCTCGTCTGCGAGCTTGCTTGCTTTGGGAGAATTGCGTTCACCGTTGCAACGATTTGTCGAGGTTGCGACTACAAAACTTGACAAGGATAGGCTTTACGTGTCGGCCTCTCAGAGCCCAACACGCGAGGGTGGGTGCAGGTCAACAGCACCGGCGGTGCGCTGGCCCTCTCCACCGCTGTACACCCCCCGACAAGAACGGGTTCCAAAACAGACTCAAATAAGGAGTTCCAGAAACACGCGTATGATGATGTTTTTAACATGAGAAAAACTCCTACGTCACTGCGGAAAACCAGCACCCTCGAATCGTACGGAAGATCAACCCAAGGGTAGACTTCCGTCGACGTTGACTGTGTGGTGGGTATGCACCTTCCATACGCCGGGACGCAGCGTATGCGTTCTCCCTTGACCTGCTCGTCGGTCATAGTTCGGCGATGGCGAAAACAAACAACTGCAGCGGTGCTCCTGCTGATGGGAGCATGCATCAAGGGATGCCAGCCAAAACCAGGCAAGGGCTACAACGGTATCGGCGTGACGCGAAGCAAAGGTTGCGGCGCAACGGGAACGCCGCCGCGCGTCTGCCTCCAACGTCAGGTGAATGTTGCTGCTGTGCTGACCATGCTGGTAGTATCATGTCTCGTGCGCGAATAAAGCTTTGATGTTGCTGTATCGGTAAGTACCTGTTTATGGCAATGTACTGTAGCCAGATGTAGCGGCTGTGTTGATTATGCTGGTAGCATCATGTATCGTGCGTGATGAAGTCAATGATAGTGCTGTACTACTGTCGTTCTAAGCCTGTGGCTGTTTGCAATCCCAGTACGAGCACACAGCGAACCAAACGCAGCTCTGTTGACTGCTCACCGAACTATGCTTATATAAATATATATATCGCGGTCTCAGGCTTCAGACGCTGGAGGCCGAGCGGGTTGCGGTGGCGGCCCGCCGACAACTGGTGAAGGATGCAAACGTTGCAGCGACACGGGTACGCCGCCGCGCCGCCGCTGCATACGCCAGGTATGCGTGTATCTTCGTCCTTGGTCAATTGTCTTTGTCCGATCCTGACTCCCGCCGTGATTACGACGCCGAGTACTAACGTTAGCATTTATAGTTCCTCAGGCTTGATGCAGTCTAGGCCGCGTATAATTTATGCATTAGCTAGGCGGTGGTGTGGGAAGGTGTGTGTATGTATGTGTCTGTGCAGCGTATCTGCGACTGTGCCTCTCCGTATTTTACGCATCTCGTTCCATCATGAGGTACAGCAGTGTGTGGGTTGTAACCTATATTCCTGGGTGAGAATGTTCGTGCCTGCTGTGGGTGAGTGTCTTCGTACTTACTGGCGGACAGGTTGAGTACGAACCAACGCACCTATTTGCTGCTGTGCGGTGTGGAAATCCCATCGCGACCACACAGCGAACCAAACGCATCTCTGTTGGCTGCTGTACGTGTGTCTCCGTGCTTGCTGGCGGACAAGTTGAGTACGAGTATCATGTATCGTGCGCGATGATCTCTATGATATTGCTGTACTAAGCCTGTCGCCGTTTGCTGCTGTAGAGAGAACGGAAAAAAACGTGAAGTGTGTGAAGTTGCTGTACTGAGCCTGTGGCTGTTTGCTGCTCTGTACGGAGAATGGTGAAAACGTGGAAATCCCAACTGTAACAGGAGAATGGTGAAAAAGCGGAAATCCCAGCACGAGCACACAGCGAACCAAACGCATCGCTGTTGGCTGCTGCACGTACTGTTGTGCGTATACCGGTGGAGCGGTTGCGTACGAACCAACGCATCTGCAAGTTCGTTTTTGTACGGTGGATGGGTAGGTGATTGGGTTCGTGTGTGGGTATATTCCTGGGTGAGTGTTTTCGTGCTTGCCGTGGGAGGTGGTTGAGTACGAACCAACGCATCTGTGGGAGAATGGCGTTGGGTATGCCAGAATCTTCGTCGTTGCTCAGTGGTAAATCGTCAGTCCGTTACCCTCATGCTTAAAGGTAATCGGTAATAATCAGTGTATGGCAATCAATATAGCTGCTGTACTGACCATGCTGGTAGTATCATGTATCGTGCGCGATCAAGTCTATGGTGTTGCTGTACTACGCCTGTGGCTGTCAGTGTATGGGTGGGGGTCTTCGTGCTTGCTGTGGGAGCTGGCCCTGTATTTGTTTTGGTACAGGATTCTGTTCTTCTCCGCTGTTTGCTTATTTTACGTATACCGGTGGGGGGGTTGAGTATGAACGAGCATATATGTTTGCTGCCGTACGAAGAATGACAACAGAGTGGAAATCCCAGCACGAGCACACCGCGAACCGAACGCATCTCTGTTGGCTGCTGTACGTACTGCTGTGCGTATACCGGTGGAGAGGCTGAGTCTTTAACGACCTCGCTTTGCTGCTGCTGCTGGTACATCCGTGTTTGAATATCGAAATATAGAGCAGTGATCGATGCCAGATAGATGTCGTGCTCAAGTGCGTAGAAGGCTATACAGCAGTTATTAGAGACATGTGTTAAGATTTCCGGCATTGAACACTTGAGGCCGACCTTCTTGAAATTTTAGAATTTACAGCTGAGCATTGGTGCCCAGTGGGGAACGCTACTCAGCATCCTATAAACCAGGGGTCCGCATGAAAGTTAGGCCTCTTTTTTTTCCTGAAATTGTATTTTAGGTTTTGTTTTTCTGGTGGCAACCAAAAAATACCGAAGAGTTCATAATAAATAATCACATCTTCACCAGCTCTACAAGATAATCGTAATATTATCGAGGTACGAGCGAATATGTGTTTTGCATGTACGGGAGAAGTTTAACCAATCAGCGGAGTACGGTTTATCTGTACTCGAGTAGCATGTTCGTCGTACCCACCTGGGATAGTTTGTATCGTCGTCTCGCGAGCGAAGCACGTAGCGAAGCAGGGTAGCGATACAGGTACAAGGTGGAGTACGGACTAGTTTGAATTCGTGTCGGGGTCCTTGTGTACGGACTGGCGCTGGTTTGGGGCCCCGTCCTTGCCTTGTTCGTCCTGTTCAACCACTGCTGGAAGTTCGCCGTTCTTCGTGCTCTCGTTGGAGCTATGGCTCAAGACGCTGCTGCTGCTGCTGCTGCTGCCGATGCCCACGTTGAAGCCTCTCGCCTCGCTGCAGCTGCAGAGCTCGCGGGCTCTGGCGTGGGACCCGGGGCCGCGGCGGGAGTCTCGTCGGAGGACATCGTTAGGTGGACCGGTCATGTTGAGGGCGAGTTTTTATGCGTCAAGGAATCCCTCGGGTCCGTCTCGGCGAAAGTCGAAGCCCTGTCTGTTTCCCTGGCCTCCATGACAGGTGCCGTTGCTGCTTGCTCGTCGCAATCCTCTCACATGGAACTGGCGATGCAGCAGTTCATGGACAACCATGCTGCGCGGGGAGGGGGGGCGCTGCAGGGCGATCAGGCGCGGGAGCGCCAGCTCCAAAAATCGCAACTCAGCGATGACTCGGCGGCGTGGAAAAAGCCTGGCTCGAGGAAGCACTGGTTCATCCGCGGTCGTCTCCCCCCGAATATCGGCGAGTCGCCGGCCGACTTGCAGGCTTTCGTCGGGGAAGACATCCACGTGACTGCGAGCGTGGCCGCCCAGCTACGTTCTCTCAGCGACTTCAATGTCTCTCTGTTCGGGCCTCGTGGACTCGGGGGGGGGGGACTTCACCACCGAACTCTCGATCCCTGACCGCCTCGAGTGCCTGCGGTCGGCCCTCGTCGAGATTCTTTCCGTTGGACTTTCGCCCAACGTTGATGTTGACGTTCCGTGCCTGGACCGGGTGAACAGCCTGGGCGCTGCGTTCACCTCGGCCGCCGCTTGCCTCTGCTCGCACACCCTGCGCAACATGCTCCGCCTGTCCTCCTCCGTGGCTCGGGAAGTGATGGGTGACATGGTGAACCACGACCTGCGTGTGTGGGCCAACGAGCTTATGCGGGCCGCCCAGCAGACGCAGCCGGCGGAAGTGCCTCCGCCTCCTGGCACGGTGTTGGCCATGCCTCCAGTGCCTGCCTTCGAGCGGACGCGCAACTTCTGCACGGGCGGGGGCGAAATATTGCGGCTCATTGACGAAACCGCCGGCCTCCGTGGCGGCGGAGACGGCAAGCGCAAGGCCAGCAATGCCCCGCGCGGTCCGCCCTCGCCCAAAAACGCCCCCCCCCGGAAGAAACAAAAACAGTTGTGCAGGATGTTTGCTTCTACTGGGCGCCCTGGGGGGCGGGAACTCGGCGACGTCGGGAGGAGGATCTCGCGCGTCGGGAGTTCATAATAAATAATCACATCTTCACCAGCTCTACAAGATAAGCATAGCTTCTGGTATAGGCCTGCCGTGCTTGCGATCACCGCACTGACTTGGAGGTGCTCTTAAGACCACTCCTGGCTCCGCCGCCCTTTTGTGGCGGTATAAAAGTACTTCGATCTGGCGGTGAGGCTTGTCGTTTCGAGCTGCATAAAATCTGCAAATCGTCTGTCCCAGCTGCGTTCTGCGGGAGTTTTTTCAGCACCGCCGTCGGACGTCGCGCGCAAGCAAAAGTTAGTGTTTGCCCACCCCAAGACCCAAGGGCAACTTTGTCCGTGTTAGCTTTTTTGTTTCGAGGCGTTCATCGAGGAAGGTGTGTCGTGATACGTACTCGTTCTTATCAGATTCGCGTGGAATTGCGGACGATTATGCAACCCTCAGGTAGATATACCACAATTCCACGCGAATCTGATAAGAACGAGTACGTATCACGACACACCTTCCTCGATGAACGCCTCGAAACCAAAACGCTAACACGGACAAAGTTGCTCTTGGGTCTTGGGGTGGGCAGCAACCAACGTTTAGCTGCGCGCGACGTCCGACGGCGGTGCTGAAAAATTTCCCGCAGAACGCAGCTGGGACAGACGATTTGCAGATTTTATGCAGCTCGAAACGACAAGCCTCACCGCCAGATCGAAGTACTTTTATCCCGCCACAAAAGGGCGGCGGAGCCAGGAGTGGTCTCGAGAGCACCTCCAAGTCAGTGAGGTTATCGCAAGCACGGCAGGCCTATACCAGCAGCTATGTTCATCTTGTAGAGCTGGTGGAGATGTGATTATTTATTATGAACTCTTCGGTATTTTTTGGTTGCCACCAAAAAAACAAAGAGATCTAAACTAAACTTCCACGAAAAAAAAAAGAGGCCTAACTTTCACGCGGACCCCCTGTACGTGGTAGCCTTTAAGAACCTATGCCCCCGTTCTTTAGGTGCCCCAACTGCAAAGCTCGGCATACATACAGTCTAAATCTCCGTCGATCTCGCATTGCTGCCGCTACTGCTGGTGGCACAGCAGTGTTGGAATATAGATAGATAGAGCAGCGATAGATGCCAGATTAATGTCGCGCTCATGTCCTGTAGAAGGGTGTACAGCAGTACGAGACATGTGCGAATAATTTGTGAGTTTAGAACTTGAGGCTGAGGTTTGTTGGAGTTAGACGTAGAAATCCCCCGATTTCAGCTTAATCGTGCCTGCGTGGTCATCGGGCGAGAAACCAAGGGAAACTGGTGCACACGAGTGTATCCTGTGTTCGTCCTGCTCGTTTTACAGCAGCAGGGAGCTCTTCGAACACGTTACACTTTTTCCGGTACATGCACGGCCCACTCGCCCTCTGTTATCGTATATTTCCTTCCCGTTACCTTCATCCGTACTACCTCACTTTGGGGTTTCGGGACGACTGCCATGAAACTGCTGCTTGCCCGACGCTTGCTGATTGTTGGGTTTTGTTCGTATACCAGTATTCTCACTTCACCCTCGTAACGTTTCCCAAGCACAGGTCTGACTTATTTCCCCTATATGCGTTGTGCACGGTTTTGTTCCCCTCTTCATCTTCCGTACCGCCCTGTGTTTTTTCAGGACCCCCTAATCTGGTCTACAAGCTCATGCCGCTCCTGCTTTACCGACCCTTCTCCTACGACGGTCGTATCAGCCACGTTTAGCTGCGACCATCTACGGAACGTCCTTCCTCGACTTTGTGGTTGTTTTTGCCTTCGTTTGGCGTCGCGTTCCCTTTTGTCTTACATTTTAACAATCTGGACGCTGCATCCATTTTGTAAGATTGGAGCATTATTGTGTGTTCTGGGGGTAATTAATGGATGACGAGATTTCACGATCGAGTATAGCTGTTGATGCATGCTTTCAGGTTATGCTTAGTAAATGTGGGTGATTGTTTTAGGAATTATGTTTGCAGTGGATATTTCGCCTGTTCCTTCCTTTTGTTTTGGCAAGTTGCTTTGGAGCCCCTTCGGGCTCGTGGGTTGCTTTGGAGGGGTGCTGTGGCGTCTGGGGACCTTCCTCTTGCATATCCAACGTTTAATGCGGATACGTAGGCATTCATGTTCTTGCGTGAACCGCAACATGTAACCGCTATTCGGAACCTCGCCGGCTACGACAAGGCTTAAAGACACTCATGTTTCCCTCTCTGTTGTTGATCTGGGCCCATCCACCGGGCCGGGTGTTGCAGCGATGTTGTCTGATCTGCATTATCTATCTCGGCTCATTCATGATGCCGGGTGGGAGCCGCGCAATCGGCATGCTCCATGTACAGCAGTACTATTAGTAGTAGCACCTGTTTTTTTTTTCCGTTAACGATATTATTGCCCCCGCACGTACCCGACACTTAAGTAAGTTCGGTAGTTTTCTAATATTGGTATACCCGACACTTCGGCGGTAAGTTCGGTATTTTTTCGATACCGGTACCCGACACTTCGGTAAGGTCGGCACTTTTCCAATACCGGTACCCGACACTTCGGTAAGTTCTATATGTTTTCAATACCGGTACCCGACACTTCGGTAAGTTCGGTACGCCTACCCTAATATACCCCGGGTACCGATATACCCTCGACCACAGTACCGGCGGTGATCGGTGCGGCCTCGCTACCGGGGAATCGGGCATGTATGCAATACGGACACACATTGTGATTCGGTACCTTTTCAACCGGTACCGGACATTTTGGTAAGTTCGGCGCTTTTGCAATACCGGTACCCGACACTTCGGTAAGTTCGGTACGCGCAATAAATATACCCCCGGTACCACCGGTATACCCTATCGAACACACCTTTGGATTTCATTTTATTACGTACACGTACATTAGTAGATGCATACCAATACCTATTTCTTCCTTCGACCCTGGAGACTAGCAGCGCGAATGATACTCATTTGCTTGCGATACTAACACAATGTTTTACAAAGACTTAAACCCGTCCCAAGCCGATCGCGTTGAATTGCACACCGTTTGCACGTTCGTGCTGTGTCTTTTGGATCTGGTATATGTAGGCCTGTCATTTGATTACCTTGTTCAACTGATGATACCTTCCCACGATGTGTAGTGTCTGTCACCGCAAAAAAACAAAAAAGTCTCTCGATGGCGCTGGATTGACCTCGGACACACAGGGTTATATTGTGGTCGCCGCTTGGTGCAGACATGACTGTACCATCGCAAGTCGATACACACCATGACGACCCGTGCTACGGGGGAGGTCCACCATTTGTTTTCAGAGGTTGTGCTTTCACTTGACCATGTATACAGTATATGATATCTATAAGTACCTCACCGAACAAATAAATGTAAGTTGGAAGAAAACAAAGGTGCTACCAGAAGAACAATCCGATGCCCTTTCTTAGGTATAAACTGAAAACTATTGCAGCAAAAATATGAAAGGGTGACGATTTCGGGTTAAGAAGCCCCGTCATTCAGATAAAAATTCGAAAATTCAGCAAAAACGGTGCTACCTCTATCGTAGCACTTGTCATACACTCCACACAGTACAGAACTCCCGAGCAGGCGTTCTGGCCGAGATCTGGTCAGATTTCAAGACGTTGAGCACTTTGTTTGGATATTTGCTGTCGAAACGCCTGATGGCCTTGCAAGTCGGGTCTACCACATCAGTTCTGTTTTTTCATTTACTTACTACATGGAAGTAAATAATCGCTCCCATGAAACGTTGTTGTTCACTTTCATCGCAAATAATTGTTTTACTTCCATAAAGAAAGTAAACATACTGCTATGAAGTTTCTTTTTTACCTTCGTAAAAGTAAATTTACTTCCATGAAAGTGTCCTACTTTTCATTACTTCCATGGAAGTTAACATTTATTTCCATGAAAGTAAAACGAATAGATAGGTACTTTCGTGAAACGAAAACAAAGTTCATGAACAAAGTAACTAGTCCCGTATGGAAACACTCATGGCCGAAAAGCCTATTTGCTTCTATTCAAGATTCCAAGCACCCGTGGAAGTTCACGTTTGAAGAGGACCGTCGGCCACTACTAGGCCGGTCCCGTGTGGCTCCGCGCTGCGCGATACACCGTTTTTTACATCCTGTTTGTGATTTGTCCACGTTGTGGTAATCGGGATGACCCCACTTCGGGTGGGACGGTGTACCAACTGAAATCGGGGGGTGAGTGCATGCCCTCGCTTCCATGTTTCTACACTGAATTTATGTTTAGTTCACGTCCATTTGAATCACATGGAAGTTAAAAAAAATCTCCATGGAAGTAAATTTTGCTTCCATGAAAAAAGTAAAAAACACTTTCGCGGCAGTAAATGTTCACTGCCATGAAAGTATAAAAAAAATCTTCGTGGGAGAATAGTTTATTTCCATGTAAAATCTACTCAAGTAATATATGTTACTTCCATGGAAGTAAAACGGACTCACGAAAGTAAAAAACAATACTTCCACGAAAGAAAGTGAAAAATGAAAACACTTTATTTCGTGGACGCACGTTCATGAAAGTAAAATCCAACGTCAAATATTGTGGTAGACCGTGCAAGTCCCAGCCGGTTTGTTTGTATTTTCAGCAGAGAGAGGGTGGTGCTAATCGTATGGTTTGCGGCTCGTACCTCTATAAGTTCGTAGCTGGGTAAAGGGCACTCAGTCAGGTGCGTGGTTCTGTGCCTCGCTCAATATTGGGATTTAATCCAGTTTAGTTTGCGAAGCGTAATATCCCCCATGGCGGTGCCAAAAAGGCCTAAGGAGCCTTAGGACACGTGTTACGGTACGGTAGAGCTAGCACATTTAGGCTCAAAACGGCTTCGGAAAGACGGGGGAATCTTTAACCCAAAAACTGGTCGAAATGTCATTCTTGTGTTGTATGCAGATCGTTTCGTTTTATACACACGGCATAATAGCGTATATATATATGTGGTTTTTCTTCGGGTGGCGCTTATATATTTCCCTCCATATCCAGTACTTAGGTGGTCCCTCCTCAAATTACTACCGTCGGAAAACTCGTGGTGTGCCTCTACGAACGTACAGGACACCTACTAAGAAACGGGGAATCTGGTCTAGGCTGGGCTTCCCATTTGAGAGAGGGTGCTTTCTACACCAATTTCAAGATAACGCCTCCCGAATTTCTTATTTTCCTTCAAACTCTCAGCCTGGCTTTCTTCTTAGCCAGTTTCTTATCATGTGTTTTGTACTGTACTGTGACGTGCGTGTAGATACCGGCAACCTTCAGGATATAGTGACCTGACGAAGTGGCTCTAGGTAGCTGGCAACGAAGGACCGAACACCTGAGAAGTCACCCCCCCCCCACAGCAGCAGCGGTCCTTCGTCATTGTGACGGAATGTCCAATCGGCTTGAAAATCTCAGCCTGTTTGTTGTTGTTTCCGTGTCGGCGCACGTTCGATCTTCTCCCAGCTCAATGGCGTGGTGGGTGTTGCTGAGCCATACTAAATTTAAGGGCTGCGGTATTTGACGGCCACCATTCTCTTGGGCTTCACTCGTAGGTCGTTGGACTGAAGGCCTACTTACTGCCCACATTGTTTAGAACCGATGTGAGCTTTGTGTGGGATGTAGGCAAGGCGGAGGGGTGGGGTGGATTGTGTACAGGGCGTTCAACGAACAATGTGCTTGGAAGTCGGGTTTTGGGTGAGATAACTAGCTCCGCGAGTCAAAAGCCTCAGAAGATCTGCTTTTACGGGGGACGACCATACATAGTAGATAGGACCAAAGTTTGCTAGAAAAATGAGGTAAATATTTAGTTGTTTTTGTGTACGGTAGTAAGTCCTATGTATTCACTGTCGTTCCCTGTAATTTATCAAGTAGATACTGCCTGTGTACTGCTGTAGTGCCCCTATCTTAGCCCGTACTTCCTAGCGTGCGTTTTACTAGGACAATGTGCCATGTTCATGGCAGCGGCATGCTGCGGTAAGGGTCCACCTTGTTGTTTCTGAGGCTCCTCACTTGAGGAGCTCTACACTAATAGGTAAATATCCATACTAATACAGTAGTAAGTCCTTCATACAAAATGATAAGCCATTCATACTAATAGCATAGTCATGCATACTAATAGTAAGTCAAAAACCGATTATGAGAGGAAACTAAACGCGCTCGTACCCGACGAACCCTAACCCCTGACTGTGTACTGCTGTAGTGCCCCTATCTTAGCCCATACTTCCTAGAGTGCGTTTTACTAGGACAATGTGCCATGTTCATGGCAGAGGCATGCTGCGGTAGGGGGTCCACCTTGTTGTTTCTGAGGCTCCTCACTTGAGGAGCTCTACACTAAAAGGTAAATATCCATACTAATACAGTAGTAAGTCCTTCATACAAAATGATAAGCCACTCATACTAATAGCACGTCATGCATACTAATAGTAAGTCAAAAACCGATTATGGGAGGAAACTAAACGCGCTCATACCCGACGAACCCTAACCCCTGACTGTGTACTGCTGTAGTGCCCCTATCTTAGCCCATACTTCCTAGAGTGCGTTTTACTAGGACAATGTGCCATGTTCATGGCAGAGGCATGCTGCGGTAGGGGGTCCACCTTGTCGTTTCTGAGGCTCCTCGCTTGAGGAGCTCTACACTAATAGGTAAATATCCATACTAATACAGTAGTAAGTCCTTCATACAAAATGATATGCCATTCATACTAATAGCACGTCATGCATACTAATAGTAAGTCAAAAACCGATTATGGGAGGAAACCTTAAAGCGCTCGTATCCGACGAAGAATAGCATATATATGGCTTAACTTTACAAATGCAAAACAGATTGAGACACTATTAATATTAATAACAAGGAAGGATGAACGACCGGCGAATTCGGGTTGAGGTGAGCCCGATCATTCGGAAAATGTTTGAGCGAAAATACGTGCTACCTCTGTCGTACGTAGCACGCGTCAGTCAGCGCTGGCAAGACGTCTTCCTGCAAAATTGCCGCTCATCCGCAGCTACCAACGCCCAAACGTTTTTATATGCTGCCGGCGTTTGCGATGTGTATAAATCCGAAGAAGATTACCGGAGGCTCGCTTGCTGCTCCACTAACAGTTTCAACCGTACGTACGTAGATAAAGAGAAAGGTTGTCTTAGAGACAACCTGTTGTTTGGAGGGCAACGGGTAGAAAGATATACAAGGGGATTGAAGCGCTAACGGGAGTTCCATAGAGGAACAACGGGATGTTTATTACGGGGTAATACTGGAAACTATACTCAGGCATAGCAGGAGCAGGTAGGGTCAGACGCACTTGAAATGCGAAAGCGGGTAGAGCAGCGGATCAGCGAGACAACTAGAGTCCATAGCTATCGGGCGAGGCCCGGCACGAGCAGGAGAGAGTCAGGCACCGAGTAGGGAGCGGCAGAGAACCGTCGGGTATCGTTGTTTTGTTTTTTGCTTGTTCCTTTGTTTTTGCAGAGCGGGTAGCAGGCATCGTCTTCTATATACGGTGAGCAACACATGATATTGTGGGGGTAGGGGGGGAAGCATGAAGCATGATGACAGAATCACAGCACAGACCGCCGTATACAGTAGTAGATGAGCAGGTACTACTTGCCGTGGTACATCCAGTATATAACTCAGAAAAGCGAGAGGGGTACGACTACGTCGGTTGCAGATACAAATGCATGTATGTATGTACAGCAACATATATATGTATTATACATAGTCGCACAAATAGAGGAACATATGGACGAGCGTGATTCAAGCATTACTGTACGCGTAGAAGAGATGCATTCGCATGTTCGCATATATCCCCCCGTCCTCCCTACCGTGAATCCTTTCGAGCAGCACGCCGGCGCACGTACATGCGTAGCACACAGCCATACATTTTCAGTTTGTAAGGAGTTCGTATCGGAAGGAAGCTCGGCGGTTAGGGAACAACCGGTGCAACTATATAATATGTAGGATATATTCATACGTGTCATACGAGTACGACATACGGGTATCCCGGACTCAAGACGGACGTACGTAGTGTTTTGTATAAGAGTGCGGTACCATACTGGCGCCCATTTTAGTGCGACATCGGACTATCCTGGGGAGACCACTTTAGGACGGAAATTGTCGAGTGGCACCCCGCAGCATTATTGCGGGACCACAGCTGACTGAAAAATATATCACGTATAATGTTGTTGTTATCTTCACATTAAACTCGTTTCAGTTGCTAATCCCTATAGTCTAATCTAGCAAGATCACGGCCCGTGGTCACAAAAGTGCTAGAGCCATCAGAGAATCCTAAAGAACACGTACACTTAGCAGGGAAAGGATACACAAGTCCGAAGAGGTACACCTAAAATCCCTACAGCATGTTATGCGTGTCCAAAACTGAACTACACGCCCGCAATCTCCATTCGACTACAGCAGCATCGCCCCCTCCCCCCCCCTCCCACTCTTTACCAATGAATTTGCCGACTACAGCGTAACTACTGTCTGAAGTGCTGTCTGTACAAAAACACACGGTAGGCGTGGGAACAAGATGGAGCAGGGACAGCTGCTGCCTGAAGTGCTGCCGGAATGACAGTCCGCGGGCACACAGTGAAAAAGAACAGCCAACCAAAGCCATCACGTCAATTAACAATTGCCCGAATCTATCCTGAACGTCTGTGTTAGGCACAGCATTATAAACATCGACACTGATTAGGAATCGTTCCACATTGAAGGGGTCCTCCACGATCAGGCACACAATGAAGGCACCCGGGGTGTCCGCGCCATCTCTGCCGCGTCTCTCTACAAAACCAGTGACGTCATCCACACAGACCCAACAACGAAATTCAGGGGAAAAAACGAAAAAAAAAAACAAAAATGATTGTCCGTTCGTCACGGGTCGATGTCGTCCGTGCTCCGGATGGCTGCTCCGCGCTGCTGTGCTGCTGCTGCGGCGTGCTGCTGTGATCCGGCGCGCCGCTCCGGTGCCACTTGGCCAGTCCTAGCACGACCACACTCGACCTGCTCCGTCCGTACTCGCTCTCGTTGTTGTCCTTCCCAGTCGGCTCCTCGCTTTCTCCCTCGTTGCACTCAGGGTGCTTGGTCTGGAAAATAAAAATTCTCGCGCTGAAGGGATTGACCAGTCCAAACAACAGCTCGTCGCCACACGCTCCCTCCTCCTTTGATGGCGAAGCCAGGTTACTGAGACAGTACAGCTCCTTCTAGCAAACACACCTAGGGCCGTGTACATAGTGTCCGTCCACCTTTCTGATGGCGTCTGCCTCCGCGCACAAAAGTGAGATGGACATTGCTGTCTACACCGACGGCCAAAAAGGCCCGTGCATCTGAACTTTTGCGCCTAACGCACCAGTGCCGATCCAACTCTACCGCTGCACACGCTTCGCGGCGGGTGCGCAGCAGCAAGAAGGTATCGGTCCGCTTGAGGGTTAGCCTAGCCTTGCTCGCTAGAAAGACCCCCCCCCTCGCTATGGGCCCTGCCAAAGCAAAAACTTTGCCGAGGCAGCGAGGGGAAGAAGGGAAGAGTATGAACGTATATGTATTGTCCTAATAGGAAAATCCCTGATACCAGGTATTATATATATTTCAGAAATACGACACAGCGGTCGATAGCAGCAGTAATATGATGTTGATATTTAATCGTACTAGTAAATAATATAGACAGCTATTAAATAGTACAATAAATAGTGAAGAAACTCTTATTTTGGCTAAGACTTGGGGCTTATTTCCCACCCCGATTTGAGCATAAGGGCCCGTTTTAACGAAGAAGAAAAAAATTCAATTTGGATTTTTTTTGATTCAAATCCGCTTTTCATTGGTCAACACACGCACCAGCACCAAAGATTAGAACCTTGGGGCATAAAATTTGGTGCTGGTGCGTGTGTTGACCAATGAAAACGAATTTGAATTTTATTTTTTTCCAAATTGAATTTTTGCTGTCTTCGTTAAGATGGGCCCTAAATGCTTAAATCCAATTTCTTATTTGCGAACGGATGCAGAACACCAAATTCTTATTATACAAAGGAGTACAAGGCGAGACGTATTTCTTCGGAGGTGAGCACAAATGCTTTTAGTTCGTACGGTATTGCAGTACCCATCCCAGGCGACAAGCCGAAAAAAAAGAAAAAAAGAAAAAAGAAAAAAAAAAGGAACAAATGTACAGCAAGCAGTAACAGGTACATATATATAAATTTCTTAGGACACCTTGTGTAACGACACGTAAGACGAATCGCACACGAGCATAAATTATATTAGGTATACGAATACGAACCGACCGTAAGTACAGCGGCGCGCGAGCGACGGCGCGATCGACCGAGCGAGTGGCGGAGAGCGATCGAAGAGAACTTCGTGATGACAGCAGCAACAGTTCTAAATCCCTGGAGGACTTAGAATACCGGTTATGATATCAGAAAAATCGTACGACCCGTAAGCCCAAATTCTCGAAGTATAGTTTTGGTACGTTTTTTACCTATACTTCGAAGTATATAGGTAGGCAATATAAGTGGAGTTGTTTGTGTATGCCCCTGTCACTTCCTCCGTACCCTGTTTTCTCTGTCCTTTCTTTCAGCAGCACGCCAGGAACAACCTCGTAGCCCAGTAGTCAGTATTCTTCCTTGTATGGAGTGGTTACCGGAAGGACGCGGGTCTAAAAAAAAAAAAAAAAGAAGGCAATATTGATTCGTAGTTCACAACTTGAGGATAGACAGGCAGCGGGAAGGGGCTCAGTAGATATGGGTCTTATCACATAGGTATTGGGGAGGTATACATAAAGCGGGTGCAGAGAAAAGGGCACGGGGATGCCGGGTAACGATAGAGTATAGAAGTTTGTTGTCAGCAAGGCCTATGGCTCGCATTTTGTTGTCCCTTTCCGGTGCTATTTTATGAAAATGTGTCTTCAGCGTTGTAGCTGCATCGTGTTGGGTATGAGCGGGCCCGACATCAAAGGCATTTTAGGAGACAGAAGAATAGAGGGGAAGCTGAGAGGACACAGCAGTACTTGCAAAGTTCAAGACATAGTATGATGAACGTGCGGCGATGGAAATGGGGTGGGCTAGGGACGAAGAGGGCGTAAGGTAATTGATGGGCGACAACGTACAATGAGGACCGATAACAAGGGGGTTTCAGGGGCGCCGGTATTACTGTACCATATATGCTTGCTTTGGTAGGGAATGAAGGCAACCAACAAGTGGGACCGGGGAGGGGAAGCAGGGGTACCCACTACCGTAAAGAAAAAAATATAATTCCGTGGAGTAAGCGAGGAAACGGCGACGGTAAATAGTGGATGGGCACACAGGGGCGCATGGGGATAACGCGCCTGGAGCGGGGTGGATAGCGGCGAGAGTGCAGGGGAGGGGGGGTTAGCCGGGCAGGGGGCAGCGGTTAGAAGGCCAAGGGCAATAGGCGTCGGTAACATGGATTAGGAAGGTGAAGGGAAGACAGCAAGTAAGACGGGGTGGGCCTGAAGAAGTTCGCTAGTGGGGCTCGTACGACGTGGAGCCGGTACAACAGTCGGTACAGACGGGTAAGCAGTAAAGGGGGGGGCGCTGGGGAGCAGGATAGCCGGGGGCAGATGCAAAGTAAACGAGCTGGGATAGGTTGCGGTATCGACGAGAAGGACTTGCGAGGTGAATGAGAGAGTGGCGGTACGCTGGGGTACGAGTACGGGAGGACGTGGGGAAATGGCACGTGCAGAGGAAGCAAAAGACAGATGCGGTATAAGGATGAAAAAAAAGAAAGTAAAAAAAAAGAGAGGAGGTCGTTGTGAGGGTTTAGAAGGGAGTGTGTTCCGGGCGGGAGGGAGGGGGGTGGAAGAGAGGGCATAGTAACAAAAATAAACAAAGGTTCGAGTTACGATGCAGGTGACGGCAGGGATAACACAACGGAGGGGGTTACTAGTGTAATCATGGCATGCATGGCCGTACGTAGTCGTATGACCAGGGGGAGAGGGGTGTCTTAACGGTTGAATGCTAGTAGAGGGGCTCAAGGCACTAGGCAGGCGGGCACGGACGCCACGCGCGGGGGGGGGGGGCGGCTGAACTCGCGAGGGCTATCAAAGGTGTTAGGGGAACAAGTACAGGGGTTCACCGCACCCGGACGTGGTGCAAGGGGATAGACGGGGGGGAGCGTGAACGACAGAAGGAGAGGAGGAGCACTCGCAGAAGAGACGGCCGGCGGAGGAAGGAGAAGAAGAGGAGTCTGCTCTATATCCCAAAAGGAGGCAGGGGACACGGTGGGGGGTAGATAGCAGGATAGATACAAGGAACATGGTAAAAGTGCAAGACAATAGAAAAGCGACATCTTGATGGGAGTGTACGCTACCGGCGTGTGGCGGTAGCCGATGTAGGTCAGTCGCATTTAAACTGCCGAAAAATAACGGGGATGATGAAGGCGGAAAGCCTATGTTTGAATGTACGATGTAGGAGCAATGGAGAGGATCGTAAATTGATTGGTTGTCGAGTAATGTGAGGCATGATGGCGAGGGATGGAAGGGGTTGCTTGTTACAGAAAGATATAGGGAAGAGGGATCTGGTGGTAGAATTGGCAGAGTGTTTGGGGTACTGTTGCGCGGAAACGGGAACAAGAAGACGGCAATCGCGGGAATGTTTGCAGCGATTAAGTTTACAGTGCCTTTAGGTAGCCCCTCGATCATATTGGTGAAACGGGAAATCAAGAGGGCGCACGGCCAGAAGAGTACTCAGCAGAGAGGGACGAAGCCTTTGGCATAGGGTATACTCATGAGACTGCGGGATAGCGTCCCACCCGGAGGATGGTGAAGTGTGATGTAGATAGACGGGGCGCTGTCCTACTTATGTTATGCCGCGGGCATGGTAAACATTCGCGGCGGTGAAATACAAGTTCGTTAGTATTTATTGTTTTGCGGAGGTGAATGTGGCGTTTTCAGATATAACAAGAAGTTGGGGGGAAAGCAGGAGGCGGACCAGTTACAGGTGAGGTTCAGGGGATCAAAAGAAGCCAAGGAAGGAAGGGGGCTGTTTCGGTGAGAAAAAAGAAGAGGTTGGGAGTCGGAGAGGACGGGGGGGGGGCAGTGGGTATGTTGAGAGTGCTTCAGCATGTACTATAGCGAAGAGTTGACAAGAATACCCCCTCTAATGGTGTTTTTGGGGGGGGGGCAGAGGAATGGAGGGTATGGTCTAGGGGGCAGGCAACCCAATGTTTGAGGAGTGGCTTGGCCGACGTATGGGGGGTTTGGGGAAATGGAAAGAGGGGAGCAGGGGCCAAACTCGCTCCGGAGGAGTTCGCGTTGAATTCTGGGAGGATCGGCGTGGCACAAGACTCACAGCGAAGCGAGTGCCAGCGGCAGTATTCGGCGGTAGTAGTTAAGAAGGAAGGAAGGAAGGGGTATTTGTATGCTTCTATGGTGTACGGAAAGGCAAGCATAGAAGACCCAGTTTGGGGTGTCAGAAGTGGTAGGGGACGGGGACGGGGCAGGGGAGTACGAGAGACAGCCGGGTCAAGGAACAAAAGGGGAGAAAGACAATACAACACATAGGAAAGGAAACCGCGGCCTCGTGAAGGGAGGCGTTCCATTCGCGGAGCACGACCGGTAGAGAAGTCGACCGCGTTTCCGATTATGTGTTTCGAGAGAAGGCATTAACGTTCGCGGGGGGAAAAGGGGCAGCGCAGCCCCTTCCCCCCTCCCCCTTTGCTAGTTGTTTAGGTGTAAAGGAAGCGTATGCACGTGGGGTGGGGTGAAGGAGCAGAGCACCTTCCCCCACCCCCCCCTTCGGCTATTTTTCAAATACTTCAAAGCCGTAGATAAACCGTTTATGCTGTATCGCCTTGTTTGTTTTGTGAACACGTGTCATGACTGCAGTACGTAGGCGGCAATGCCCTAGAGGGGCGGTGCCTTATCTTCTGATCTCAAAATGAGGAGCACAATATTGTATCTCACACAAAATATGACACCTCACAAACCCTGTAGCCGCGCTAAATGACCAACATTGATTTGCACTTCATGTACGGTAATGCCATACTTCGTAGATGGAGCCACCTAAACTTGTTGTGTACTGTATCCGATAATTCTCCATACTGTATGAGCTACCTAAGCGATACAACTCGAGGCGATCGTCACTCGATCGAACAATGAAACCAGAGGAGGTGGGGTAGGGGAAGAGAAGGTAGATCGGCCACTCGACAGGAGTCTACCAGGGCAGGAGAGGATGCACGACGACAAGTGCGAGCGGCTAGCTATTCTTAAAACTTGACAAAGGCGCGAGCGAGTGGCCAAACAGTCGTCCGACTGATTTTTCGTTCGTTCGTGTCCGTGATCACCTACGCTCTGTGTTTTGTGGGGCATCGAAAGACGCTTGTTTTCCTGAAGAAGACGCCAACGTCTTGAACATATAGGGAGCATTCGGATGGCCACCAAATTACCAAATCTATCTTATATTTGAGACCAGAGGGCTACTCTTCTATTCATAGTTACTGACAACCGAAAGCGTGTGCTCGCCGAGGCAGGAGGGAACCAGCACAACGTCACACAGACGCCCTCGCCAAACGAGCTGAACCTCGCCAAGAGTGGGTGCCATGATGAGCGACGCCCAACGTCTCGGTGGTGGCGTTGGGGTGTGTTCGTCGGCCATCGTTTCGGGGGTGAACACATCGGAGGTTCGGGGCCCGTGAGTGCTAAACGTGGACACACACACGTTTCGGTTATCCCCGCGGGAAGCCTTCACAAGCTAACCTTTAAAAGGAAACAGGCACATACTACCCCATGTAAAATCCCTCCCAGGAAAAAACGATGAAGTTGCACTACACCGCGACCAGTTCACTACAAGACACCTAGACAGGCAGCGCCAATCGAGCTGAAAATTCCTGAGCGCCAGTCAGTGAAGTGGGTCCTGCCAAGTCTATGGTGTGGTTGGCGTTTTGACCCAAAAGCGATACAAACAGAAAAGGCGGCAATTCAATTGCGGAGTCGGCGCTCCTGTGTGCAAAACAAGCGGACACAATAATTTGATGCTTTGCGTGAACTAGTGTCGGAAGAAAGCTACGGTTCCGTTGTGGGTATATACGCAAGACACTCCTTGCCGTCTCCGCGACGCACGGGGCATGTGACGTCCTTGTCTTTCGGTTTGATCCGGATGGAGCAGGCGGTGAAATCTGCATGAAGTAAGCCCGGGCATGTGGGCCATCTTCTCGCCGAACGTTGCAACGACGGTTCACCTTGTGACGCGCGTCGTTGTCGAACTGGGGGACGAGGACTGCTGTATGAAGTATGACAAGCCGCCGCAAGAAAAAAACTAAACAGGGTCTGGCAATATATTTGTCTCTCTCTTCGGGTAACAAATCGGTATAGTAAGGAGTTGCGGCAGCGTGTACAGCAGTATCAGCAGCAGCTGTTGCATCAGAAGCGTGTCCACAGCAGCGGCAGAATAAGAAGATGAGCCACCATGCTGGACGGAAGCAATCGGACCGGATCGGTTTGGGATAATAATTGTGTGGGGCATCACAGTAGAGGTACGTGCGCCTCATGGGTCCAAACCAGCTGGTCCACGGAGTCCAGAAGGAAACATAAACGAGAAACACAAATAGCAATGTTGGTGAAAAATACGTCAGCGTATACGTGTGCACCGTTTCATCGGATAGGGGCCAGCCCGTCAAGCCTTCTACTCGGCCCACGTAATAGGCGGGCGGCGCCGGTGTCTCTTCGACCTCGTTTACCACTATGACCCGAAATACAAGCACCATTTTAATTACATGTTAATATACAAACGGTCCTTATCTTTGGGTTCAGAGTGTTGTCTGGTACTTGTTATGGGCCGGGCCGGACCAGGCCGACAAAGCCGTCAACGTCGCGTGCCATACCGGGCCGTGCCTATACTTTTTATTACCGGATGGGCCGGGCCGGGCCGTGCCGGGTCGAGTTGTGAACATTAAAAATGTGATGGGTTTTTGGCCGGGTTGCCACGCAACCTCTGAGAATATGATGGGGGGGACGGGTCGTGGGCCGCCAAGTGAAGATGTGATGGGCCGGGCCGAACAATGGATGGGCAGAGCCGACCCACCAGGGTCTTCGCCGAATGCCAAGCAAGCTATTTCTTGTCCAATCCGAACAGGTGACATATCGATATATTATGGATGTGGTTTTGTACTATTATACCTGGCATTTGCCTGCCAACACAAAATAATTAAGATCTCAAGAGATGACACGTCTATGTCGATATTGTACCTGCTGACATAAAGCCGAAGCAAAAGGTGAGCCAACCAGCCACTCTGCCACTGACTACGATGAAGGTGCGCGGATACACGGAGAAGCGGTTCGACGACAATCCCACACCATTTTTACCAATCCCGGAAGACAAAAGGTAAACAGACAGAAAGTTCTTCAGAATGTTCTTCGGCGAGGTTGGGACCAATCAAATCGACGCGCTTGTAACCGTACCCCTCTCGAGGTATAGGGTACCGCTCGTCTCTACGTAGCCAATAACCCACAGAGGGGCCATACGGGGCCGTTGTACAAAACCGATCCTCTCACATGCAAAGACCCCTCCAAGAAACTCGAATTCCTCGCGAAATATTGTTAATATTTGAGAGCTGTTGATTCGAAACCGTTGTGTGGAATGCTCCCAACACAACTCATGAAAACAGCAACACATGTGTCCCGGGTCATTTCCCCAGAGTTTCGAACCGGGGGGCCGTTACTCTTTCTGTACCGTACATACGCAAGCCTCGCGTGGAAGAATTAGTTTCGCACGTATACATGTGTGGATGTAGCGTGCAGAAACAGGGCTATTTGAGGCAACAAGAAAACATATATGTATCGCGCCATCGGCTAAACGATAGTTACCCACTGCAAACTTCATCCCACTCTACATCCAAGCGGGTCACTGTCCCCAAACAAAATGAGGCAAGGGGTTGTTCGTCCCCCACGCGTATGGGCCACGCAGCGTCCCCCCCCCCCCCCCCCGTCAAGCGTGTGCTGTTTGTTTAAGCCTGCGTGGCGGAGAAACCCTTACTGTATCCCCCCTTCGCACCATGTTTTAGTGACTTTGCCGAAAAAACAAAAAAAAGGTGCGGCGATTGCTCTTCTTCAAAAGTTGCCGTGGTGCTTGTAAAGCCGCACCAGCCGGTCGAGTGTGCACCAAAACCCGCCGTCCACCTTCTGGTATGCGACCACCATCACTCGCCCAATTTCTGTGAAGAAAGCATCCTGCGCGCCAAGCGCAACAGCTGTTTACCACCTAGCTCCACCTTCGTCCCCGAAGTCGAAGGAGAAGGCGGGGGCCTCCGTGATGGGTGCGGGCGTGGGCTCAGGGGTGGGGGTCGGGGGCTGTGGCACATCGCCGTCCACTGCAGAACGAATAAAACACAGCAACATCGGAGAGGGGAAACACAAAAAAAGGGTCAGCAATCAGTACGGCAAAGGGGTCAACTCAGGGAGCACGGCCATCACTGCTGCTGCTGCGGAACGGCCAATATTGGATGGATGTTGGGGGTGAAATAAAACAATTAAACTACATGAGCTATTAATAGCGTGGATCAATGAATGTTGAAAAGGGGGGACAGAACTTGAACATATCTATGTATACGTCCTGGTGTTTTTTTAGGCGCTGCATCGAATACCTAGGAAACGTGTACAGGGTCACACAGATCCACATACTCCTGGGGATATATATACACATATACATACCAGGTATGAATTAATTTAGCGAAAGGGGGAGGACAATATACGATAGGAGTCGTACCACAAGTTTCTTCCGTCGGGCTTATGACTTCGAGGCGGTCCGTGCGTCAACCCCAAAACTGACCGTACGTTGTAGCTAAAATACAGGAACGAAACCGGACGAAAACCTCGCCTGGTCTAGAAGAAAACACGAAACACATTGTGCAACCCGAATCGGAGGTATGTTTACATGTAAGTATATATATATATATATATTGTTTTTATATATACGGGGTAATTTCTCAGGCTGAAATGCTTTCTGGATGATCAGGCTCCTCGACCTACAGTGAAGCCGTCAGTCGTGTTCCATGCTCGTGTTCTTCCATTTATTTTCGCGGTATGCTTGACCCTTATATAGGACTGGGGTCCCGTTTTTGGGGACAAATTACTTACCATTAGCGTGGCTTGTCCCCAAAAAGGGACTGGAGTCTTAAATGGGTTTTAAGGCCATTGGATTGTCCGTCGGGTATGTAGCGCTTATGTGTATTCCCCTCTAAAAACAAACAGTTTTTGACTTTTACCATTCGTACAGAGGTCCTCAAGCGATCACCCTCGCAAAGAAAAACCTGGGTGCACATCTACTGCTGTAGCATTGCATCATACACCGGGTAGTTTATCAGGTGACTACATTGCTTACTACTGTAGTCAAGTCAGAGAATTTTTTTTCGACCAAAAACATGCTGCCTCTGTAGAAAAACTTACTGCAGCACAGCGCGGTGGTGCACCCGGAGGTAGGGCACATGGTTTCGCTGGCCATGAGGATGGGGATGAAGTTGTTGGGGCAGGGGTGGAACGAGCAGTTCGCCATGCAGCACTGCTCCACGCTGCACGGGTCAGAGTCGCACATCACGTTCATGGCGTCGTCGATCGGGATCTTGCCGTCCGGGCAACCGATGAAGTTGCACATGCCCTCCTGCCACGCGGATAACACAAAGGGGAGGTATAGCGCCAGAGGGAAAACGGGGAGCGAGGGGTGGGGGGTTGGAGGGTTTCGTAGTGCTTTAATTTGGAGCTGTTACGGATATCTCATAAGTTGTTTTGATATCTCGATACAGAGTGGGGGGGGAGGGGGGGGTTAGTGCTTTGATTTGGTACCTGTTACGGATCGCTCTGAAGTCGTTTTGATATATCTGGATACATCGAAAACTACCGGTCAAGATACCCAACACATGTACGAGAACTACTGCTACTTTTTTCTTCATGCGAGGTTGTCGAAAACGAGGATGCCGGACACCCTGGTTGTCTCGGATGTTTTCGTGGATGTTTTAGACGGGGGCCGGGTGCCACTTTCGAGGCATACACATAGTATTAATCGTGGATTTCCCCAGTGATAGGTATGATAAAAGGTTCATACCTGAAGCTGGCGGGACCCTCCGCGAAGCGCTCCCGCTGCAAGACACAAAACACACGAGGATAAAAAAAGAAAACGGTGTGTGGCCGGGTGGCAGGGGGGGGGGGGGATTAGTGATGAGCCCCGGTTTTTTAAAAAGCAACGAAAAAAGCGTGTAATTCGTAGCTCCGATACGTAAAAACCCCCACACAAACGCGTGCAGGGCAGGGAGTACACCAGTGTAAAAGCAATATAATACATATGAGTACGTACGTGTTTCATTATCCGCGGTCGTTGAACTTAAGCCCAATTATGTGTGATATGTGTATATGACTGAACAACATTTACAGGTGGTTATTTTATGAGTCAAAACACAGACGAAACACTCCTAAGAAATCGTGTCGACACTCTGGAAAAGGGTCCGACTCTAAATTCCCAAGTGGTTCCGTCCCCACAAAGGTCGAGAGGCGAAACGGTTAAGGGCCTTGAAACAAAAAACGAAGACAAGCAAAAACGCCTTCGTACACAAACCGCTATCCAACAATAACGACAGCAGTGTATTCGACCTCATTATCATACATATCATGCAGGGGACACCAGGTGCGAAATTTCGTCTTGTTCCAACGACACAAAACAAAAAACAAAATACCAACACGTGAATTCTTCCATGTGATATCACAAAAACTGAAGAAAAACAAGAACGGAAACAGAAACAGCCCGTGAGATCGCGGAGAGGACGTGTGTAATACGTAAGGGATGACGATGGTAAAAGAATGACCACCTCACGTGCATGTTGTGAGCTATGAATACGACGTATGACAGCGTTCAGCAGAAAAACAAAACGAGATTCTGGGATATATCGAAAATAATGGGACACCCTAAACACTTTTCAAACGATCATGGCCTTTGATACGACTCATCTGTACCCCACATATTGCAGGGAACACGAGGTGCGAAATTTCGCCACAGCCAATCGATATTTCTCGATATTCTTCTCCCTCTTTCGCTAAAATAATCAATTATAATATGTGGTATACGAAGTAAAATAATTAATTATAATATGTGGTATACGAAGTAGGTTGTTCGTGGTATGTACCGTAAGCTTCTATAATACCATTAATATGAATTCGTCGTGCACTTGCTCATTCTCATTCGTTTTTACGATTGTTTTTGGTATGTTCTTTTGACAAATAAAAGTTCACGGTGTTCGAGACCATACATAACACCATTAATATGAATTCGTCGTGCACTTGCTCATTCTCATTCGTTTTTACGATTTGTTTTGGCATGTTCTTTTGACAAATAAAAGTTCACGGTGTTGGAGACCATACATATATAGGCGGAATCCGACGCAAGTCGACGAGGGAAGAAAGTAAGGGCTGAAAACTTCTCCCGATAAGAATGCAAGGCAAGAACCGTAGTGGGGGAGGAGGGAGAAGAGCCTACTTTTGTGACCCCGGATCTGAGTTACGACCAGGAAGCAGAAAGGAAGGGCAAAGATAATAAATGGGATGAATATAAAAAAAAAACACCGTACGAAATACCCTACGTACAACGCAACCGCCAAATCGACCATCCTTACCACGTACCGTAAGCTTCTCTAGATGTCGATCCGTAAGCTTCTGTAGATTTCGAATCTGTTTTGAGACTGAGTACCCAATTTCTAGAGTTCGCTGACAAATAACGAGGTACATACGAGACCAAATTGACCGTATAATATATATATTTAGAGATAACTCGCACAAAACTGCTCTGTTGATTGGTAAACTGTCGTCAAACGCTGCGCGTTCGTTGGAGAGTTTCCGTACTCATTTGTACGAGTAGAAGTAGTGTGCGAAGAAAAAAAAAAAACTTAAGCTCTGAGAGCGTTCATGTCTCGGTGGGAGGTCGGCCGTGTAGGATCACGGTCGTCCAAGAAACGGTATTCCAGCAGCTCGACAAGCAAGAGCGATGACGTTGGTGGTCTAGTTATCACGTTGTAAACGCATCACGACCACCTACTGGGTAGTACCGTGATAACAAAAAGTACAGGGTATATATAGGTACCCCACTAACTCCAAGTACAGCAGACAGTAGTAGTAGTGTCATCGAAACAATTGTATCAAATCCTGGGCCGAGCTCCTAAAAACTGTTGTTTTCGCTTCGTATTTTCCGATTGATCCTTGTGAGATGTTAATAAATACAGAAAATAGCCGTCGCAATATACCTACTAGAGCAGTAGTAACTCGTGCATCATGATATTTGTAATTGCCGTCAAATTGTGTGCGTTAGTTTGTGTTGGATGTTGCTCCGCTGCGAGTTATCCGGAGATCGTAGGGGTCGCGACCATGCCATCAACTTGTTGTGTGCGCTGGTTTGACATTTGACAGGCTTGCTATATAGTACCACTCCTTCCCGAAACGTAAGAACCGTGTTGATTCAATATTAATGTACAAAAGGTGCTTATTTTGCTGGACAGTGGTATTTGGGGCGTATGCGTGGATCCATGGGGTATGGCGTTTTGACCCTGTAGAAAGGACCTTCCGTAAACAGATGGGAGGGTCATACGAGTACCCCATACTACTATATACTGTAGGTGTGGATGGTGCTCCCCGATGCTACTCGTACTCGTAGGTTTTCGGAGATCGTCGATGATGTTGAGAGTCGACAGGGGGGGGTCCGACCTTTTAGGCGCCGACCTTTCAGGCGCGGTAACTAAATTACAAACTCGCCAGTAGGTATTAACATTAATAGTATGTTTCGTCATCGGACAATGTGGAGCCACCGTTAACTGCGTGGTGTTCGATTACTCGATCCAACGAACATACAGCAGCAGTACAGGACACCTAATAAGAAGCAGGCTGATAAGAAAGCCAGGCTGATATTTAGAGGAAAATAATAAATGCGGGGGTCGTTATCTTGAACTTAGTGTAGGAAGCCCCTTCGCTCAAACAAGAAATCCAGCCTGGGCCATATTTCCTGTTTTTTGGTAGTATCCTGTACTACTTACTGTACAGCCACGCACGGCGCGTGCTTTCATGATCGACAAACCCAAAGGAACAAATTACGCCTGGTACCATCAGCCCCTTGTGCTGAATAAACCCTCTACCAAGAGCTGGCGTGCACGTACCACGTGTTCGGAGTTTTCCATCACGGAGGCATGCATCTAATGCTATTGCTGACATACGCTTCAAACTAAATATGTACAAGGTACTCTTTACATTTAGGAGACACACGATAAACAGCGTGCGTGTGCCGTCCAACCGGAAACAAATACATGACGAAAACGGGCAACGAAGACGCCTATATATGGTATGGTATTTCACACGATAAAAACGAAAACGCGACATGCACACGCACCTATATTATACACGATAAACCGATTTACGCGCAAACAAAATCCTATCAAGACGAATAAAAATAATCCTCCTTCCTGCATCGCTTGTCCGTCAAACAGCGAGCTGATGGTGACAACTGCTGTTTCGGTCCGAGGTTGGCTGCGGTACCATCTCCACTCTCACCGGCAGGCACTGCTTGGCCGCTGACGGCGACGACAGCCGCCAAAGTAGCAACGAAGGTCAGCATTGGTGCCATGTTTTATCTCTCGCAAAAGGCTGCTTTTGCTTGAGGTTGGTCCTGAATAATAGTGATCGGCAGAGCAGAATTGGCGAGGGACCGAAAACATCGCAGCGGCGATCGGACACGGTTTGCATAAAATGTTAGGCATAATATTAATGTTGTGTTTTTGCGGTCAGTCGTATCGTCGACGATAAAGTGTGGGGATGCAGAACGGGCGCTATGCCCCGACAAATATCCCGGTGGGTACGAGCAACAGGGGGAAGATGCATTCGACCACATTTTTTCTCCGGGAAGCCGCTCATGGTAAAAGAGCTCTCAGGAGATAAGTTGAGCTGAAACGAAAACGTGATTCGTACATACGAAATTGCAGGGGGCAACTGGAAAGTAAACGTGACGGGAGTATTCTGCGCGTATATGAACTTTAGAAACCCTTGAACAAAGTGATCAACTTAGTTTTATCTTTGGTGTGAACGTATTGCGTGCTGTGTTGTGACTATGCTGTGATTGTTGTTCGCTTCTTGACCTCTGACACTTGTACGCTATTATATTGTTTTTCCCTTTTCTTCAAAAGTACGTAATGATTTACGTGGGAAACACTATATGTAGACAAAAAAAAAAAACTACTAATAGTACACCTCTATCATACTACGATGACCAGTAGTATTAGCATACTTCTGTACTGTGTGCGCTATTAATATTTATACGTACGGGCACGTAGCTACAAATATAACATTTCACGCATGCAAATACCTGCTATCTTTGTCCACTTATTATAAGGTTTTTGGTGGCACACAAGACACACGGGACAATCCAGCGCAGTCCTTGGGAAAATTCCCGTGAATTTTGGTGGCCGAGCGGGAATTGATATGTATTTCCGTTGCCGGCAGGTATCGTTCCGGTGGTTCCACCATACGCAATAATACTTGCCGAAGAAATCTTGAAAACCCATGGGCGCACCCAAATCGTCCCAGTACGAAGAAATCCTGAGTTGCCAGCCAAACCCATTCCGGACGGTTCCCGTAAAAATGCGCTTTTTCCCCCCGTGGTCTTCCTTTCCCGCGCCGAATGATTATCCTACTAAAGTGTCGAACCTCCCAAAAGTCCCGGTGACAACTTAAAACTGCCTAAAAAACTGTTTTTTTTTCGCGGGAGTAATAGTATTCCCGCGTGTTCATATTTATTCATGCCGGTTCACAAACAATTCCAGTGGTTCTCCGTTCCGGCGCCTTGAAATCCAACCAGGTAAACTACTCGTATAATATCTACGTACAGCAGCACCTCTCTCAAATCTCGTGCCAACTAGGATTAATGTAAGTAGCTATTAATTGCCCAAAAATGAAGATTTCTGCAGGAATCACATTCCCGCGTGTCCCACACGTACACGCGATACATCAGACATATGATACGTGCACGGGATTACCGCACGGGAGCAGCACGCACGCACGCGCACACATATTAATTCATGTTCTCGTACACAAGTTTGTCGATGGGAAGGGGTTGATATGATACACCGAATCGGTCTCTGGTCCTCGCATTGGCGTTTTATTGTTTTGTCATCACGTGTGTTTTTGTCTTTTTTTCCCCGAGAATATGGGATGGGCGCTGCGTTTATTTGTGGCGGATACATCGCGATTTTTTCTCCCGACCTGGTCTTACTTAACCCATGCAGTCACAACTGAAACAATATATTCCGAACTACAGTAATTCCAAGTAGTTTGTACCCAAAAAGGTGGGACAAGTTCTTAACCCTTTTACTACTCCAAAAATGAGACCACACTAATTCCAAGTAGTTTGTCCCAAAAAAGTGGTTGCAGTTCTGAAGGGGTTAAGGGGTTGAGTGGCTGGGCATTTGTGTCACATGGTCGAGGTCGCTGGCTGTCAACAACGTTCCGGATCCTGACTAAGAATGGACTACCTTAAGAACTGGTCGCCCGAATCAGGGGACAAACTACTCGTACTTATAAAGAATTATTGCACGGCATTTTTTTCAGTTCTGAACGGGTTCAGAAAAACGTTTTATTAGCGTTTCGGATCAGCACTGAAAATGGACAACCATAAGAACCAAGTTTTTGGCGTTTCGGATCTGGACTAGGAACGGACTACCCTAAGAACTGGTTGCTGGCTGTTTCTTATGGCGTTTCGGGTCCAGAATGCGAATGGAATGCCCTACGAAACGTGTTGCTATTATAGCCGTCAACAGCGTTTCACACATATCTCGAATACGAATATCGTATGTTCCACAGCTATTATGGGGGCCATCGTAAATAGGACCTACGTTATACACAAAAACCTCTATATATTTACCACTTTTTGCGAACAGAATTTGGTCCTATTTACTATTTTTTTTTTTTTTTTTGTCCATCCCATTTATTATCTTCGCCCTTCCTTTCTCTCTCCTCCCTAGTCGTAACTCAGATCCGGGGTCACAAAGTAGGCTCCTCTCCCTCCTCCCCCACTACGGTTCTTGCCTTGCATTTTTATCGCGAGAAGACTTCAGCCTTTCCTTCCCTCGTCGACTCGCATCGAATTGTGCCTACCCACGCTACTATTAATTGGCGCTCTCAGCAGTTGATTCCGTTTTTTATTGATTTTTGCAAATAAACTCAAAAGTCCGACCCACGTGAGATTCGAACTCCAGACATCAACGTTCAGAAGCGTTCGAGGTTACCTCTAGACCATCGGGGCGACCGACTATGGTCCTCCGTAATAGCTGGTAGATTTGGGTTTCACCTCTAAAACCCGTAGTTCGCGCGACCGAAGTATTGCACGCAGCTTGCAAAGATGAGGTTCGACTAATAATCCTCTTCTCACAATTACAGCTGTCGTCTTTTTTTTTTTACAGTACAAAGTGACGTTTTTTTTTTTCGCTTGGTTAATTATGCTGCTGTTCTTGTGTGTGTTCTTTTCACATCAGCCGTTTTTTCTATCCGTCGACACCCAGAACATTCAGTGTCCGTGCCGAGATTCATCGTCCAAGAGAGATACAAGTTATGTGGTCACAAAACCTCCCAAAAAAGAGAGATGCTATATATGATATCGTAGTTAGTTGCAATGAAGTAAAGCAAGCAGAGCAGACAATGCAATGCAATGCCATGTACGACAGGAACGACCTGGCTATGCTGCTAGCAATCCAGATGCGTTGAAAGAGAAGAAAAAAAACAAATAAAAAAATAAAATAAAATAAAAAAAGAGTATTGTGAAGTACGTACTCACAGCTGATATCGAGACAAATATCACATGAGCAGAAGAAGTACGAGTAGAACGTTTTTTTTTATGCCAAGAACCCACACGAATCTACGTATCAAGTATCTTGTGCACGCAAAGGTCTTGAATTAATGATCTTGAGTATCAAATACTTATGAATGAGTACATACTGCTGTATGCTGAAACATCAATATATGCCAAAACATTGATTGGCTCATTCAAAGCCAAGGTCCATGGTGCGTATAGGGCAACCTTTCCTGTCAATTTTCACGTCCGATGAAAGCCCATGGAATAATAGGGCAACCTTTCCTGTCAATTCACGTGCTGGCTATTAATAGCAGCAGTACCTCATGTTTCCCGTGGTGGTCGGTTCCAGCGGCGGGTAAGATTTCCCGTGGCGGATGTTCCCGTGGTGAAAATCCCATGGATTCCGAGACGCCTTTACCAGTCTTATCCAACAAATCGTACCAGATAAAAATACAAAATACAGTAAGATTTCTTGCTGGTTTCGCGTGTTTTTGGGGGGTTTGTTATACGAGATCTAGATGAAAGTACAAGATAGATTTATGATTTCTTGGTGGTTTCGCGTGTTTTTTGGGGAGTTGTTTTACGAGATAAAATCACGAGAAGCCGTCCACCCAACCCAACCATAACCCTAGCCCCAACCCTAGGCCAGGCTAAGGCTCGCACGACCCGTGCTTTGCCTCGCGTTTCGGACAATCTGAAACAACAAAACAATGTGCGGAACCACCACAAAAACCCAAATATATTGGTGTTTTGTCTGGTACGATTTGTGGGTGTGTGTGTTCTTCACATTAAACCTTCCTTTCTACCCGTCGACATCCAGCACACTCAGTGTCCGTGCCGATTCAAGAGCACCGGCTACTTACTGGCTACTGGCAAAGTCTATTAATAGTAGTTCGTAGCTCCCGCGCAAAAATGGGATAAACTCCTGAACCATAACCGCCCCAAGTATTAATATATCTCGCATCCTATATACGCGCACACGTCTACATGTACAGTAATATATGTTATTGCGTATATAAAATAAAATAAAAACGAAAAAATGCCTTCATATGCGTTCGATCTCACATTGAAACTTTCAACTTTGAAGGTTCTCGACCTTAGCTGGAATGGGTGAAAAAGTTCGGGCCATATATTATATGTAATGTACCTCGTAATTTGCGAAGAAATTGCGTTCGATCTCCCACTGAAATTTCAACTTTGACGGCTCTCAGCCTGGCAACCACATTCACCATGTGCTCGTGAGTTTGGAACGAAATTTCGGCCGGTTACCTGAGTGACTATAATCGAACAGAACCCCGTCAACTGCCGTCAACGGATTAATCTGAGGTATGGAACCAATCACGCCTCACCCGTGAGACGCACGCGAAATACTTCACAAGAAAAAAAAACAGGCAGCAGACCAGAGCAGACCAACAAAACTGGACAAAACTGAACACAAAATAAAAAAGGCCTTCCGTCAGCTGTGCGATCGCAGCATCTAAAAAATCTCAGAACATCACTTTTTTTGCTATAATATGTGTGTGTGTTGTTCTTCACATTAAACCTTCCTTTCTATCCCGTCGACATCCTATCTATGTAGCTTGGGGTGACAACTCGATATTCAGATCGCGCGTACTTGCAAGGGGTGGAAACGTCAGGTCTTATTACAGTGGTACTACTGCTGTAATATTAATTATATCTTGTACGAGGCGTGGACGTTTGGTTGTAGGGTGGTGCGTGTTCTACAAAGTCTGATGAAGAACGAACGTGTTTGTGCATAAAACGAATTCGTTCGTACTTTCCCTTCTGACGGCGGCCAATTGGACGTGGTGCGGCGGCCGCCACGTTTTTCTAATCGCATGATAGATCATAATGTCTACGCCGAGCAGTAAATAATATTTAATACTCGTACAATTCGATGCAAGTCGACGAGGGAAGGAAAGGCTGAAGTCTTCTCGCGATAAAAATGCAAGGCAAGAACCGTAGTGGGGGAGGAGGGAGAGGAGCCTACTTTGTGACCCCGGATCTGAGTTACGACCAGGGAGGAGAGAGAAAGGAAGGGCGAAGATAATAAATGGGATGGACAAAAAAAAAAAAAAAAAAAAACTCGGTAGTAGAATATTCGTGCCTTATTCTTCGTCCGCAGATAGACCATATAGTTTTCCAAAGAAAAGGAGTTCCAGCCTCTCGGCCTTCGTACGCTAAAAATGTCGGAGTCATCAATAAGAAGGCGTTATTTCCAAAATCCGTGTTAGATTTTAACGACTCACTTGTTGAAGTCTACGATATAGCTTCAGATGCTGTTCCTCCTCATGTCACATGTCATCTATATGCGAGATGTTTATCCTACATGAAGTCATATAAAAACGGATATTTTTTTCCCTCTATTTCCAAGTTTTTTCTCGTTCTTTTTTTTTCAAGCAATTTGTTTCCCCCCTCCCCCTACAACGTGGGCGTCCGAATAGTTTTGTTTCGACACCTAAACTATCTAAAATGGTCAGAATAGGGGAAAAAAATTGGAGCACTCTTGTGATCGCTGGACGATTCAGCACAAAAAAACAAGTTTATTTGCAGAAAATATGAAAAAAATCGATCACTTGGTTTAGAAGAAGAAATGACGGGAAAATTATATGCGCCACTGGTGCGAGCTTTCAGTATATATATATATATGCGCAACTACTTTTTTATACTACGTACGAGAAAGGAGTACTATTACTATACTCGTGCGTGGCCGAATCAACCTATAAATGGACTCTTTTCTCACAGCATCAACACAGGCCGAGTGAACCTAGAGTCTTGCCGAGCACAACTGCTGCAGTATCCAAGCACTGATCACTGGCATAGGGTTCGGTTTAGGATTACGGTTAGTTATGGTTCGGGTCGGTGGGTCGGCTCAAGTCGACAAGCATATATATATTAATAGATATATATATACGCTCGTACCTGGTATGTAGTAGTGACGGTAGAATAAAAAAGTAGTTGCGCATCTAGTGAAAGCTTCCACCAGTGGCGCAAGTTATGTATTTATTGAAAGAGGAAAACCAGAACAACAAAAGTATTCGACAAATGAACGGCCCCCTAACCTGCAGGTACGTCGAGGTTTACATGTAGGGGTCCTGGCTGGAAGCATACATACATACATATATCGCGGGAGGCAGTGTACACAGCGGCATGCAAGGCGCTGTGAGTCCTATATATGTAGACGGGAGGTTGATTGGATCGGACAGCCTACAGAACTGGTACCTTTTTAGGATGAAGAATCGGCACGGACACTGGGTGTGCTGGATGTCGACGGGTAGAAAGGAAGGTTTAATGTGAAGAACACACACACACTACATGGCGCAATCTGGTGTTCTTGAAGAAATAATAGTAAGACGACACCGCGAAGAAAAAACGCTGGGCCCACAGTCAGGTGTACTGTACGTACGTATATTCACAGTAGTTAAGTCACATCAATCAGCAGGTATTCCGTAGGCCAGGATAGAAAGGGCGCGACTGAAGTGACAAGACGAAGATAAGCATGCCAGCAGTGCGCTACTGTAGTTATAGGCTGCGCGCACTGCCTCGCGTCTACAGCCGGCGCGCTCTCACAGCTCGTACAAAGCCGTGGTTGCTTTTGGTTATTACTATTATTATTTTCACACACCCTTCCTTGCTCTCCCCTTCCTGTCAATAGTCGTAAGTCAGATCCAGGGTCACAAAGTAGGCACTTCTCCCTCCTGCCCACTACGTACGTACGACGGTTCGCGCTATGGTATTTTATCGCGAGAATACTTCTAATCAGTCCCTTCTTTTCCTCGTCGACTCGTATCGAATTGGGCCTATACTGTACCGTATATACCAACGCTGCTATTAACCCTTTTAGGACTGCAGTCCCATTTTGGGGACAAACCACTCAAGTTCTAAGTAATTTGTCCCCAAAACGGGACTCCAGTCCTGTAAGGGTTAATAGGCGCTCTCAGCAGTTGATTCAGTTATATTTTGAAGGTTACTTCTGTCGTAAGTAGTACTCCCAGTCTTCAGGGGAAGTACTCTCGTGGAGTTCGACGAGTGTCGATGCTCATCATCTCATCATGATATTCCAACATTATTCTTACAGAATGTAGTATAATACCAGGTATTAGATCATACCTCACTTCTGTGAAATCTCGCCCGTGGTCACATAAAAAGACAGACTTAAAATAATCAAACTAAACTAAAACGCCTGGTGGATGCGTGTGCTGCTCGATGGAAGCAAACAGAAAACAAGAAAGAGCAAAGAAGGTGCAAGATAATAATAGGTGCTGCGTACCGCAAGGAACGAGCGCAGAATATCCCGATATAGATACGTATACGCTTCGTACGTACTCGTAGGTACGAGTACTTCGTATACCATCGTTGAGGATCGGCCTGTCCGGCGGGAAAACTTGGGAAGCAACATACCGGTAGCATATACATGTAGGTAAATCATGTGATATATAGGTACGAGTACGACGATGTGTGTTTTTCTCGCAATATACCGTTGTTTTCACCACAGAATTGCTGTATCTCTTACGAATGAAGAGTCGGCACAGACACTGGGTGTGCGGGATGTCGACGGGTAAAAAGGGCGGCAACACACCGACCGGTATACATACATGTACATGCATAGCTAACTGCATTAATAGCTTGTCGAATGCGAAACAGATTCATACAGGTGCATGTAGAATGTAACACGTGTTCGCCTTGACATGTCTTAATAGAGCAGCTATATGTCCACGCTGCTGAAACAGATATTAGAGTCAAGAGTTTGTTACGATGTAGCTGTAATATATACCCCTGGTACGCAATACATCCATCCCATGTGTGATATCGACTTACTACATGGGACGCACGCTACGACGGCCGCGGTAGAGGTGCACATGAGGCGCTCTACTGACTACTGCTGTATATCTCGCCCGAACAACTGGTGGGAGGAAAAAAAAGTGCTGTGATACGCACCGGATGAGCAATAATCCCATCTGTGTGTGTGTTCTTCACATTAAATCTTCCTTTCTACCCGTTGACATCCAGCACACCCAGTGTCCGTGCCGATTCTTCATCCTAGAGAGGTCATGGCCCAAGTAAACGATATCTCAACACAAGAATGAAAGGCAGGAGAATTTGGAGCCGGATCACTCAGAAACAAGATCAGGCCAGAAGTGTCATGGCGCCAACGCACCGGCGTATTTCACGCCACCAGTGACGAACGCGCGTAGATGCCTATGGCATTCACAAGAGAATTGACTTGAGTTTGCGAGGGTATGTTGCTTGTGTCTTCCTCACTATTAATAGTTCCTCACGCATGACCCCGTATTTCTATACACCTGGGTCGACATCCAGCACCCTCAATGTCCGCACTACTATTATTCTACTGTTCGTTCAGCCTACTACGTATGTATGTATGATATGTATATAGGAAGTGATATACCATTGCTGCTGCTCTGCTGCTGTTCTGTTGGTAGTCCTGTGTAGGCTACTCGTATAGTCCTCCTGTGTTCACCGGCGCAAATTACAAATTACAAAGTACGACACAAAATGTACCGCAGCAAGCAAGTAAGTGCGGGGAGCAAGCAGACAATGCAATGCCACACGCACACCACCGCTTCACTGCGCTCTGCAGACGACAAGACAAGCTCCTCCACCACACTCGCACGAGCAACCAACCCCAGCTACGTTGAAAGAAGGACCGCCCGGCCCCAAAAAATACGCCGACGGCAATTAACTATTACCCAAACCTCACCGGATGAGAAAAGTCTTGAAGCGCGAAGAGCGAACTGAATGCAGGCGGGTTAGGTGTGACGCGTTTGCTTGCGATTCGAGTACCAAGCGTCTTGTTTTGTTGTAGGCCTACGCTTGTCGGGGACTAGGGGATGGATGACTCGCCGATTGCATAATAAATCTACAGGAAATCGTAAGTTTCAGGCCGTTTCAGGGCCTCTTACTAAAGTTTCATTTTTTATTTACCGCGAACGATACTCCGGCTATAATTACGTACGATACGAGCCGCAGGAACGGTCGTCACACCTCAGGAACACGTACCGCTGCAGATTACGTACTACGTAGTGCAGCAGCGATGGAACGTGTCTAGAACTATCGCATCGACCTCTCTCCATGATTCAAAACCAATAAGTACCCGGCCATCGTTCCGACGTGTTTTACTTACGGTCTTATTAATAGGTCTTATGCTGTCACGTTACGGTTGATTCTGACCAACCTCCGGTTGTTTCCGTTTTTTCCATAAATTCATTTTATACATCATGATATCAAAATGAAGAAAATACAAAACATACTCTAGGATTAGGAATCGGGACAGACACTGCTGGTGACACCGATGATGAGCAAACAAATAGTCGTATTCTAGGATTAGGAATCAGGACGGACACTGACTGGGTGTACTGATTGCTGATGTAGTTGGCCGTGGGTAGAAATAGCTACGTATAAGGAACAGGTTTAACGTGAAGAATAAGATAAGAGGTACAGATCGGTTTGCTGTGAACACGGTAAGTCTGTGTCCAGTTCTTTCTACCCGTCGACAACCAGGTGTATATAATATATATATATCCGTTTCGAATGTTGTGTATGATACCGCCGTCGTTGTCTTCTGGAAAAAAACGGTAGAACGGCGAAGAACACATAGACACCCCCCGTCCACGCCCAGCACTTGCACTGCTGTCCGCTTCGTCCTATTTGTAGAGGGATACCGGTATACAGGCTACTACGCGTCGTATAATATATCTTAAAAAAACATCCCATACATTATCTTCGCCCGTCGTTTCTCTCTCCTCCCTATTAATAAATAGTCATAACTCAGATCTGGGGCTCTCTTCTCCCTCCTCACCCACTACGTAGTGTACGGTTCTTGCCTTGCATTTGTTTCGCGAGAATATTTCAGGACCTTCTCCCCTCGTCAACTCTCGAAGGATTGCGCTAAGATATACCCACGCTATACGTATTGTATACACAGTAGCTAACACCAGGTACGCAGCGTATACGATATGATGTGTGTCGAAAGGCAAATAATATAGTAATATGATGTGTATGGATCGTAATGTTGAACAGTAATATTTCGGTGGACCCGAAGGGTACAAATAAATATTATTGTTATTAATAAAAAGAAAAAAATATCGGAAAATATATTGAGGGTTTTCAACCAACTGCATCCTCATCCATCACTACTCGTATCACACGTACCCAGTCAGTGAGTATCTCGTTAATAATTAATAGTCAGTGTGCCCGTCCGTCCTTAGAGACAAATTATGTGGTCAGAGACCGTGCGATCGGGAAATCCTAAAACGAAATTGCGTGGTAAACTGTAATTTATTGGTATCAACGAATCAATCAAGAATGAAGGTAAACAAAAAGTGAAAGTACGTACCTGGTACTGGTATGATATATACGAGTACGTATACAGTACAGGACACCCAGTAAGAAACAGGAAATCTGGTCCAGGCTGAATTTCCTATTTGGGAAGGTTTCTTTCCCCACTAATATCAATATAATTAACGCTTCCCGAAATTCTGTTTTTCCTCTTAATATCAGCCTGACTTTCTTATTAGCCAGTATCTTACAAGGTTTCCTGTACTGTACGACACATTAGAGCTACTTGTAGAGATATTACGAGTATAGATTTTAGATTTGTGTGTGTTCATTATTTTTGCCCGTGCCGATTCTTCATCCTAAACGTGGTCACCAAAACTCCGACGCACAATGTCCCCCAGCAATGGAAAGATGCGACCATCAAGTAAGGTACTTCATAAAAAGAAGGATCGATCCGATTGCAACAACTACCGAGGGATTTCGCTTGTTGCCCATTCAGGCAAAGTACTGCTGAAAATGGTCGCCTCACGTCTAAGCAATTAATGCGAGGCCAAAGGGATACTCCCCGAGGAGCAGTGCGGCTTTCACTCAGCACGATCAACAGTCGACATGCTATTCGTCGTGCGTCGACTGCAAGAACTCGGACGAGCCAAAAAGATCCCCCTGTGCATGTGCTTCATTGACCTGCAGAAGGCGTATGACTCCGTCGAACGAGAGTTGTTGTGGGTGGTGCTCGCACGCTTCGGCATACCAGAGAAGATTTTGACCGTTATCCGCCAATTCCACGAAGGCATGCGAGCCCGCGTGCGTACGGATGACGGTGAGCACCCTGAGTGGTTCGATGTCACTCAGGGGCTGCGGCAAGGATGTGTGCTGTCGCCGCTTGTGTTCAATATATTCTTCGCTGCTGTCATACACGCCGTGCTGATACGCTTCAGTGAGGATCCAGTCATCTTGGGGGACCTGGTTCACCTCGAGGAGGACCTCGGGGGGGACGGAGTGAGGGAGGACCCACTAGCACGTGTACGGAGAGTAATATGGGGTATGCTGTACGCCGACGATACAGGTATTGTGTCTAAATCGGCGGAAGGGCTTGCGAAGATGATGACCGTTATTGTGACCGTTTTCGAAGCAGCTGGTCTCACCGTATCCGAAAAGAAAACGGAGACTATGCTGGTGCGCACACCAAAACAGGCACTCCGGACCTCCCCGCTCGCCATCGAAGCAGCGGGCCAGAGGTACAAACAGACAATGCGTTTTGTTTTACATTGGTGGTCTTGTCGTCGGGAAGCGCGGACATTATGCCAGAGATCCGACGACGCATCCGACTCGCATGGGCATGCTACAATCGGTTCAAGCGGGAGCTGTACGATATGGAGGATGCCCCGTTTACTCTAAAGGTGCGCATGCTAAAGGCCGAGGTGGTGGAGACACGGCTGTGCGGGTGTTTGACGTGGACCCTTGGCCAGGAACACTTCGCTGAGCTCCGAACGGCACACCACAACTTCCTCCTACGGATCATTGGTTTCCAGCGCCGACAATGCACCGACCATATCATGTCGTACTCCAAGGCTCTCAAGAATGCACAATGCGAGAGCCTTGAAACGACCATCCGTAAACGACACCTCCTCTTTGCGGGGGCCTTACAGCGCACGACCAATGAGCGGCTGACTCGGCGGGTGATGTTTGGGACGATCGTCGGTGGGACTAGCCCGGGACCTGGCCGCCCAGAAAAGAACTGGGCCCAATGCAGAGCAGATGACCTCAGGGTTTTTCGAGCGACCGCGGGCTCCACAGAAAGCTCCCCCTTCTTAAGTGTTCGGAGCAGAGACGTTGCCATGGCAGAGGGCGGCTAAGAAGAGTGGGGTTTGGTATCGGGGGGTCGTTGAGGCGGCGGACCATTTCATGGCGAGGTGGCGCAGGGCCGAAGCGGAGAGGAGCCGGCTACGGAATGCAGCTGAGGACGCCTAGAGAGACGACAAGGAGAGGGGGGGGGGGGGCAAGGGTGGCCGTACTGATACAGCTGTCGACGAATGTAGTAGAAACGAAATGGTAGATTGTGCGGCAAGGTATCGGTTCGACTAGCCCCTGAATTCTACTTTTTGTTTTTATTTTGTTTGTTTGTTTGTTTCTTGTTGACTTGCTCACTGAAGGGGGGGTAGTACCGGCTCTTGACACCGTTATTTTTGAGAAGCAGGAAGAAGATGATAGATGGTGTGACATGGTCCCCGTATCGGTCTTGTAGCAGAGACGGGAATCTGTTATTATCATCGCCTTGAGAACGATTTTTCTCTTTTCCTCTCTTCTAGTGTCTTCTTTCTTGCTTTTTTGCCTTGTTTCTCCTTTTGAAACCACCCTATGCCGGTGTCTTCCTCGTGTTGCCCCGGCCGTGCAGCCGTTATCTTTCCTCTCTTGGGCACGTGTTTTTTTTTCTTCTAGGGGCGCGTCTGTCTCCCTGCGTCATTTGTATTCTGTTTCGTTTCAGAATTCGTTTTTATTTGTATTTTTTTCTTATCTTTCAGTTCGGCTCGGGTCGTTGTGTTCTCGTACCCGGTACGTTAGCATCTCACTTGCCTTGCCCAATAATTTGCGTTTATTTTGTTGTGGTTTTTTCTCTGTTTCACAGTCTGTGACCACATAATTTGTATCTCTCTAGGATTAGGAATCAGGAAACACACTGGGTGTACTGATGTGGTTGGGTAGAAAGAACGGGTTTAATGTGAAGCACAGTCGTAGTTTTGTGACCACAGACCTGGTACCTTTTTAGGATGAAGAATCGGCACGGACACTGGGTGTGCTGGATGTCGACGGGTAGAAAGGAAGGTTTAATGTGAAGAACACACACACACAGAACTGGCACCTTTTTACGATGAAGAATCGGCACGGACTCTGGTTGTGCTGGATGTCGACGGGTAGAAAGGAAAAGGTTTAATGTGAAGAACATACAGTGTTACGCACGTCCTGTCTGCCGTCCGTCTCCTTCTTCTCCTTCTTGCTCTCGTCAACCGTGGTTTCCCTGCGACCGTTGCCCCGCCCTTCCCTATTCCCTTGAACGCCACCTATCCACCTATATACCGGATTCATTTGTGGTTTTTGTCCTGTGTTATTCACTTCGCCTCGTCTTCGTGACAAACATGAAAGAAAGACCTCGGAAAAGCCACAGGAAGTATACCAAAAAAATAAAGAAACGACGACATCATGTATGTATGTACGTATATCATAGTCGAATGTATGTGTGTGTTCTTCACATTAAACCTTTATTTCTACCCGTCGACATACAGCACACCCAGAAGTGTCCGTGCCGATTATTCTCATCCCAGAGAGAGGTACCAGTTCTGTGATCACAGAATATACACACGCGTAAAACAAACAATGAAGGAGAAGAATCCCGTACGAGAAACGTGTACCAGGTCATATATATTATATGCGGACCACAAAGCAAAAGGACAAGAAGCGACCCCACACAGTGTGTATGCGCGGATCTGAATCTCAGATACCCCACCCCCCCTCCCCCCCGATATTGGAGGAAAGAAACCGGACCGTTGTGATCCCAGAAAACAGTAAGTCATTTTTTTTTTAATTACCCCCCCCCCCGACCAGCGAAAAAAAATAGGGGGGGTCTCTAAAACCAAGTTGAAAAAAGGGAACAAAAAACGAAAAAAAAAATGGTTTTTGCTCATTTCGTCCTGTGATCACAGCGATCCGGTTTGTTTTTCATTCTGACCTTCCTACGTGTGTGGTGTCGTTTTCTTTTTTTTTTACGCCCGACCCACACAAAAATAAAAATGAGATAATCCGGGGGGGGGGGGTGTAGGATTGCTGCCGTCGTCCCTGGGTGGAGCTGCGACGGGTAATCCACCGAGCAAATGAATGAATAAAAAAACTAGAACGGAAGGAACCACCCAAGGGAAAACACGAACAAAAAAGGCTCGCACCCGCCACAAGCCAGACCGGACGTTTGTTTCATCTCATCATATCATATTGTAATACAGTACGTGATAAGAAAAGAATAAGCAAGAGGGAAAAAACGTAAACGGAAAAAAAAAACAGAACCCAAACTCGCTACATTCGAAGCAGAGGCACACGGTACTTTTTTTGTTTAACATATCCTTCGGCGGATGGGTGAAAAGAAAGCTTAAGCCCTCGACACTTCCACGTCTGGTACGAGTGTGTGTGTTTTTTGTATCAAACCGACACTTCCACGTCTGGTACGAGTGTGTGTGTGTTTTTGTATCAAACCGTCCTTTGTGCCCGTCGACTACATACAGTACGAAGCCCCTACCATTAGTCAGGCGCCTGGTATGAATAAATGTAGTATTACCGGTATTACCTTGGTATTACTATTAACCCTTTTAGGACTGCAGTCCCTTTTTGGGGACAAACCACTTTAATTCCAAGTGTTTTGTCCCCATATCGGGACTGGAGTCCTAAATGGGTTAATAGGAGTGGTCGGCCTGGTACTTCGCTACCCTGTGGGCTGTCTCCTTCCTGCTTTCAGTAAACTTAGTCACCACTTTCCTCCCGGCATTCGATGCTATATGGTTGAAGTCCACCATGTGTGAGACGAAAAGAACAACGCTCTATCTAGCCAATGAATGGTTGATTTACAGAGTAGTCTGGTTGCATTCGAAACTGGAAGAGTGTCCAACACGAATTCCAAGTAGTTTGTCCCTGAATACGTACGTATTGTGGGACCAGTTTTATATCCAGCAAGAATTCCAAGTACACGAGTAGTTTGTCCCTGAACATGTGGGACCAGCTTTACATCCCACAAGAATTCCAAGTACAGCAGTACAGGACACCTAATAAGAAACAAGGTAATAAGAAAGCCAGGCTGAGATTTAGAGGAAAATAAGGAATTCGGGAGTCGTTAGCTTGAAATTAGTGCAGAAAGCACCCTGTCTCAAATAAGAAATCCAGCCTGGACCAGAATTCCTGTTTCTTTGTAGGTGTCCCGTACTCTGTAGTTTGTCCCTGAATGTGTGGGACCAATTTTCATGAGGGGGCTCGGGTGGTTAGTTTGTGTTCATCTTATAGTTACGTTTTTTATATATATATATTCATTGTATTTTATTTTATTTCCATCCCATTCATTTATTTTTTTATTATCGCCCTTCCTTTCTCTCTCCTTCCTATTAATACGAGTCGTAACTCAGATCCGGGGTCGGTCACAAAGTAGGCTCTTCTCCCTCCCCCCTCCCACTACGTACAGTTCTTGCCTTGCATTTTTGCATTTTTATCGCAAGACTATTTTAACACTTTCTTCCCTCCTCGTCAACTCTTCCTCGTCGAAGCGTGCTTATACCCACGCAGTTTGTTTTATTCATCATGTTCTTTGTACTGTCTGTCACATCTTCTCCGGTCGGAGGGCTCACGACACTTTCCTAGTATCAGGTATATTTTTTTTTTGTGTTCGCTTTTTGGTTTGGTTGTTTTATTTTTCCCTTTTATTTCCTTTGTTTTCAGCTCGTACGAGTAGCGATTTTTTGTTTAGCCCTTTCACGCATCTGTGTGTGTGTATTCTTCACATTAACGGTAAACCGTCTTTTTTACCCGTCGACAGTTTGGATTGTGCTAGCAGGGCAGGTCGTGCCTGTCGTATATATATGGCGTTTGCATTGCATTGTACGCTCAGCTTCCTGCATTGCAACGTAATACACAGTACGGTATCTCTATTAATAGTTTATAGATAGACGCGTTGTGGTTTTGTTACCACATATATATTAATACATACTACTACTGTACCTGGTAACTTGTACCCTGATCCTGCATATTGCACCAAGAACCCTGATCCTACGAGTATGAAATTATTATACACCCAGATCGTTCGTATATCTCTAGGATAAAAGAATCGGCACAGACACTGACTACAGTATATATTATGTATATTATGTGCTGGATGTCGACGGGGATAAGAACGGTGTAACGTGAAGAAGACAAAACACACAGATAGTTACCCTCGACAATGTTGTCGAATATACATAATAAAAGGTTGCACAGATAGATGCCTTGAGTATACTCGATACTCCGAGCATCAAGAAATTTTCGTACTCCGAGTACTGGGAGTATTTGAGTACTGTAATTGTGGCCTAAATACTTGGAGTACTTGGAGTATGAGCAGTACTCAAGGCCCAAATACTCCGAGTACTTGGAGCATGAGCAGTAAGTATCCTCGAAAACAAGCAGTAGTAGCACCGGGAATGCAAACATCTAAATTACTCGGAGTACTCCGAGTATCGAGAGTATTGCCCACCGAAATACTCCGAGCATCGAGTACATTTCGTACTCCGACTACTGAGAGTATTAGAGTACTGGCGGCTTGAATGCTCGGAGTACATGGTGTCTTTTGTTTTATTTTTTATTTTTGTCCCTCCCATTTAATATCTTCGCCCTTCTTTTCTCTCTCCCTCTTTAGTCGTAACTCAGATCCGGGGTCACTTAGTAGGCTCTTCTCCCCCCTCCCCACTTCGGTACTTGCCTTGCATTTTTATCGCGAGAAGATTTCAGCACTCTCTTCCCTCGTCGACTTGCGTCGGATTCCGCCTACCCACGCCACGAAGGCGCTCTCAGCAGTTGGTTCCTCTTTATTGTTTTCAATAAATAAAGTAAAAATCTCACCACGGTGGGATTCGAACTTGGGGACCAATGCCAGTAGTCTTTGAAGCTGACCACTAGTCTACCGGGACGACCGGCTATATGATGAGCAGTACTAAAGGCCCGCATACTGCGAGTACAAGGAGTACCCGCAGCTACCGCAGTATCGGACCCCGAAATACTCCGAGTTTGGCAGTATCTGCAGTACAGAATATCGAAACACGTCCGAGTACGAGCAGTATTCCGAAGTACATATCATAGAGCCCAAATACCGCGAGAACACGAAGTACTTCTATCTCCAATACTCGGAGCATGTATGTCATGTGTTGTGTGCAGAGGTTGTTGTAAGCACCCCTCCCTGTGGTCGTCAACCATGGCTTCCGTGCGACTGTTGCCCCTTCCCATTCCCGAGTCCACCACCCACAACAGATAGATGATGCGTGGCGCTGTCTACGCAGATCCGCCCCATCCTTGTTCCACATAAGGCCTTACATCTTAAGGGGCCCGTTCGGGCTAAAACTAGTAGAATCGCAAATAAACAACAAATCCGTTCATTTTTGTCATTTAGTTGCCATATATACAGGGGCGTCCAGAAAAAAGATAAAACGACACACCACATCCCCAGAGGTCGGAATAGAAAACCGTTGCAACCGTTGTGATCACATGATGAGATAAGAAAATGGGAAAAATATATATATCCTTATTTTCATTTTTCACTTGGTTTTAGTAACCCCCCCCCCTAACGAACAAAAAATTCTGTGAGATATCGAAAAAAACAAAATCGACCACCCTCGATATATACGTACTATTTCTGGTATAATTTCTACCTTTTCATGACTCCCTATACGGAAAACGACATTTCTCTGGTTCCAATCCTCAGACTTCCCACAGATGAGTAGTGCTAGAGAGCGTAGGTCATTCATGGTCAACATTATTTGCGTCTCAGGAGGTGTATCGACCAGACGCCTTTTTCATTCTACCTTTTCATGACTCCCTATACGGAAAACGACATTTCTCTGGTTCCAATCCTCAGACTTCCCACAGATGAGTAGTGCTAGAGAGCGTAGGTCATTCATGGTCAACATTATTTGCGTCTCAGGAGGTGTATCGACCAGACGCCTTTTTCATCACGAAATGTGCCTCTTACTCAAATCCGACTCGCCATGCCCCTGTTACCCAAAGACGAATTTGAAATATGGCAGTTTCTCCGGCTGCTGATACTGTTTAAACTCACATTTCCGACGAAGACGCCGAACACTGGTGGTAGACGAACCTATCTGGGTCTCTGTCTAGTCCGACCCTCCGTAGCGTCCTACGTGGCCACAGCAGAGTGTAGGTACCAAACAGGAGCTCTGAAACGAACAAACGTATTGCTTCAGAGCACTTACTTTCGTTCGTGGTGCAAACACAGCAATGCAATGCCTACGCTCCCTTACTGATCCAAAAAAAGCCAGTTAGTTGCCCAAAAGCCCCAACACCTCCTCCTAGAGACTATAACGAACAATGTGTACGTTGGTCGGTCGGAGATCTGAGCATCACAGCAAGTAGACCTGTAGCTATGCCGTGTTCCGTGAGGAGCACTGGCGATATATATATATATATATATATGTGGTGTTATTATGCCAGAAATAGTAGTGATGCTGACAATAAACGATATATATATATACTCGTATATATATATATTCCAACACTCAAGTACTCTTTATTTTTATGACCGAAGGGGCCCCTTAACCAGGAGCCGTCCGGCTGCTTCGAGGACCCCCCGATACTACGAGTGTTTACCTGCCCGTCTTCGGGTCACACGCCCAGATACGTTGAAACCTCCCTTTAAAAACGCAGTACAGATGAATGCAACAAGGTTGCTGCGTACGGCTGACAAAGCATCGGTAAGCGAAAATGAGTCAAAGACCATCGGAATGCTGCAGCAACAACAACAACAACAACAACAGGGTTGATCGAAGAATCTGTGAATCACTCATCGGAAATACTCGATTTAAATTTGTTTGAGGACCGAGCGAGGCAGTCGACCATCTATCTGGTTTCTGCTCTTTCGCGCACGGTTTAATGAAAGCGATCCTTAGACCTAGTTCACCTTATATTATTGCACAATGAACGGGTTAATTAAGCGACTGATTGCGTCGCCTTGAAAAATGATCGTAGTCTTTTATGTAACCATGTAACCGACATCTAACTGCTGTGCCCTCTGTCCCTGAGTAAGAGCCCTTCTGGAAATTTAGGAAAACCACGGTATTTTCAAGCTTCATTATGCTTGTATTCGGGGCCTTGGCGCCAAATGGGAAGGGTCAGCTGCGGGGTAGAAGCACCAAATAAATGAAAACAGGATGCAACAATGAGGAGCTTTGAAAATCCGAGGAGCGCGAAGCGCGGCGAGGATTCGTTTGTTTGTTTAGGGGGGGGGGGGTAACAGTGTTTTAGAGGTCGGGTGAAGAGGTGGGTGTGAAAAACTACTGTTGTTCCGTCCGAAACGAGTGGTATCATTAGACCCTGACCCATTTGGTGGGCATAGCGATTGACATAATTGGCTCTATGTGCCATAAGCAAAGCCATAAGCTGGAGTGGGCACGTTCCATTACGATTGTGGGCACAAGGGGTGGCAGAACAAGAGAAAATACGCCATTGTCAGCCTATGCCACCCCCATTTTTGGCGCTGGGTTCGTTGAAAGCCCGGGCTAGATGCCCAGTCGGCATCGGGAACTTCGCTGAATACTTAAACAGCATCAAAGCGATTGACTTATATGCATACGATTCAGCATTTCAGCAGTTGGTTTATGTTCACACACCCCGCTTATGTGTTTAAATACACCCTGAAACACAAAGAAGTCACACTGTTGGAAAATGGCCAAACCCTGGTGCCATAGTTCGCTCTTTTGCGCAAACCCGACCAAACAAACGTGAACGGTCCCCAAAAAGGTGGCTTATGACTACCAAAACCTAATCTAAAACTGTGGGAAAAGGGCCAAACCCTGGTGCCATAGTTGCCTTGTTTGGACCCGTGCCATTCCGGAAAAGTGGGCACGAAAAAAAAAAAAAAAAAATGGGTCAGGGCCTCTACTGTAGGTATCATGATGAGTTTTTTATAGCATCTAGACTTGTGTGTGTATGATATGTACGTACGCATGTATAATATGTATGTTCAGAGGAGTATGTTCGCTGTGTTGATTCGTTCGTGTTATTTTCTCACCGTGCTCGACGAAACGATCACCGACTTATACACGGTCGATGTCTCCGGAAAAAGTCCCCTACATACCTTCTCCATCCTCTCCCACTGGTAGTCCGAAGCCGTCGTGGGTTGACAGAGCTAAGTCGTGGTAGGTGATCAAACTATCAGGCTGCAAGTACTGGTGCTGGATACCTGGTAGGTACCATAGCGACATAATGAACAATACAAAGCTCGTCGTGGTGTTGCGCTTCGAGAAGTAAAACAACAACGAGCTCCTCCGAAAACAAAAACAAGCAGTCTCACACCCATAGATATGGCAAAGAACCACGGCGTCGAAGGAAGGGTAGAGCTCGCAGGTCTCGCAGGGGGGGGGGGGTGGGGGGGGGGGGGGGGGGGGGGGGGGTGGTGTCCCTCTACTCGACGGCTACATGTCAAAGGACCACACAGGCACGAACACACGAGAGCACGACATAATGGGTTTCACATGAGTATGTTGGTGTCAAACTTGGGGACCGGGGACCGGACAGACGGTGTCGTTGTTTTGTGACAACAGAGTCTGTACTTGTATAGATAGGATCAAGAATCGGTGGCAAAAGACACTGCTGGGTGTGCCGGATGTCAACGGGAAGAAAGAACGGTTAAACGCGAAGAACACACGCACACCACCGTTTCTGTCAACTAATAACGACTGATTGTAAATAGTCGGGGACGGCGGGTACCATCTACCTGGTACGATGGTAAGGGATGTCGGCATATAAGGGACTTCACCTCCAACCCCGAACGCACAATTAATAGGGTCCCTTAATAGAGACTACCAACCTACTGTATGAAAATATGGACCGTAGACTCGAATGTATTCGTATTATAGCGGGTAGAGCAAGTGAAACGACAAGTAAGTAAGTGACGAACGCCTTAATTATTAGATAATCGACAAAGGGTTGGCCAAATACTATTGAAAGAGTAACCACAATCGATCGATGTCGATTTACCGCAAAAACAATGAGCGAGAAATGCGGCTCTCGTAATCATCGGATCCAGTCAGGGGCGGTCGAAAGGGCTGACGGTGGACTCTTGGAATCGAATACTGCTGTGACTGTTAACGAAACTTCTACCTTCTTTAAAAAGACCTAACTAACATGTTACAGAGGTAAACGTACGTGATGATGGAGATTGTCGCAATTGCCCGCCGGCTTGTTCAGCCGCCATGTTGTTGTTGTTGTTGTTGTCTTCACATTAAACCCGTTCTTTCTACTCAACCACATCAGTACACCCAGTGCCTGTCCTGATTCCCAGTCCTAGAGAGATACAAATTATGTGGTCACAGACTGTGAAACAGAGAAAAACCAAAACAACATAAACGCAAATTAATGGGTAAAGCAAGTGATATGCGTAACGTACCGGGTACGAGAACACAGCGACACGAGCCGAACCAAAAAATAAGAACAAAAAAGACAAAATAAAACAAGTTCTGAAATGAAACAGAATACAAATGACGCAGGGAGACAGAAGCGCCAGAAGCGCCCCTAGACGAAAAGCACACGTGCCCAAGAGGAACAGATAACTGCTGCACGGGCGAGGCAACACGAAAAAAGAGAGAGACACCGGCATAGGGTGGAAACAAAGGGAGAAACAAGGCAAAAAAAGCAAGAAAGAAGACACGAGAGAGGAAAAGAGAAAAATAGTTCTCAAGGCAAGCTCAAGGCGATGGTAACAACAAGTTCCCGTCTCTGCTATAAAAACTGATACGGGGACCATGTCACACCTTCTGCCATCTCATTCCCACTCTAAAAACAAAACGGTGTCAAGAGTCGATACTACCTCTGCCGCGCCCCCCCCAGTGAACACATCAACGGAAACAAATAATAGAATTCAAGGACTAATCGAGCCGATATCTGGCCACACGATCTACCATTTCGTTTCTGCATTCGTCGACAGCTGTATCAGTACGGCCGCCCCCCCTCTCCTGGTCGCCTCTCTTGGCGTCCTCAGCTGTATGCCGTAGCCAGCTCCTCTCCGCTTCGGCCCTGTGCCACCTCGCCATGAAATGGTCCGCCGCCTCGCCAACCCCCCGATACCACACCCCCCTCTTTTTTGCCGCCCTCGGCCATAGTACCGTCTCTGCTCCGAACAGTAAAGGGGAGCTTTCTGTGGAGCCCTCTGTCGCTCGAAAAACCCTGAGGTCATCTGCTAGACATTGTGCCCAGTTCTTTTCTGGTCGGCCAGGCCCCGGGTTCGTCCCACCGGCGATCGTCCCAAACATCACCCGCCTGGTCAGCCGCTCATTGGTCGTGCGCTGTACGCCCCCCGCAAAGAGGAGGCGTCGTTTGCGGATGGTCGTCTCAACGCTCTCGCATTGTGCCTTCTTGAGAGCCTTGGCGTACGACATGAGATGGTCGGTGCGTTGTCGGCGCTGGAAACCAATGAGCCGTAGGAGGAATTTGTGGTGTGCCGTTCGGAGCTCAGCGAAGTGCTCCTGGCCAAGGGTCCACGTCACACACCCGTACAGCAGTGTCTCCATCACCTCGGCCTTTAGCATGCGCACCTTTAGAGTGAACGGGGCATCCTCCATATCGTACAGCTCCCGCTTGAACCGATTGTAGCATGCCCATGCGAGTCGGATGCGTCGTTTGATCTCTGGCATAATGTCCGCGTTTGCGACGATAAGACCGCCAAGGTACAAAAACTGCATTGTCTGTTTATACCTCTGGCCCGCTGCTTCGATGACGAGCGGTGAGGTCCGGAGTGCCTGGTTTGGTGTCCGCAGTAGCATAGTCTCCGTTTTCTTTTCGGATACGGTGAGACCAGCTGCTTCGAAAACGGTCACAATAACGGTCATCATCTTCGCAAGCCCTTCCGCCGATCTAGACACAATACCTGCATCGTCGGCGTACAGCATACCCATATTGCTCTCCGTACACGTGCTAGTGGGTCCTCTCTCACTCCCCCCCCCCCGAGGTCCTGCTCGAGGTGAACCAGGTCCCTCAAGATGTCTGGGTCCTCACTGAAGCGTATCAGTACGGCGTGTATCACAGCAGCGAAGAAGACATTGAACAGAAGCGGTGACAGCACACATCCTTGCCGCAGTCCCTGAGTGACATCGAAACATTCAGAGTGCTCGCCGTCATCCGTACGCACGCGAGCTCGCATGCCTTCGTGGAATTGGCGGATAACGGTCAACATCTTCTCTGGTATGCCGAAGCGTGCGAGCACCACCCACAACAACAACTCTCGGTCGACGGAGTCATAAGCCTTCTGCAGGTCAATGAAGCACATATACAGCGGATTTGTTTGGCTCGTCCGAGTTCATGCAGTCGAAGCACGACGAATAGCATGTCGACTGTTGATCGTGCTGGGCGAAAGCCGCACTGTTCCTCGGGGAGTATCCCTTCGGCCTCGCAGTAATTGCTGAGACGTGACGCGACCATTTTCAGCAATACTTTGCCTGAATGGGCAACAAGCGAAATCCCTCGGTAGTTGTTGCAATCGGATCGATCCTTCTTTTTATGAAGGACCTTAATGGTCGCATCTTTCCATTGCTGGGGGACGTCACCCGTTCTCCACACATTGACAGCAAGTTGTGTAGGTACCGGATGAATTCGGGGTGGTCCAGTTTCAGCAACTCGGCCGGAAGGGAATCTGGTCCGACCGCTTTTCAGTTTGGAATACCCCGGACTACCGCGGCCATGTCATCCATCGTCGGTTCATCTCCAAGCGATGGTGCCAACGGACGTTGTGGAAATAGGGCGCTGCTAGTTGGGTGAAGATTAGGTGATTTCGCGGTCAGAAGATTGCCGAAAAACCCCGCCCAACGTTCAAGAATGCGCACCTTGTCCCTTAGTAGCGTGCCATCCTCGTCCATGATGAACTGTTCGCTTCTCGCTTTTCGACCGTCCAACCCCACCGTGCCCTTCAGGTGCTTGTAGAAGCCCCGTTGATCGTTGGCAGCCAGGAGTCTCTCTGTTTCAGCGAGATACTCTTCGAAGTAGGCATGTAATCCTGCGTCAATCACCCCTCGCAGATTCGCGCACGCCGTCCTCAGCGTCTTCCACGCAGTTTTGTCCTTCTGAATACGCATGGATCGTCGGGCGTCATCCCTCGCATCCCATGCTATTTTGAAGGCGGCTGCGGTTTGAGCGTTCTCGCACCACCCGAGTTTGTGTGTGCGACGTGGCGGGGGTGGTACCTCTTTCGCTACTGCATCAAGAATTATGCCGGCAAATGATTCGGCCATTTCAGATATGCTGGTCGGTTACGGGGGTAGGAAAGGAAGGGAGAGGTTCCGCGTCATTACTCGCCGCCTGCAATCTCCGTCAGATCTAAACCTTTGTCGATCGAAAGGCCGTATTTCGTTTTTCGTTCGCACGTGTCGGTTAGGTGCAAAACGACCGCTGAGGCGGACCATCCCGTATACAATATTATGGTCTGAATCCGCCCTGGCTGGGGGCGGAGGCTGGGGGTGGACCTTCACATCACATACGCGAGATCGGTGTGCTTGGCGAGTTAGGATATAGTCAATCCGCTTTTGGTCGTTGCGGCTGCTAATACCATTGAACGTATGGGATATTCCACCCTTAGGTGTGCTGAAAAACGTGTTCGTCAGAGCGAGCTTGTTGTCTGAAGCGAATGCCAGCAAGCGTTTACCGTTACTGTTGAGCTCATCACGCCCGTATGCTCCAAGTACCCTACCGTCTCCACACCCATCCATTCTCTTTCCAGTCCGTGCGTTTGCATCTACCAGTACGAACAGACATTCCTTCGTTGGAATCTGTTCGACCATGTCTCCCAACTTCTTCCAGAAATCCTCTTTCAGCTGTGTGTTAAGGCTGGCTTCCGTTGGGGCATAGGCAACTACTAGGCTAACAGCAACGCTTTCACCAGTCAACTCGAAGCGCATAGACATGAGGCGATCGTCAATCAACTGGTGAGTATAAACAGACTTACGGCATATCGTTTCCTTCACTGCCAGACCAACCCCATATAATCCTTGCCTGCCTTCCGTGTCATCTTGGCCAGAGCAGAAGACCCGGTATCCTGCTGCAGAGAAGTCAGTTTTCCCAGGTCTCCTTGGTTCCTGCAGACCGATGAAGTCACAGCCAAGTTGTCGGACCTTCGCCAGCACGCACTCGGCACGCCCATACCCGTTTCTCCCTTTTACAGCCAGGGTCCGCACATTGTAGGTAGCTACCACTAAACGTGCCTCCTGCTGTCTCGCTCGGGCCACGCGTGCTGCAAACTTTGCTAGCCGACGCGCGGTCCGACCCCTCCTCCTTTTTTGTCTTTAACTCTGTATGTTTTTCCCTTTTATCATGATGTAGGCTCTCTGTTTTCTAGCCCGGTGCATGCCTTCGTTTCCAATGGCTGGGTTCAGCCGTCCCAGCCCATCCCAACCCCGACACTCGCGTCCTCGCTGTCGGGGTGTTTGCTTACCCACGCGATGCCCAGCCTCTCCTCTCCCCAAGCTGCACGCATTGCGCTCTCCGCTGTGGCGATGTTCCCCCTCTGCTTTTGGAATGAACTCCTCGGCATCGGGGTTGAAAATAAAAACCATCGCCACCACCCCGCGCAGTCAGTAGTTCACCTACCAGACCGCACGGGGTTCCTCTCTACCGTGGCTCGTGCTCGTGTGGCCACCCGTGGACCGTCGTAGGTCCAGACGGACTCCGGCCCACCCCGAGGTCGGGGCAGGCCAAAGGGGATATGTTTGTCCTTTATAATTGTTTTTTCGTGGCAATCGACGAACGTGGTGAAGAAGGTAGTAGTATTGTTCCCGATAAATTTATTTGAACCGCCAATAACGAAGTAAGTGTGGAAGGGTAACACTGGGTAGATACGAACTGCACGATTTTTCGTAGGTAGGTGCCTTCCGATGCTCGGCCCATGGTTTCAGGGTATATTCCTAATTTCAATGGGAACCGACTTACTTACACGCGGTGTTGGGGGGGGGGGGGGGGGGGGGGGGGGGGGGGATCCGACCATTACTACGGCGTTGTCACATGATGACATATATATGCCACCATGTATGTAGATTCGATTAAACGCGGCTGGTGGAATCTTACAAGCCTGTATGTATATTACGCTCTGTGTGATCTTCGCGTTAAACCGTCTTTTTGGTATACCCGTCGACATCCAGCACACCCAGCAGTAATTAGTAAATAGTGCCTGTGCCGATTCTTCACCCAACAGAGATATCAGCTACGTGGTCACAAAAATTAAGACACAAGAGATACTACGCTGCAATGCAATGATCGAAGCAGACACAACGCAATGTCACAGACAACGAGCACCACCTCCCCTGCTAGCAAGCAATCCAGCTGCGTGAACGAGTCAACACCGACTGACTGGCTCCCCCTTACAATTATTAAGTTCGCGTATATATTGTGTTTCCGTAAACGGGGACACCGACAGTAGTACCGGCCCTCTGACAAGAAACCCGAAATCGGCTAAAGGCTGACTTTCTTATTCTGGGCGCGCGCGAAAGCACACGTCCTTACTATTATGCTGCGCTTTCCTATGTTGGCCGCCGAGAAGACGTTTTCCCTATAATAGTACTGGACAGTATGTGGTGGCTTGGGTCCAGGCCAGCCACAGAAAGGGGTCACTTTCTTACAGCTTAATTATTATGCACTGACTAGGCTGAGAGCTTTCTTATTTTTTTCCAATGTCTCAGGCTGACTTTCTTGTGAGTTCCTTTCTTATGAGCGGGCCGGTACCGTACGTAGTAGTTTTTTAGTGGTGCTGTATACCTGGTACATTATGATCTGTGTTCTTCACCTACATACTACTGTACATTCAAACTGTAAATGATACTTTGCCGATGTGTTTTTTATCGCATCTATTAGCATCTATTCATATTATTGCAGTGTGGATGGGCCCGCGAACAAGAAATATAAAATCCAATCTGGGCAAAGTCGTAGAACTGAAACGGAAGAAACGGGATAATGGTATTTCCGTGATTATCCACTTCCGATTAGCGGTGAACTATTTCCAAGCTGAACAGATTCCAAGCGTTCCCACCCTGTCGTTAAAATTGTGAAGAGGAAGCCTATCTATCTATCTGTCAAAACAGTAATAATCCTTGTTCAGCAGAACCGAACGGCCCACCACTTGGAACGAGATTTACGGCAGTTGCTTGGTGCTGAAGTGCTGCGAGTGGCTGCGACATATTCTGGGAGGCCCACGAGGGTATGGGGACAAAATGAGATGACATGGAAGTGGAGCACGTGAAGATGCTAGAGGTCTCGCCTGCGTTAGGAGCCACGCGATGCGGCATGGCCTGTACAGGAGGCTCACGAGAGGAACACTTGGGTGGCGAACGAGGTTGTGGCGATATATATCTAGCAAAACAAAATGCTGGACCGATGTTCACTAAAGTACCAGAATATCTCGTCGAGCCGCGACAGTGATACTATAATTTTTAGATTTGTACCGAAGGTGCCACTTAAACGGCTAGCACTGCTTGGCCTGAGGAATGCCAGGCGCTCTGTTTGCGTGTGAAGCTATTCTCTGTACCAGGAGCACTCTCTGCCTGCGTGACGGTACCCTTGTCCTAGAGCCCAGCTGCGCAGCCCGAGGCAATTTCCATGGGTTACTTTCTGTTGCGGCCTGTTCCAGGATATCGGGTGCCTAGAAACTCGATCGGACACAAACCGCCAAAAGCAGCGTACAATGGAACGAACGAACGCGAATGATTTTGTTCCGTTCCAGTCAGTCAAATCCGTCGGATGGGGTTTAGACGTCAAGACACGGTCTCAACCTTGAACAACTTTGAAAATAACCCATTGTGTAGGGAGGAGTTATTATTTAATAGTGATGTGTACGTAGAAAGGCCGGTTTCGAAGATAAACAATCACCAGTGCTGGCGAGGGTGGTCGATTTGTTTTTTTTCGACATCTCACAGATTTTTTTGGGGGGGGGGGGTTACTAAAACCAAGTGAAAAAAATGAAAGTAAGGATTTTGTTTTTTTCCATTTTCTTATTTCATCATGTGATCACAACGGTTGCAACGGTTTTCTATTCCGACCTCTGGGGGTGTGGTGTGTCGTTTTCTCTTTTTTCTGGACGCCCCTGGTGCTGGCGTTCGGGATTTTACGGGTAGAAATAACTGCGAAATATTCCGAGTTTTACGGTACTGCCGAGAGGTAACGAGAGGTAACGTGGAGAAAGAAGGGTATTTGCGTTGCAATGCAGTAAGCAGGGCAGACAGGGCAATGCCTTATACATATACGACAGGCACCACCTACCCTGCTAGCAATCCAGATGCGTGAAAGAGATAAAAGAAAAGAAAAGAAAAAGCGCGAACTAGAAAAAACAAAGCAGGCAAACAATCAAAAACAAGCACACAAACGAACAAACAAACCAACAAAAACAGACAGACAAACAAAAGACCGTGTCGGGCGTCCCCCGGAGGAGATGCGACAGGCAATATAATAAATGAAAGATATTATAAATAAAGAAATAAAGAAATAAAGAAAAGAAAGGAAAAGAAAAGGAAAGAAAACAAAACAAAAGAAAAGAAAAAGCGAAAATATATAAAAGAACAAAGCAGACAAATAAACAAAAACAAGCAAACAAACAAACAAAGAACACCAACAAAAACAGACAAACAAACAAAAGAACGTGTCGGGCGTCCCCCGGAGGAGATGCGACAGCCAATCCATACAAAATAAAAATACAATTCTAATAATAAAGCAACGTAAACGGAGGACTAAGAACGAAATCTGACGAGCCTTATTATGATAGATCATTCACTTTCCGGGTTTTACGAGGTATTTCTCGTACAGATACTACTGCTGTACCAGTAATTATGCAACCCCTTACGAACTGGTCCCACAAATATGGGGACAATTACTTGGAATCCGCGTGGGACATTGTTTTCAGTTCTGACTGGATTACAACGGGGTTCCCGCAAAAGGGCCACCGACACGTATCACGGGGGACCATAGTAAATAGGACCTACGGTTTGTATAAAAATCTATATGTTCACCTGTTTTTACTAGAAATATTTGGTCCCATTTTCTATGGTCCTCGTAGTAGAAGTTTGTTTTTGTTTAACAAAGAATCTACGCGTCGAAAGGCAGCACACACCCATTGTCCGTGCTGATCCTTCCTCCTATTATATAGTTTAGAGAGATATGCACGCTGGCATACACGTCGTATTTTCGATTCATACCTGGTGTACATGTAAGACACACGACATAACATAACATGGGATAACACCAACAACCGTTGGACCGCAGTTTCGCTGCGCAAGACTTCGGAGTCCAGAAAGTGGTTGACACGTTGACACAACCTTGACACAAACGAGGGCGTCCATACGTACCAGGTACAAGTATTACAATTTATAATTATTATTATATTATTTGCCTTCTGACAATGTGCAGGGCATTATTCATTCAGAATGAAAAAGCTGACCCTATTTGTCGAATACCACCAATCTCCTCCAACCAATTATCCTCCCCTCCGTGTACTCAATGCGTGAAGCCTTTTTTATGGGTACCCTGCGATGAACGAAAATGGTATATTTAAGGCATCAATCACCTCATCAATTTGCTGACCACGATTGATTCTGGCCCACGACCACCGACTGACTGCAAGCGGCTCCGGAGAACTTGCACGTACGTACGTGCGAGTCTAACGAATCTGCACGTACATTCAATACGGTTGTAGCAGGAGTTGTTGTAGATATGTATGGCCTACATGGGTACCAAATGGGATCGAGGTGACAGGTGGGCCTCCGGCGGCTCCTGCGGAGGGCTGATTATATTTCTGCACCTTGTGGGTGGAAGCAGGGTGCCAAATGGGATCAGATCCGGGTGGGATCAGGTCCGGGTGAGAGCAAGGGTAAAGATGGTGCAAAAGTACGTGCATTTTTAACAGCCCACAGCACGTACGTGCAATTACACGGCTGGTGGACGGCAAGGGGCCGCGGTACCATCTCTCATAAAGGGCGTTGGTGACTCATCATGCTACGGTAGAAGAGGTGCACTCAGTTGACTCAGCCGTGTTTTTTCTCCTCAGGGTGGTCACGTGAGGTTTTCTGTACGTCACACAAACACTGATTTTGGCGGAAAACGAAATTGCTTCGTACTCGACGAACATCTCATCATCCTGGCCTGAAAAAGTGTACAATAAAATACATCTCAGATCTCAACACACCAGCAACCAATTCCAATGATTTTGGGTGAACCCCCCCTTAAGAACTGGTTCCACGTAGTATGTATTTGGGGACAAACTACTTGGAATTAGTGTAAAAAAGAATTTTTCAGTGCTGAATGTGGGTTAAGGAGCTCGATCGTCCAGAAAGGTTTTCATCTAAAAAGTGCTACGCACCTCTATCGTAGCACGCGTCTGGTATACAGGATACAAGGGACCTCTAACCCTGAAGGTCTCCCTTGAAAGTGGCTACCTACTACTACTACAGTAGAGTACTATTAATACAGTACTATCTTGTTTTTTTTGTTTTTCGTCCATCTCATTTGTTATCTTCGCCCTACGTACTGCTTTTCTCCCTCCCTCTTTTTTTGGTCGTAACTCAGACCCGGGGGTTCACTCGTAAGTAGGCTCTCTTCTCGTCCCTCCCCACTATACGGTACGTGCCTTGCTTTTTTATTGCGTGAAGATGTCACCACTTCTTCCTTCCCTCGTCGACTTTCGTCGGATTCCGCCTATACCCACGCCATGAAGAAGGCGCTCTCAGCAATTGGTTCCTTTTTTCTATGTTTTAAAATACAGGCAAAATCTGACCACGGTGGGATTTGAACTCAGATGCCAATGCTAGTTGCCTTTGAAGCTGACCACTAGTACTACCGGGGCGACCGGTTACTACTACTGCTGTACCTGGCATGTACCAGGTATCATATAATACGCACTGCAGTAAGGTGTTCAGAAGCAGCAGTACCAGAGGTACGTATGCATACACTACCTACTACTACTGTGTAACGTACTCGTACGTGGCACCAAACGGAGACTGCCGTCAAAGTCCCCTTATAGCACACGAATCAACGATGGTTTGCATGACGTGCTTCGCGTGAAATGTGTTACTTAAACCAAGTTTAACTTCACTCCGGCCATGGCTGCCTGAAATTTGTTGTGCTATGTACGTACTCAACTCGATCTTGTCTCTAGCCAGGAGATGACAGGAGGAGGGATGGAAGTGGGGAAGGACGGAGGAATAGAGAGGGGAGGATCGGTCACTGGAAAGGCCGAGGGGGAGAGGGTGCACAGCAACGAGAAGGCGCGGCGAGTGGTCTTGCCAGCGTGAGCTTCGTGTGTCCTCGACCGCCGACGTTCTTTTACTGTAGTTGCAGCATCGATCGAGAGATGCCCGAGTTAGTGTAGACTCCAAAACGATATAATATGTATGTAAATGGTCGAAAAAATACAAGAGGCATTCAGATGGTCACAATAATCGCAATACAGTACGTAGCGAGGGGGGGGGTCTTTCTAGCGAGCAAGGCTAGACTCACCCTCAAGCGGACCGATACCTTCTTGCTGCTGCGCACCCGCCACGAAGCGTGTGCAGCGGTAGAGTTGGATCGGCACTGGTGCGTCAGGCGCAAAAGTCCAGATGCACGGGCCTTTTTGGCCGTCGGTGTAGACAGCAATGTCCATCTCACTTTTGTGCGCGGAGGCAGACGCCATCAGAAAGGTGGACGGACACTACGTACACAGCCCTGGGTATGTTTGCTAGAGGGAGCTGTACTGTCTCAGTATCCTGGCTTCGCCATCAAAGGAGGAGGGAGCGTGTGGCGACGAGCTGTTGTTGGACTGGTCAATCCCTTCAGCGCGAGAATTTTTATTTTTCAGACCAAGCACCCTGAGTGCAACGAGAGAGAAAGCGAGGAGCCGACTGGGAAGGACAGCAACGAGAGCGTGTACGGACGGAGCGGGTCGAGTGTGGTCGTGCTAGGACTGGCCGAGCGGCACCGGAGCGGCGCGCCTGAGCAGCAGCACAGCAGCGCGCCGGCGCAGCAGCACAGCAGCGCACAGGAGAAGCGATCCGGAGCACGGACGACATCGACCCGTGACGGACGAACATTATTGTTTTTCTGTTTTCTGTTGACAAATTCTTCGCTTTTTCCCCCGAATGTTGTTGTTGGGTCGGTGTGGATGACGTCACTGGTTTTGTAGAGAGACGCGGCAGAGATGGCGCGGACACCCCGGGTGCCCTCATTGTGTGCCTGATCGTGGAAGACCCCTTCAATGTGGAACGATTCCTAATCAGTGTCGATGTTTATAATGCTGTGCCTAACACAGACCGTTCAGGATAGATTCGGGTAATTGTCAATGGACATGATGGCTTTGGTTGGCTGTTCTTTTTCACTTTGTGCCCGCGGACTGTCATTCTGGCAGCACTTCAGACAGCAGCTGCGTGCTCCATCTTGTTCCCACGCCTACCGTTTGTTTTTGTACAGACAGCACTTCAGACAGTAGTTACGCTGTAGTCGGCAAATTCATTGGTAAAGAGTGGGAGGGGGGGGGGGGGGGGGATGCTGCTGTAGTCGAATGGAGATTGCGGGCGTGTAGTTCAGTTTTGGACACGCATAACATGTTGTAGGGATTTTAGGTGTACCTCTTCGGACTTGTGTATCCTTTCCCTGCTAAGTGTACGTGTTCTTTAGGATTCTCTGATGGCTCTAGCACTTTTGTGACCACGGGCCGTGATCTTGCTAGATCAGACTATAGGGATTAGCAACTGAAACGAGTTTAATGTGAAGAAAAACAACAACAACAACGTAGTAGTGCTGTATTGCAGGGCACCTATTAATAATAAGAAACAGGAAATGTGATCCAGCCTGGACGTCTTATTTGGAAGAAGCTTATTTGTACACTATCTTCAAGATAACGACTCCCGGGTTTATGATTTCCCTCTAAATCCCAACCTGGCTTTCTTATTAGCCTGTTTCTTATTAGGTGTCCTATACTGTAATAGATGGAAATATGCCTTACGTTATTTTAACGTCAGTCTGTATTAATAGTAGCCCCATGTAGCCGTGAAGGTTTGCTCGACGAGGCAGATGGGGAACAGCACACAACATCACACAGGCCATAGTCTCCCCCCTCCCCACTACTACTACTACTACTACGGTACGTGCCTTGTATTTTTATCGCGAGAAGATTTCCGCACTTTTCTTCCCTCGTCGACTTGCGTCGGATTCCGCCTACCCACGCCACGAAGGCACTCTCAGCATTCGGTTCCTTTCGTATATGTTTTCAAATAATATGCATAAAGTCAAAATCTCACCATGGCGGTGGGATTCGAACTCTGGTACCTGCTATATATAGTAGCTTTTAAGCTGACCACTATTGATAGTACCCGGGCGACCGACTGTTGTAGGTGTATGTTTGTTGTATTTATCGTATCCAGCACGATGGGGCATTTTGTACGAGTATGTTCTTCATTATCTGTTATTTCTAATGTTCGACATCAAGTCTCCGTATGTATATAGTGTACCAGGTATAGTATGGACATTTATATTATCAAAGGATACCAAATTGTCGAGAGCGACTGCCTTTTCATTATATTTACTTTTTTAAGTATGTATATTGTATGTCACATCTCTTCCGCGGGAGAAGCACGACACTTTCTTTCTTTGTCTTTAGATGATTATTATCATCTTTGCCATCCGACAATGTGCAGCATGATGAGCTTCAACGTTGATCACTCATAACATTGCCGAAAGCAGAACACCACGGAAACAAAGGAAACCTATGCGCTATGTCAACTTCCCGCTAAAGCTTTATCCACAATAATACTCCATTTTTTGTTGTCCTTGTTCCCTCCTTATTATCAATATGCCGTATTTACGTTATATGATCAAGTCCTAAGCCGCGTCCAAACTCCATCCCCACGCCATCGGTGTGGGTCTGTTATCTATTATATATATTGTATTTTGTTTTATTTTCCTTTTCGCTTTTATTTTCGTTACTTCTCTTTCACGCACGCAGCTGGATTGATATCAGGGTAGTACGTAGATCGCGCCTGTCGCATATGGCATTGCATTGTCTGCTCTGGTTACTGCCTTGCAGCGTAAGTATACTTGTTGTGTCGTAGTTTTGTGACACAGAACTGGTATCTCTATAGGATGAAGAATCGGCACGGACACTGGGTGTGTGCTGGATGTCGATGGTAGAAAGGGTGAAGAACACACACATCATAGCTTGGGCAGTCGGCACAATTCAACGAGAGTCGACGAGGGGAAAAAGTGCTACGAGCTGGTCCGGCTATAAAGCTGAATTTCACTTAATAGACGTTTTCGCAACCGTTTGGCACTATTAGAACTCCAAATTTGGCAGCTGCGTTGGTTCGTCTGCAGCGCATTTGCAGACGTTAACAGTTTTGGAATCGAAGTTGATGGTTGATGTCGTCGAGAAACTCCATGCCCAGCACATCAAGTCGCACATGGAGGTATGTCGATACTAAAGTCTATACGAAAGTCCGAAAAACCTGCACTGCCGATGACGCTGATACTTCGTGTGAACATTCCTTGAGGCACTACGAAACAATCGATATCCTCACCATCGCCTAGTTTGTCGTCTGTCAAGAGATATGGCGTGTTTACGATCGGCAATACAAAGTTAAGATACTTCGATGAGCGACACAAAATCCGGTTTTCGCAGCTCACTTTTTCGAATTTTGGGCTGAAGTTTTGACACGTGATTTGAATCGCTTTCATCCAGAGCTTCAAGCGAAGACCTAAAAACAAATCGTTTTTTTAACGTACAATCCGGACGATTTCCCGATTTGATTTTTTCTGAAATTGTCATAACTTTTTTCGAGTCACAATTTGTTTTTAGGTCTTCGCTTGAGCCATTGGAGTATACTAAGACCTAACTCCATGCAAAAATTCAGTTCGAAATTCGTAAAACTGAGCTGCGAAAAAACATATAACTATGTCGTTCTGCTCTCATCCAGACCAGCTCGTACACTTCTTCAATATTCATCGAGTCACGCTGCTACGGTCTGCATATTACTGAAAACACTGAAAATCACCCTTTTCGAGTGTTTTCAAAGCCCTTCGAAGCGAAAACACATTTTGATGGCAGTTGGAACGTAGAATACGTCGTTTTACAGGTCTCCACGCAGTAAAAATTCTGTGTACCTACTAGGTACGACCGGCACGACATACGTGCACCTGCCAAATATAATACAGATAGATGGGTTGAACGAGAGAACACACACCGAAAGAAACAAAAAAAAAGGAAAAAGCATGGTATTTTTACGTAAGTTATCGGTTGTCCTTTTGCACTGCATTGCGACTCCTTTTTACCCCAGAAAGTATATCAGGGTAGTAGGTCGTGCCTGTCGTATATGAAATTGGATTATTATGTGCTCTGCTTACTGCATTGCAGCGTATACTCGTAGTGCATTTAAGTATCGTCGTTTTGTGACCACACAACAACCAACTGCTGTGGTATCTCTCTACGGGATTAAGAATCGGCACAGACACCCGGTGTGCTGGCTGTCGACGGGTAGAAAGGAAGGTTTAAAAATGTTAAGAATACAGACACACACATATCTATAATATCTGGGTGGTCAGTTTGTGGCGTGCTGCTGTGCACTACTATTATTACTTATATGCACAGAGTTTGTTCTCTATGCACATGATGTTGATGGAGAACCACCACGGACAATAAATAGGTGTGCTGGATGTCAACAACAGGTGGAAAGAATGAACACAAACGACAACGTCACCATCATCAGTAGTAGTACGTTCGTATGTAGTCTCACTCTGGCCAGCAGGAGCAGCACAGCACCGCTGTATGTATGGTGTGTGTGTTCTTCACATTAAACCTTCCATTCTACCCGTCGACATCTATGATACCGAGGGTTAGATGCGATCGTGGTCGACCTATTATACATACCACGGGTATTATACCGTAATTTACTGCTGAATGAGAGTTGCAAGCTCTGTGGTCACACAACCACGAACCAGAGATACTACATTGTGAATTAATGTAGTAAGTGGAGTAGACAATGCCATGTCTTGCCATCGTGTACCTACTAGGTACGACCGGCACGACATACGTGCACCTGCCAAATATAATACAGATAGATGGGTTGAACGAGAGAACACACACCGAAAGAAACAAAAAAAAAGGAAAAAGCATGGTATTTTTACGTAAGTTATCGGTTGTCCTTTTGCACTGCATTGCGACTCCTTTTTACCCCAGAAAGTATATCAGGGTAGTAGGTCGTGCCTGTCGTATATGAAATTGGATTATTATGTGCTCTGCTTACTGCATTGCAGCGTATACTCGTAGTGCATTTAAGTATCGTCGTTTTGTGACCACACAACAACCAACTGCTGTGGTATCTCTCTACGGGATTAAGAATCGGCACAGACACCCGGTGTGCTGGCTGTCGACGGGTAGAAAGGAAGGTTTAAAAATGTTAAGAATACAGACACACACATATCTATAATATCTGGGTGGTCAGTTTGTGGCGTGCTGCTGTGCACTACTATTATTACTTATATGCACAGAGTTTGTTCTCTATGCACATGATGTTGATGGAGAACCACCACGGACAATAAATAGGTGTGCTGGATGTCAACAACAGGTGGAAAGAATGAACACAAACGACAACGTCACCATCATCAGTAGTAGTACGTTCGTATGTAGTCTCACTCTGGCCAGCAGGAGCAGCACAGCACCGCTGTATGTATGGTGTGTGTGTTCTTCACATTAAACCTTCCATTCTACCCGTCGACATCTATGATACCGAGGGTTAGATGCGATCGTGGTCGACCTATTATACATACCACGGGTATTATACCGTAATTTACTGCTGAATACCAGGTACACTCTGTATACCGTAAAGAGATTCAAGCTCGCACGAGGATGCGCTCGTTTTTTCAGCGCTTGAATTTTCTAAAACGGGGAGGAGATCGCCAATATCGAACCGTCGATAATATGGTGTTCTTGGAAAGATCTGGTGGAGAGCCATCCGAACATTTAGGGTTCCACTTTACGTATTACTATTATCGCGGGGGACCATAGTAGCCTACCAATCTGTCCCGAAATATAAGCACCGTTTTTATATAATACTAATGTATACAAGTTGCTTATAATTCGGTACAGAGTGGTATACAATATATCCCTGTTTTTACCAACAATGTTTGGTCCTGTTTTGTACGTTTGGTCCTCTATAATATCAAGAGGATAATAGTAGCACGGTGTCGAGAAAACGAGGAGGGCTGAGAAATGGTCATACTCCTGTGTGTGTTCTTCACATTAAACCTTCCTATCTACCCGTCGACATCCAGCACACCCAGTGTCCGTGCCGATTCTTCATCCTAAAAATGTACCAGTTCTGTGGTCACAAAACTACGACACAGAGATACTACGCTCAGTGCAGTAAGCAGAGCAGACAATGCAATGCCATATACGACAGGCAAGACCTACCCTGCTAGCCTGTGCGGACTGGACACTCTCTTTACGGTATAACACCACATAATGTATTATATGATACTCCCTGCTTATCTGCTTACCGTACTATTAGTACGTAAACCCAGCTGGATTGCTAGCAGGGTAGGTCGTTCCTGTCGTACCATATGGCAGTTGCATTGTCTGCTCTGTTTACTGCCTTGCAGCGCATATGGTATCACTCTGATGTGTCGTAGTTTTTGTGTGACCACAGAAGAACTGGTATCTCTCTAGCTAGGATAAAGAATCGGCACGCAAGGATACTGACTGGGTGTGCTGGATATCGACGGGTAGGAAGGACGGTTTAATGTGAAGAACATACTCACATCGTGCTCGTCTGTGGTTGTGGTACGTCGTAAGGAAGGTTTAATGTGAAGAACGCACACACATCGTGCTGGTCTGTGGTGTGGTACGTCAGGGTACGTCGTAAATAAAGCAAGGTTAGATGTGAAGAACAAACTATACGCGGTGCCGTTAATTACCCTGGACGACTCGTACCGTTACGGCAGTAGTACCGTTTATTTTGCATGCTTTTACGATATCACCCCGAAAATATGGAATATCGTATGACCTGGTACCACTCTCGGCGTAAATGTAAGGACATATTTGTATTGATATTGATGTTCAAACGGTCCTTATATTAGTGCCCACATTTGAATGGCACCGACGACTGACGATTGACGACGCCCCATCGAAGATCGTTGGAACTCGAATGAACCAACCAATGAATGCGACGCAAAACAACACATTTACGGTGATACCGTGTAACACGGAAGAAAGCACCCCCCCCCCCCTGCTGAGCACACCCGGTGATACAGGTTTTGGGCTGTTTTTTATCGTCGCTTTATCTCCGGGGGTACGTTAAATACCACACCCCCTATATAGAGGTGCGTCTGAAAACAGCATCAAACGCCAGAATTACCACACCGCCTGGTGGATACCATTCATCCACAACACTTGATACTCCTCCTCCTACTACTGTTTGTGCCCTGCGCCCCAACCACCGGCGCCGGGTTATTATCATGATTACGGGGGACCATAGTAAATAGGACCTACAGTGCACACAAAAACCTATATATTTGAATATTTGTAGTACCAAAATATGGTCCTATTTACTATGGTCCTCCGAAATAGGTAGGATGGATATATCTCGTGATAATTGCTAAGGGTAGTAGTTGGATTGAGGGGGGGGTCTAGTAACAACGATCCTTACCTAGCAATCACCGCTTGCTTACCGTTAGCACACACACACTCAACACCGCATCCCCTCAATACCACACCCCCTTCCTAGCTGTGGGGCTACCGTGCATGGTGACTATCACCGAGGATACGCTAGATACCACACCCCCCTACAACGGCACACCCGGTGACAATATTACCGTATATTATCAGCTATTAATAGTTACTTCGCATCTCGGATCTGGGGATTACATCGTACGGGAGGCCATAGAAAACAGCGCCTACGGTACACACAAAAACCTATATATTCATACATTTTTTCCTACGATATTTGGTCCTATTTACTATGGTCCCCCGTACTGTTATTACTGTATGTCCGGGTCCTGGGTTACATCGTACTATTTTTACCGCAGTGGGCACTTTTGTTCCCTCTCCCCACTACGGTGTGTGTGGTGTGTGCCCTCGATTGTTATCGCGAGAAAAGTCCATACCCCCCCCCCCCCCCCCCGCTCGGGTCGGGCTGTGCATGCCTACATACACACACGCTTCGAAAAATAAAATCCCTCTGCGTAGTAGGCGCGTCCTGCAAGGAAATTGTCTGAACACGAAAACAAGGCAGCGAAACCCGTCGCGGGCGGGGGGGGGGGGGGGGGGGCTTGAACTCGCAAAATGAACATCGAACCTTGCACACAGGCGAGTTTACCGCTCTGGCGTATGGTGGGCCAGCCAGCGGAGACGCCGAATGAATGTTTACCGCCTACTTCAGGCAGTATAGGCCCTCGAAACAAACATAACCTACATAGTAAATAAGAGCCTAATTAAGGCTCACTTTTTACTGGCTTACGAAAATTGGGTCAAGAAAATGTGGTCAGCGGCGAGCGGTGCACTGATTTCCATAAAAACAAAAATCAGTATGCACTCAAGGTTGAACAACGAGGTGCCACAATAAGATTATAAAGCTTGGTCAGGTACTCGTACTAGTATGTGTTTCTTTTTGGCGGGCCATCCATACTGACTGCTGTTGTTCCGCCGTATAAACTGGTTTACGTGCAAGATAACGCACGACCCCCTCGGTGTTATACCCAAAGCGGTTGGTTGCCTCGGCAATAAGGAGAGAGCGCGAATGAACCACCAGTTTTAGAATATGCCTCTAGAGGAAGATCTCGACGAGATACTTCCAATCCCATCATTAATTTACCGTTGCCTGTGTGTGCTCTTCACATTACACCGTGTCCTTTCTAACCGCCGACATCCAGTGCACCCAGTGGCCGTGCCGATTCTTCGTCCTTCTTGCGTGTGTGTGTTCTTCACATGAAACCGTCCTTTCTACCCGTTGACATCCAGCACACCCCCCCAGTGTCTGTGCCGATTCTTCATCCTAGTAGAGAGGTACCAGATCTGCGGTCACACAACTACGACACAGAGATACTACGCTGTAGTGCAGTAAGCAGAGCAGGCTATATGTAGATCGTGTGCGTTGTAGGTGAAAACAACTGTGTATAGTTAATATCTTGATTGAGTTGATACGGGTTAATTTTCGTAAAAATGTCGGTGTATCGTAGTCGTCGGTGAATGTGCCAACGGGGGCCAGGGGTCGCAGCATTCAAATGTCGGCCCCTCGGGTGGGAGAAACCCCGCTCGGAAAAATCATCGCAGCAGGGGGCGCGGCGTGTACGTGGTGTGTTATACTTTAGACTCCGACGTGCCATATGAGCATATATTATATATATATATACATCCGACATATGAGTACGTATGTGCGTGTTCTTCACATTAAGCCGTCCTTTCCTTCCCGTCGACATCCAGCACACCCAGTGTCCGTGCCGATTATTCATCCTAGAGCGGTACCAGTTATGTATGTGTTCACAAACTACGAGATAGATACTACGTTCCAATGCCGTAAGCTGACCAGAAAATCAATGCATGCCGTGCCGTATACAATAGGCACGACCTACCTTGCTAGCAATCCAGCTGCGTGAAAGGGAGAAAAAACAAGGCAAGAGAAAAAGAGAAAATGAACAAATTAAGAAAAGAAAAATATATTATATGTAACAGACCAACAAACAAACGAACAAACAAACAAACAAAACCAAAACAAAACTAAGAGCGGTGGAAGAATGTGTTGACAGCCTGGAGTTTGTCGGGTCGGAGAGAAACATACCGAATATCGGGATAGGGGGGGTGTATGATTTCAGCATGTGGCGATATCTGGGTGGGGGGCTCACAGCAGCAGCACAGCTTTACGTATATATACAAACACACTGAGCAGGCATACATACGCAGCAGCGTCAGTACAGTTGCAACAGCAACAGCGGTGGTGGTGCGGAGTGCGTGGTGAGAGGTGGCGTGCACTCCAGGGAAGTAGAAGTATAGTCAGCAACTGGTTTGCAAATGGAGTGAGCCGGGATGTGTGCGGAGAGGCCGTGCACGTAACGGGGGAAAGGGGGACAAGTGCGCAACGAGGCCGCGTACAGAACGAGGGGGGAGGCGCGCGGCGGGGCCGTGCACGGAACGAGGGGACAGGTGTGCAGTGAGGCCGCGCACATAAGGTGAGGGAAGATGAACGGCGGGGCCGCGTAGGAAACGGTGGGGGGGGGGCGACGGTGTGAGAAGTGTGCGGCAACGATGTCGCACACCGAACACGCCGAAGAAAAGCGCGACGGGGCCGTGCAAGTAACTGGGGGGAAACGTGGGCGGCGGGGCCGCGTACATAAGGGGAGGGGAGGTGAACAACGGGGGCGAACACGAAACGGGGGGTCGACTGAGAGAGGGAGAAGTGTGCGGCAACGGGGCCGCACACCGAACGAGCCGAGAAGAGCGCGGCGGGGCCGTGCACGTAACTGAGGGAGCAAGTGCGCGGCGGGGCCGCGCACATAAGGTGAGGGGAGGTGAACGGCGGGGCCGAACACGAAACGAGGGGTCGACTGAGCGAGGGAGAAGTGTGCGGCAACGGGGCCGCGCACCGAACAAGCCGAGGGAAGTGTGGCGGAGCCGCACATGGAATGACAACGGGGGAGGTGCACGGCGGCGGCCGGGCGTGGAACAAGGGTGAGGTCTAGTGGGGGTCGTAACGGGCGGGGACGTACGCATCGGCGATGCTCATGGGACGAGGGGGGTGCGTGACCGGGTCGTGTGGTGGGAGGTACGGGGCAGAGCCGCTATGAACGGGGAAAAATCGCGGCGGGGCCGCACACGGAACGAGCGGGAAGGTGAAGGGCAAGTCCAAAACCAGTAGGAAATTGCGCGGCGAGGCCACGCACGGAACAAAAGGGAGGGGGTTGTGGGGCCGTGGATGGGACGACCGTTCGAGTGGGCGGCGGGGCCGCGCATCAACGACGAGGAGAAAGGTACGGGGGCGAGGCAGGAATCGAAATGGAAGGTGCGGGGTGGGGCTGGAACGAACGGCTAGGTGAGTGGCGGGGACGCGAAGGAACGAGGGGGGGGAGCCGGGGCACGGGACGAGAGGGAAGTTGCGCGGCGGGGCCGTGTACGCAACGTGGGAGGAAGCGCATGGGGGAGCCGGGTACGGAACGACGAGGAAAGTGCGCGGCGGGGCTGTACACGAAAGGGGCGGGGGGGGCGGAGGAGCGCGGCTTTGCCGTGCACGGAACGACGGTGCAAGAGCGCTACGGAGCCGCGTACAGAACTGGGAAAGAGTGCGCGACGGGGCCATGTACTGCAAAAAGGGAGCGGGGGGGGGGCAGTGGGGTCATGTGGCGGCGTCTGCCGTTGAACAAGCTGCGTCTGAATAGACAAAACATATAAAGCAGAGGGTTAAGGGGGAAAGGCGTGGAAAAGAGGCAAAATCCAGGAGCTGATGAAGAAATCTATTGAACACATGGAGTGTAGAGGGCGACCCGAAGCAGGGCTGGCACGAGAGGAGAGTGTTGGGCGACTCCAGGACGAGGGAAGGAGAGAGGTTGGAGACTCTGTTCTGACAGTCGTGGAGTAGACACACAGGGGGACCTAGGTTCGGACGCTTCAATGGACGTGGTTGGCGACTGTGCCGGGGGACGGGGCCGGGGGACGAGGGAGCATTCGTGACAAACACCGACATATCAGGAGTAACGTGGAAAGGGCGGGTACGGGAACCGGTTGTCGATCAAGGTCTGGAGCTGTTGGGGATGGTGACGACAGTCTACGCGATGAGAGTGAACAGGAAGGGCAGGCCAGCGAAGCGAAGGCAGCCGGTGGCGAAGAAGGGCGATAGTTTGTCGGCGATGCAGCGGACAATTTGACTGGCGAACAAGATCAGTGGCAGGCCTAGGAGTTTGGAGGGGGGAAAGAGGAGGGGTGTTTGGAAATTAGCAAGCTGCTACGCATTCGGACGAGTTGCCACGTAGACACGGTGGGCCAACGTGCAAGGTGGCCGAGGGTGGGTTAAGTGGAAGGTCTAACGAGAGAAGGGGCATTGGTTGGGGTGGGGGTGGAGTGGGAGCTTAGAAGGGATCGATGGAGTTTATGGCAGACTGCGGCATGGAGTGGACACATGAGAAGGCCATCGTGGCGGGAAAGTGGATGGTGGTGAACGCTTACCTGAGATGTGGGTGGGACTCTCACTGCCGCTGCAGCACTTTAGGATCAGAGCGACGAGTCAATAGAGTACAGAGGGTGCACGTGGACGCCGTCAACCCAGACACGGGTGAAGAGACCGTAAACGGGGAAGGTGATCAGGGTGGGGGAGAAGTGCATCGAAAAATGGAGGGTGGGGTGGGAAGGATGGGGAGGAGAGGATGGCGTGGACCGGTTTGGCCTTCTCGTACCAGCTGGGATCAGGGCATTCGAAATTGTTCGCCGCGGGTGGGGGGAGAGTGTACCAGGTCGCTGCCGCCCGACCGGAGAAATAGCCCTTTCCAAGAAAGGCGGGCAGCCGGCGCCGGAGAAAAAGAGCGGCGGGCACGGTGGAAGCAGGAAAACAGGGAACCAGGGCAGAATAGGGCCGGTCAGAGTGATGGAAAGGGGGGGCGCGGGGCGGGGGGGGGGGGGGGGAAGGAGACGCGCTGCATTACGAGTGAGCTGGAGGAGGCGGGGGGGGGATGGATATCGCAAGGTAGGGGGCAATGACGGAGCGGATACCGGAGCAGTTAGCGCTGCATTAGGGAAGGATAGTATGAGAAATGAGGCTGGCGGGGTTGAGGGCCCTACCGTGGATGATCCAAGAACAGGCAAGACGGGCATTTGCAGGCGTATGTGTGACACATAAGGCCGGATAGATAGGATTCAATGTGGGTTCTAATGGGCTAGTGGAAAACGAAAGCATAGCCGAGTAGAAAGCCGGGACAGGGGGGCGAGAAGGGCATGTCGAAGAATAAAAGGGGGGAGATAGGCTGGGAACTCGGCATTTGAATGGGATTGGCTGTTGAGGTTGCCTGTGAGAGTGGTGAGCAGGTTTACCGCGTACATCATCTAGAACAGGACACGGGGGAGGTGGGGAAGAGGGAAATAGACGAGGGGGGGGGCGTCATTGTACGGTCTAGATCGGTTCGGAAGTGATGGCGAGCGGCGGCCACTCGATCTACCACATTATTTTACGTATGACACTGATTCCATGAACATTTCCATCGAAATAAATTGATTCCATGTTTTAATTCCATGGAATTATACTTCCATGGAATTATACTTGCATGGAACTTTGTGAAGTTTAGCTCCACGGCAGTTGGTCATGTTTACTCCCATGTAAGTAAAATTTACATCCATGAAACAAAAAAAAGTAATTGCTTCAATGGAAGGTGATTTACTCCCGTTTGGGTGTTTACTTGCATGGAAGTGAAACAATTACTTCTATGGAAGTGAATTGTTATTTCCATGGAAATAATATGTATACTTCCATGGAAGCTTTTTGACGCCCGTGGAGCTAAAGTTGTACTTCCAGGGAAGTTGTTTCACATCCGTGTGAGTAAATTGGAAGTAATTTTTTCATTTTACTTCCATGGAAGTAAAACATGGAAGCGAGGGCATGTATTCACCCCCTGATCCCACTTGATGGTACACCGTCCCACCCCAACTGGGCCCATCCCGAATACTCAAACGTCGGTCAATTACAAACAGGATATTAACAATCGTGTAGCGCGCAGCGCGGAACCACACTAGACCTGTCTAGTGGCCGAAGGCCCTCTTCAAACGGAAACTTCCACGGAATTTGGAATAGAGATATTATTCCATGGAAGTAAACACTCTATACTTCCATGAACGTTTCCATGGAATAAATTTTACTTCCACGGAAGTTACTTACAGTGAAGGGATTGTTTACTTCCATGGAAGTAAAAAACCTCTCATGGAAGTAAACAATTTATTTCCATGGCACTATATACAAAAGTTGAAATACTTCGGTGGATCCGGGCCACCCGGGGACAATAGATTTTGCCCCCCCTAAAACAAAAATGGATTTTTTATTGGAATGAGAGGAAATAGGGGACAAAAATGGGAAAATCTGAATGAGACTGATTTCCGGAAATGTGTCGGCTCCAGGTGGAAAAATGCGCATTCCTGGTCCGTATTGGGCGTGTTGTGGGTATGGACTTCGTCAGGCAGCCTGCAGGAGAGGCAACCGCTACTACTATTGTGAATTATGGCAATTCGCCTACCGGTGGCTGCTACACTAGCTTCAGCTCCGGAGAGCTTGAACTAAAGGAGTGTCGCTCAAGGCCAGTCGTCAGCGTTGATTGTCGGTCTCGTCGAAGAGGACAGACAGGCTGAGGAGAAAACGAGTAGAGTAAAAGCGTGCATTGGGGCCCTCATAAACTATGTTCAGCGGCTTCTAAAAGACCATCTGAAACGCGAGCTGCGGCAGAGGCTTCGTTGGGGATCCTAGCGCTGCACCAGGAAAGGAGTCCTTGGGTTCTCGTCAATCCCGCCCCCCTCTCCCCTAATCCCTCAATATATTATACCTGGTATATGTATAGGTTCGGTTGGCATCGGTTGGCGACGACGCTGCCGTAAAACATGTCTCTTTTTGCGTGAGCTAGATAACCAGGGTACCGTTTTTTCAGGGTTTTTCGGCGGTTACCGAGGCTGGTGGTCTTGTTAGAGTACGTAAGCGGGGTTGAGTTAGATCATGTGTGCGGGGTTGAGAACCTCAACTCCGCACAAGGGGAATGATCTTATCACGTAGTGTGTATACGGTTAGGCACCCACGAGGCAGATACATCGTAATACCCATTGCCGTCTCTGCAAGAGGTCACACCATAAATTAAACCATTTGATTGAAGGCTGTCGTCCATATGCAAGTCCGCCTCACAGGCGATTCTTAGCAGGATGCAGCTCACCCTCCATGCGACTCGCCCAATACCTCACGGTGCGGTGCAAGCAACGTCTGGCTGGTTGGTGAAAACCCAACATGCTCCGTCCCGGCATCGTAGGGGTGCGAGGGTCTATAGTAATACGACTACGACCGTGCACGACATGAGAACACCCCGCCCTCTCCCCTCTGTGAGCAGTATTCGACCAGCGAACCTATGAGCGCGGCGACCCCCATGGAGGCAGTGCACCCCGTTTAGGAGGATGTGCTGTAGAATACTCGCATGCTCCATCGGAGACGAGGAGGGTGGGGGGGGGGGGGGGGGGGGGGGGGGGGGGGGGGGGGGGGGGGGGGGCGCAACCGCGTCGAGAGTGGGTACCACGCCAGGAACAAGGGCCAACGAAGGAGTGCCACCACTCGTATCGCTAAACAAGAAAGGTAGGGTCAGGTATGAGCGGAGAGGCGACGCGACGGGAGCATATACGGAAGGCGTCATCTTCACCAGGGCGAGTGCACGCACCTGGGCAACCCCTAGAGCGGGAAAGCGAGGCAACAGGCAACACTCTGGCGCCTCGCCTCCACAACAGGGGGTAGCACGGGTGACGGCACCGGCGCAACCGTTTGGCCGGTACCTTATGGCGGCACCGACACCACAGTTGGGGTCGGAACCGTCCGGGATGGGACGGTCCCCAGAGGCACCTCTTCCGCCTCTCGGGAGGTTTAGTTCACCGGCGGAAACGAGGCTGGGGGCACCACTGACACGCGCCCGCCGACGGAAGCGCTAGAGCGTATTTCCTGGGGAGCTTCCATCGTCGCTGGTATGGACGGCGTCTCCCCCGCCAAAAATCTAACAGCCGACAATGCCGACCGAGTTGAGGGCGTCGTTTGATAATATGTTGCCAACAAGCACGTAGTCGACAGCGAAGACCGGGTTTGAGCCTTCATCCTCAGCAAACCCACCGCTCTCGTCACTGATGATACCTGCCCCGGTCCAGCAGCCGGCCTCCACGCGCTCATCGCAGTCGGCTACGACCGGAACCTTCCCCCCGACCCGTACGTCAGCAGGTGAGCAGCCCAACCCCGGACGAAGGCGTCCCAAGACGCCGCAGTTTCCGCGGCGGCGGCTGCCGGAGGAGCCTACCTTACCGCCCACGGAGCGACCGGGGGTATCACAGTCGCATCTATTTGAAGCCTTCCTCATCGGGGCGGCCCTAATCACAGCCTTGATCTCCATCGGTGAGGTCGGTGCTCGCACCGCCACCGTCGGCGAGGACGCAACTGCGGCCGGCTTTATCACAGTATGTCAGGCCCCCCCTTACGTCACCCGATACACTGTCACGGCAGCCGTTGCAGACGACTGCCCTACCCTTGACAAGAACGTCACTCGAGACACCGGAGATATTTATGGAATTAACAACGTCACTGCTGTCACGAAATCATACCGGCGCAGTTGCCTCAACAAAGATTTCCACCAGCGACGCTGGCGGGGGCGCTGGAGAGGAGGAGTTCCGGATCCGCGTCGACTGTAGAGCCACCGCCGCCACCGCCCCCACGGATCTCGTCGCCGACGCCAGCGGGGAGTGGGAAGCCTCGAGAGGAGTCCCCGGGAGTTTTCTGCGTATACTACGAGACCGTAGCAGAGCCCCGTTGGTCCCTCTCCGTAACTGCCCTGACCGACTCCACCTGCCCTGCTACGCCACCCTCCGAGTCAGAGCTGCGGCTAACCTGCGTTGCCCCGCGTGCAGAGCGACAGTTGCAGAAGTCGACAGAAGGGCACTTCGACAGCACAGCGAAGAGGTTATGGTGGAGACCATGGTGGTCGCGTGGCGAGCGATGCCGGCTAGGAGAGGAGGGTGGCCATCCGCCAGGACCACACGGGATGAAAATGCAGGGCGAGTGATATGCAAGCATCTGTCATGAGTTGGCGGAGAGACCCGTCTTCATGCACGTGTCCTGATCATGCGGTGTGTGCACCACCATTGCGCAATACGCTTCGCTGGAGACGCAATCCTTCGAACCAGGGCCGTCGAGGTGCGCGCACTTGCTCACCAAGCCACGTGCGCGATTCCGCACCCACATACGATGCACGGAGCGGTTGATCTATACACAATTTTTCGAAATATACGTGGTCTCGGCGGATCGACGGACACGGCAGAGGAGACAGCCATAGGTGTCAGGATCCATAGATGGCACAATCACCTCTGCGCCTCTCCAGAAGGCCCACCACGCCCACCGGAACGGTAGATGTATGGCGGAGTGTAATCAAAAGAGGAGGAGGGGGGGGCATCGACGGACATTGGCGTGGCACGAGCCCTCAGCAACCGCAGACAGAAATGCCGTGCGGAGCCTGTGGAATTCAAATTATTTCCCGCCAGAGGTTCGCTCTCGCCGGCTGTCTCGATCTCTCCGAGCGCGTCGTAAACAACGTACAGGGGGCCTTCAACGGGGGAGACGATCGACCAGGGATAGCCGCAAGGGAAGAGAATCGACCCCGCCGACGAAGAACGTTCTTCGTAACGCTAATAGTGTCAAGGATTCACCAACGATATCGCGGCGTTAGGCAATGGTATTCCCGTAGACGGAAACAGTCGGCACGATTTGGGCTGTCCGCGATTTCGGATGATAAGGAGGCCGCGAACCAAGAGGAAGACGAACAGCATGTAGATGGGAGGGAGGGGGCGTGAGAACACAGAAGCAATGTGTCTACGCATTGCGATCGGGCTCTCGACGGCTCCGTAGGCAAGTCGTGGGAGATAATTAAACATGAGGGTACCCGCCCCGTGCACCCCTGCATCCGCATGCCGCGTCAAGTGGGCGGGGAGAACCAGACCCCCCCGTCTGGCGAACCTTGCAAGAGGGCTACCAGTGACCGGACCGGCGAGGAGCGTAGGCGATGTTGAGGAGTACCATGCTGTTCGTCAACCTCCTTCAGAGAGACGTTCCCAGACTGGGTCCGGCTAGTTGTTTGACAGCCGGGTGTTTTCAAGTTCGGCATCGAGTCCGAAGGGTAGCGCGAGACAGCGCAAAAGGCCGGCAGATGGTTTCGAGAGGCCGAAGACGGGGTCGAGGCTTAAATGCCGAAGTGGCATGATGCGGAAACTGACCAGGAAGAGAAGCGGCATGCTGTAACTGCGACAAGGACCGTTGACCCTAATGCAGGGGGGGGGGGGRGGGCGTCGGGGGGGGACGGGTGGAGAGGGTGTTGTAATGCTCAACCTCCTTTTTCTGGATTCCTCCAGTGCCATCTTTTCGCTTTTCCTTTCTTCTCTTTCTCTCTTCTGTCTCCCTCCTTTCACTGTCTCGTAATTTCCTCTTGCTCTCGCTCTTTCTTTGTTTCTGTTTCACTATTCTCACTTCGCGCTTTGGTTTGTACGCGTTGGGTACGCGTGGGTAGCTCTTTCCTCTCGCGACCTGCGATTTGATGTGGTCTCATTTGATTTGATTTGATGGTGGGTTTCATTTCTTCTAGTTTCGTGTTTCGTTTTGTTTCTCCTCTCATGCCGCCCCCTTTGAATTAGATTGCAACTCATGCACAGCATGCATCTGGTGAATACGTACGCTGTATTATTGTCTCAGTATGATGCGTATCTGATTGCTTTTGTTTTTATTGTTTTTTACTCTGTTTGTTTCCCTGGGGTATTCTTCCGCTCCAAGTTTTTGGAGCCTGTTCTGTGACAACGGGCACACGATTTGGACATGAGTCAACAACAACAACAACAATATCTCGTTCCAGCTCATGGTGTATGCTCACGGGAGGCAGTAAACCCTTCGCTTCTCTTGTGCACCCTATTCACCGGTACTCCGGACCTGCCTCAAGGGGCTTACTTTGATTACCCCCTCTCGAGGGAAAGGAAAGTGGCTGCTGGCCGCTATTATTCTGTTCGGCCCATTTTATATCCAATTGCAGGATACCCCATTCCAGATCCCAACCACACGCCCTATATTGGGTCTTACGCCCACGAATACCTGGCGGGTCTCGACGTCGATTCGAAAGAACATGGAATCGAATGGACCCTCGGAGCTCCAAAAGCGCTGGAGAACTGGAGAAAGGTGTGGTGCTGCCTCTTTTTCCGGTGTGGGTGCCGCTTTCGCCGAGACGAAAGGGGTCGGCGCTGGAGAGAGAGCACATATTAAGGGGACAGTTTTAGCAAGAACGCGCAGGCAAAATAAGGCGAGAGCAACGATAACGCGCCAGCCGAACATGCTGGAACCACCTAGATAGTATCCCAGGGGCATCGGCAACACCTGGGGTGGTAAGGTCTACACCTAGCAACGAACGGGGGGCAGGATCGTTCGAAAGGGGTAATCGAGGCCGAGCTAAAATATTATGGAGGGCAATACGAGTAGGCAAAGCAGGGAGAGGAGCCGACAAGAGTACGGCATGGACTCTCGTTCCTGGGGGTAGTGCGCCACCCGCGTCACCAGCAAGCAGAGAGGGGGTAAATAGAACGATTATCGCTGAGCGGGCGGGGGGGGGGGGGGGGGGGGGGGGGGGGGGGGGGGGTGTACTCATGTTGTGCACGGCCGTAGTCATATGACCATAGACCCTCGCATCCCTACAATGCCGGGACGGAGCGCGTTGGGTTTTCACCAACCAGGCAGACATTGCTTGCACCAAGCGCGAAACGCCGTGAGGTATTGGGCGAGTCGCATGGAGGGTGGACTGCATCCTGCTAAGAACCGCCTCTGAGGCGGACTTGCATATGGACGACAGCTTCAATGAGTTAATTTAATTTCTGGTGTGGCCACTTCCGGAGACAGCAATGGGTTTTACTATGTAACTGCCTCGCGGACGCCTTACCATATTAACACTACGTGATACGACCATTCCCCTTGTGCGGAACAAAGGTTCTCCACCCCGCACAAATGATCTACCCGACCGCCAGCTTTGGTGACCGCCAAAAAAAATAACAAAAAAAACGGCACCCTGGTTGTCTAGCTCACGCAGCGAGTGGCGTGTTTTACAGCGTCGTTGCCAACCGACGCCAACCCAACCTATAAATATATCATATATTTTTGGCGAGGACGGAAGGAACTAGGAGACCAGAGGGACAGCAAGTGGTGCTGGAGGGGATATAGGAAGGAGAACAGAGAGCCAACGGCGCGGAATGAGACGAGTCGAAAATATTTACAGTGGGCTCCGAATTCCAGACGGCGAGGTACAAGCTGGAAGATTCCGCAGAGAGCAGGAGAGGGGACCCCGGGACGGGACGCAGCCCCATGCCTTCCCCGGACGCACGCCCGAGAAGACGCGGCGTGCGGGGTATGTCGTGTAACGCTCCAGCTCGGACACCGAGCGATACGTTTTCCATGTGGTCACGAGCGCCAGGTGCCCCACGCTCGTTGTGTGGTTGAACCCCTCTTGAGAAGCACAGGCCCGGCATCATGCTGCTGTCCAGGAGTCAACAGCGTAGCCCTGACTCTAAGATAGACGCACTGGAGGAAGCGGCCGCAAGAGGACCCGGGTCTTCGCAACCGGGCCGGGCGAAAGGGAGGGGAGCCCACGGGTTACGCTTCAACTTGAACGTCGGGCGATACATTTTCCATGTGGTTACTAGCGCCAAGTGCGCCTTGCTCGTTGTGTGGTTGAGGCCCTATTGAGAGGCGCAGCCCCGGCATCACTCTGCTGCCCAGCAGCCAGCAGCGGAGCCCAGCACCCGGGACGGGACGTACTGGGGGCAGCGGCCCAAGTGGACCCGGGTCTTCGCAATCGAGCCGAGCGGTCGGCAGGAGGGCCCACAGGTGACGAAGCCCTACGCAGCTGGGGGGTTTGGTACGGATGGGACCATAACAGCCAGAACCGCCTTGGTGTTGGGGCATTACTCGACGACGTCTCGTTGGATGACGTGGGGCAACGTTTCCCAACCAAGAAAAAGGCGCAACCACAGTTGGCAGGCGCGCATGCACGCCTGAGCGTTCATGTGTTTCTTTTTCATCATCGAGACCATGGAAGAGCACCGGCCGGACACGGGCTCGGCGGCGCCGATGAAGTTAGGGAACGTCATCATGTTGATCCCGCTCCACCGACAAGACGACTCGACCAAAAGGCGACAGTGGTTCGCGTTGGTGGAGAGCGGAAGCACAGCCCTCAAACTCCCTTGGCTGATGGCGTACACCAGCCGAGGGAATTAGAGGCAACGGTAAGCCTCCCAAGAAGCTTCAGAGGGGGCAAAGCTCGGACCGGCGTCATCGGCGTGTCACCACGTGAGAGGCGTCAAACAGTGGCAGCACGTGACCTTGTGGCAGATATACTCTGAGATGGAAGTGAGCAGACATGGAAACCACAGCTAGCCATGCTCTCCCCCGGAGACCACGCCACCGTGTCGGCGGTGGCAGCGACTGCAGCTCTAGCTCGCGCCACCGACGCCAAAAATGACAACCCCCCGGTTAACGTCTACGCCTCCTAAGTACTCTTCGACGTCATCAGCACTCGTTACGACCTACCGGGACCCGGAAACAAATGCAAACGGTTTGCGCACCTGCGGCCCACCACCCACATCGACATCGGGCGGGACGAGTTCGGTCGGGGAATCACAGCCTTCGGGCGGGGAACAGTCGACGATCCTGACGCGTTTTCGTCAGCCTCCTGGCAGCTCTTCTTGCTGTCGAACCTCGTCGCGTTGGAGAGAAAGGGTCTGCAGGTTTGCGTGGGCATGTTATGGAGGAGGCTCATAACTGCGCAGGTCATGCAGCAGCAGTGGACCTGAGTTTGAAGGAACTCAACCGACGGGGGTGACAGTCTGGATGGGTCAATACCGGGAGAGTGGTGCCTGTGGGACTGGAAGCCCGAACGCTGCATGAGGCGGACAATTGGCTCGTTATCAACGACTTCTCCGATGCCTTTAACACTGTGAAAATAAACTTGGTGTTTGCGGAGGTGTCCAACTACGTGACAGGGCTCACGCCGTCAGTAGGCAAGTGCTACGGTACCAGACCAGCTCCCGCGTCGTTTCGGATGGACTCCGCGGGGATAAAGACTATGGCTTGCTCGAGCGGTGTCCAGCCGGGGGACTCCGTGCGGTCGGCAATGCTCTGTCTTACTTTTCGACCCGGGTAGAAGCGACTCAGGGAGGACTCCCAAGGAAAAGGAGCATATGTCTTTGTGTACAGAGACGATGCATCTCTGGGCAACGTGGGGGACACGATCAAGATGGCTACAGCCCTTCCCTTCCTCCAGCGAGAGCTGGACGGCATTGCCCCGGCAGGGCCGTGGTACTACCACCGAAAGGGCACGCCCCGACGGCCGAGGGTATTTCACTCCTGGACAGCGATGGTGTGGTGATGGTGGTTGATATCCCGATTGGCACAGACGAATCTGTACTAGAGCGAGCCATTGAGGTAGCGAAGGACGGAGGCGCGGACCGCGTTGCGCTCTGCCACGTCATCATGTCGAACAAACAAGCCCCGGCCCTCATCACCATCGAATCCCTGGGGAAAAGGATAGATCACCACGAAAGGGCTCTGTACACGGGGCCGTGCCTCGAAGCTTGCAAACAGGAGGACAATGGGGCGCAATAGGCGTACGAGAAACTCCTCTAGCTACCAGTCGCGGCTAAGACAAAAGTCGGTTTTGAGGAGGGGTGCCCAAACAATCGGCAGACATTCCAATCTCAACAGCAAGCCCGTGCACGTCTTTCTACGGGAGCGGGAGGGGTGAGGCTGCCGTCGGAAGCATGGCGAACATATTTTCCTACTGGGAACATCGTTAGGGTTCGGCTGCTGGAGATTATGGTAGACTTCACGCGTCCGTAAGCACAGAACAGGTGAGAAGGGGGTTCCTCCGAATCAAGTACTATCGCTCACCTCGGGGGTACCTTGCATAATATTCGAGGGGCATGAGGGGTATCGAAGGAAGCGATAACAGGAATCGTCCCCGAATCTTAGTTAGCATGGGATCTAGGCGTAGAAGGGGACAAGGACCCAAGCCCCCCACAAGCCAACATGTCCGCGGCGCATGCCACCGTAACCATCATCTCCAGGAAAGTCCAACAAACGTTGGGCAAGCTGGCCAACTAGGACCGGCACGCCGCGTACACAGCTTCGTTCGACCAGCTGCCGGAGAGTGCGCACCCGCCGGGACCGGACGACCCGTTCGGGGGGGGCGGCGTGCTCATTCGTTGCGTGCCTTAATAAACTGACCATTGATCACGCATCCCTTTCGAGACAGAGCCCGTTTGGGGGAAAGAAACCAACGCCTTCCCCAAGGTATGATATAGAACCCTGCAGTGTGCAGGAGCTACCGCATGCCTTCGGGGGCTCGCTCCGTGTCGTACCCGCATCATAAGTCGTGGGAATTAGGAGGCGCTTCATGGGGCATGAGGAACACGTGGCAGTAAGGGGCCCCTTCTACGAGATGCGGTCAACGTGGACATCCGACAAGAACCCACAGCCGGGGTGCAGGTTGACCAACACCAGTCGCTGGTCCACGCGATGTTCTGCAAGAATCGCCGTGAGTACAGGCGGTCTTCGGGACGCTCCGAAATCAGAGCACACAGAGAGAAGAAGTCCATCCTAATGGACGTCACCCACGCAGACCCACGGGTGTAGGTATACCTGCGACGAGACTGTGCTGAGCACAATGGATCAACCACCTGCCTCTATACCTCCGAGGCGCGCAAGCGCCAACACTAGGCTCGTCCGGGACACGCGTCCTTCTACGAACGCAGTCTTAAAACTTGCCACCTTAGCGGCTGAATGCTTTGGGCGCCTCGGCGCAGAGGGTAGCACAGTCATCGACCAGGTTGATTCCGTTGAAACTTCGTTGGCATTTTGTGTTATTGTTTTTGAGTTTTCCTTGGTTTTTGCGGTTTTCCTGATTTTTCGAGCATAACTCGTGGGCTCTCGCGGCTGATCATGGCTTTTCGTCGTGCTGGTGTTGTTCCGTCGTTGATCGTTTGGCTTCCGTGATCTTTCGTGGATGTCTCTGGTTGTTCACGAAGCTTTAGGTTGGTTTCGTTTGTGTTTCGTGGAAATACTTTTCCGTGGGTCGCTTTTTGCTTTTTCATGCGTTTTAGTGTTTTTTGGGTATTTTTTTCGGTGTGTGTTTAGTCGTGGGTTTCGGTGGGTTTTCGTGAGTTTTGTGAGTTCCGTGGATTTCGGTGGTTTTTTGGTGGTGGGTTGTAGAGGTTTATTTTGGGGGTCCCCATGTGATTGGTGGGTTTTCGTGCGTAATTTGTGTTTTTTTCTTGGGTTTTCAGGGTGGTTTCGTGCTTTGGGGGGGGGCAGGGGGGGGGTGGGGGTGGTGGGGTGGGGAGGGGATTTTGTGGTTATTCGTGGGTTTCCGTGGTTTTCGTGTGTTTTCGTAGGGACTTGGTTGGTTTCCAGTTACTGTTCCTGCCTTTGTCGTGGTTTTCGTGGGATTCTTGTACTCGTAGTGTTTGGTTTGTTGTTCGTGGTTGTTCGTGGATTTTATTGGTTTGCGTGGTGACTATGTGGTTTCTCGTGGGTTTTCGCTGCATTTTCGTTGGATTTTGACGGGTTGTTGTCGGCACTCCGTGTGTTTCATGGGTTTCCGTAGTTTTTGTGGGTTTTGTTGTGTGTTTCCGTATGTGTTGTCGTCGGGTTTACGTCGCAATATTATTCCGTGATGTGTGTCGCTGGTTTCTGTGGGCCTTCTTGATTTCGTGATTCGCGCCGCGCCGCTCGCGCCGCTCGCGCCGGCGCTCGACCGTCGATCGTCTGTTCGTTCAGTGTTCTGTTGGCGGTCTTTGGCAACTTTGGTCGATCGTCCGCCGTCGCTCGCTCGATCGCTCGTTCCGTCGGTCGAGAGCCGACGCTCGCGAGCCGCCGCTCATGCAACCCATAAAGCCGCACCCTGAGAAAACTACCGTATGTGCAGGCAAATTTGTGCGCACAAATCTTGTTCCGGGAGATGCAAGCTTGTGGCAATCTAAATTTATAGACAGATACACGTTTTGCCACCAAGCGACTCCAGAGGGGCGGCAGCGTCGGGTAAGCCATGCAGGTCCCCTCTTCCAATGCCGCGGCTTGACCCTTTTCTCTCGGCCAGGTCTCGACAGTTAGTTACGTATTGTATATAGGTACAGTTATTTGTCAAGATGTATGTGTGGTCGTTGATAAAGCAGCAGCAAGTGTACGTGTACATGGAGTACTTTTGGCAATTTGAAACAGCAGTGTATCTGGTATCAGGTATCAAACGAAACAGCGGTGTATCACAAACTGAAACCACTTGGAATGAGGGTACGATTATGATGTGGTGGAGGGTCAGAAAGTACCTTCTAGATTGTGCTTTGCTTTTGCGCTGAGGGGTGAAGGAGTTGAGAACGGCTGTAGCCCTATTGACCAAGACGTAGTGCACTAAGGGTCTGGTCGAAGATTTACTCAAGTAGGTCTTCTAGGGAGTGCAGGTAGAGCCAGCACAGAGCATGAGAGCGGAGCCATGGAGCGCGCGAGCGCTTGCGAAGATATTTGCCTGGATATGCACCCTAGCGGCGAACGCAATCGCGTAATCGTGGAAACCCCTGCCAAAATCGCCACCCAATTGAAACGAGCCTCGTATTCGACACCAACCTCTAGCCTGCTGGACTCTGGACTGACTCGAGCGAGGACCGGCGGCCTTAGACCAACGAAAAAGGTGAGACTTGGGATGTCTTCCGGTAGTGTCGGTGGCGATCGCTTGCTCTCGTGCGTGACGGCCTGCCTCTGCGTGAGGACCACACGTGGGGTGATGACCACCTATGAAACCACGTTGTGTGACAGAGCAGCACAACAGCGGCGAGCAGCGCAGCAGCAGAGTATCGGTATTGCAACATACAGCAACAGACGTTGGTTGAGTCACGCAGAACCTCAGAAGCTCTGCTGTAGCAAGCGACGACCTTGCCACCACCGAGGCAGGGCCTTGGCCGCAGCTCTCGCTCCCCTCGTCGAGAAGGGTCTGTCCTCCAGTGGGTAGGCAGTAGATCGACCTCGATGGGTCCCTATTTTTGTTGCTCGAACGACCCACAGCCGTCGCTCCGCTCCTGCTCCTGTTGAACAAAACTCAAACAACAGCAGCAGCATCAGCAGCCGTAGTATTGCGTGGTTATTCGAAAACACGTGTCAATCAAAGGGGGGTGGTCCCGTCCCCTTCCCATCCAGCACCAGCAGCTGAAGTGGTCAGCCGCTGTCGGCTCTGAGGCTTGCATGGAGAAGGCTCCTCCTCCCTGGTAGCTTCAGAGTGTTGTCTACCTGTGCCTGGCAGCGTGACTACGTACTATCGGAGGGATGGGCCGGAAGTCAGAAAATGAAGAAAATGCTCGGTTGTCTCTACGACAGCGACCTGTTTTTTTCACACAGTGTCTGAAGATTTTAGTACCCTTTTGTCTTCAAAGGTATGAAACAACGGTCGTTATATTTTCGGACAGTGTGGTACGTGATACATGCAGCAAATGCGCAGTGCACGTATTTATCTGCTTATTAGTTTGCGGGGTTACCGAGTCAGCGCTCGTACGAGTACGAGTACGTGTACAAAATGTTGGTGTTCCCGTTGTCTGACAAGGATGCAACGAGGGCATGACGGTACTGCTGCTGTTACAGCAGTAGTAGTACGTGTACACCACGTACATACCTGGTATGACAGGTGAAGATGATAGATGACAGCACAAGCAGCAGTTTGCCTTTTGGTGTTGTACTTGGTATAGACTCGTACCGTGATTCTAAATACAGCTGTCAGCAGTACAAACAGTACGCGACAGATGTTATATAAGAATCTGCTCATTATTTTTGGCTACGTAGACTGGAATTTTTTCATGCTAAGACTGGGTGTGTTCCACACTATTTTCAGTACAAAGAGGTCGCATTCTTATTTGCTTCCCCTAAAACCTCAGTCCCAAGTTATCAACTACCAGATTCTTATCATCTGAATGTCGCGCACCAGTATGCGACAGATGTTAAGAATCTGCTCATTTTTGGCCAGACTGGAATTTTTACCCAAGACTGGGTGTGTTCCACACTATTTTCAGTACAAAGAGGTCGCATTCCTATTCTCTTATTTTCCCCCCAAAAACCTCAGTCTCAAGTTCTTAATTACCAGATTCTTAACGCCTGTCGCGTACTCTGTACGTCCGGCTGTACGCCTAAAAATACTGGCACAGGGTATGTAGAGCAGACGACTATTAATAGAGTTTTTTACAGGGCTGAGTCCTGGCCCAGTCTATTTAGTACTGGTAGTCTTTATGATAGTGCCAGCACAAGTATACTGGCAGTAATGCTGGCGGAGGGGACCATTCGGTCGACACGGCAGTCAGTAAATATTTTGGGTAATAGACAACAATACGTACGTACGTACGTCCCTAAAACTCTATCCCACACCCGTATTTCTGTCGGATTGTGACGGGAAGTCCAGCGAAAATTCGCGAAAATCGCAGCAACAGTGTGCTGAGGAATCCAATATACTGACTTCTGAATTTTTCTGCATGTATTGCTCTGGCTGCGCTAGCCAGTACTAAGCCCTAGTACTCCTGTGCCTAGTATATACCGAGTACCGTACCAGGAATACTGGTGTTGTTGTTGTCTTCACATTAAACCCGTTCTTTCTACTCAACCACATCAGTACACCCAGTGCCTGTCCTGATTCCCAATCCTAGAGAGATACAAATTCTGTGGTCACAGACTGTGAAACAGAGAAAAACCAAAACAAAATAAACGCAAATTAATGGGCAAAGCAAGTGAGATGCGTAACGTACCGGGTACGAGAACACAGCGACACGAGCCGAACCAAAAAATAAGAACAAAAAAGACAAAATAAAACAAGTTCTGAAATGAAACAGAATACAAATGACGCAGGGAGACAGAAGCGCCAGAAGCGCCAGAAGCGCCCCTAGACGAAAAGCACACGTGCCCAAGAGGAACAGATAACTGCTGCACGAGCGAGGCAACACGAAAAAAGAGAGAGACACCGGCATAGGGTGGAAACAAAGGGAGAAACAAGGCAAAAAAAGCAAACAAGAAAGAAGACACGAGAGAGGAAAAGAGAAAAATAGTTCTCAAGGCAAGCTCAAGGCGATGGTATCAACAAGTTCCCGTCTCTGCTATAAAAACTGATACGGGGACCATGTCACACCTTACGACATCTCATTCCCACTCTAAAAACAAAAACGGTGTCAAGAGTCGATACTACCTCTGCCGCGCCCCCCCCAGTGAACACATCAACAGGAAACAAATAATAGAATTCAAGGACTAGTCGAGCCGATATCTGACCACACGATCTATCATTTCGTTTCTGCATTCGTCGACAGCTGTATCAGTACGGCCGCCCCTGCCCCCCCCCCCCTCTCCTGGTCGCCTCTCTTGGCGTCCTCAGCTGTATGCCGTGGCCAGCTCCTCTCCGCTTCGGCCCTGTGCCACCTCGCCATGAAATGGTCCGCCGCCTCGCCAACCCCCCGATACCACACCCCCCTCTTTTTAGCCGCCCTCGGCCATAGTACCGTCTCTGCTCCGAACAGTAAAGGGGAGCTTTCTGTGGAGCCCTCTGTCGCTCGAAAAACCCTGAAGTCATCTGCTAGGCATTGTGCCCAGTTCTTTTCTGGTCGGCCAGGCCCCGGGTTCGTCCCACCGGCGATCGTCCCAAACATCACCCGCCTGGTCAGCCGCTCATTGGTCGTGCGCTGTACGCCCCCCGCAAAGAGGAGGCGTCGTTGGCGGATGGTCGTCTCAACGCTCTCGCATACAATCATAAATGTACTGATCCATGTTTGTATTATACGTACGCTTGTACTGGGTACACTGGCTGTCTTGTAGATTGGGTACTGGTGTACTGCTGATGGACTGCTACCGGTATACTGGATTGGCTGTAGATGGCGAATGTGACAGCGGCAGCACTATGCTGGTACAAGCAGTATTTACACTACAAGTAGCCATTAGTACTGGTTTACTATTAGTTGTATATATGATATACCAGGTACACAAGTATGTTCGTATATAGACATACTACTGCTGTATTTGTGTACTGCCGTAGACCAGCAGACCATGGCTACTGCTGCGACACTGGTCGGTACTGCTGTTCTATTACACGCACTAATGCTGTGTATCATACCAGGTATATATATATACATTATGGTATATATGTATATATCATACGTTCACACATACACATACACATATACACAACACAACACAACGTAAATGTACTTTTTTTCTTCTTCTTTTCGCGGAACTCAAAGCGTTTCTCTTCCAACTGCGGGTTTTTTCTCGCGCTCCCGGCTCCGGGGCACGCAACGGGCCGGCGTGCGCCTTGAGTGCAAGCGTGGGTCCCGGCCGGGCTCCGTGGCGCGTGCTCTGGGCGGTCAAAGTCGCGCGCGAACTCGCCAAAATCCGCGGGATCGCTTTCCGTCCAGCCAGAGCCAATCAGGCCATGGAAACCCCCAAAATGGTGTGACCGCGGGGAAAAAACGTTTTGTGATGCTGCTGTGTACCAGTATATACACGTACTACACCAGCCCTCGAACGCTGCAAACAGCAGTACCGCTGTGACGCAGCCAGGGTGCGATAGCAACCGCGCTTCGAGCTATTTTCCCTTTGTGAGCCACGGGCGGCTCTTTTTATTTCTGTGTGCTAGTGGGTGCGTGTGTGAGTATTTTGTCGGTGTCAGCGTCCAAGCAACCTTTCAGCAAGCAGTACTTGGTTGGAATTATTCTTAGGAACATAAAAAATGTGCGGAGAAATTTCAGCTTCTTGTTTTTTTTTCTGCTGCTGCTCCGCCTTGCCAAAGCCAAACAGGCCCATGGAAAACCCGAAAATGTGAAGTTGGAATGAAAAATAAAAAATGGTTGATATGCTACAAGCACCACACGTGACCTCAAACACTACGTAGCTGTGTACTTCTGACGCATCCACGGTACTACAGCAGCCGTGCTTCAAGCTTTTCTCTTTGTGACAGCCATAGACGGTGCTTCCCCTGTGTGGGTGTGCGTACTCTCCAGGCATCCTTCAGCAAGCAGTCAGTACTGGACGAAGCACGATGATCGTAGATCTTCCTAAGGTAGCTATCTAGGCACCTTGGTTGGCTAAGGATGTGTTTTACGCGGCTCATTCAACTTGGAGTGTGCCACATCATCCCGAGTCAACCTAATAGAGTCTTTCCAAGCTCAGCATCCACGCCGGCCGAGTCAACCTAGAGTCTTACCAAGCACAGTAGCATCCCAGCACTGACCACTGGCATAGGGTTCGAGTTAGGGGTAGGGTTCGTGTCGGAGGGTCGGCTTCAGTCGTCAATGGCTAGTCAAGCTCAAAACCCCCGTAAATATCTACTATCAAGGTGTGTCCACCCCTCCAAGCAGTTTTACCGGAGACCATAGTAAATACAGTATATAGGACCAAATCATGTTATTACGGAGGACCATAGTAAATAGGACCAATTTTTGTTAGTAAAAATAGATAAATATATAGGTTCTAGTGTGTGCCGAAGGTCCTATTTACTGTGGCCCTCCGTAATAGTAAACAGGGAAATATATTAGTTTTGTGTGTACCGTACTGTAGGTGCTATTTACTATGGCCCCCCGGAATAGTTGGCATTGGGAACACAAACAGTGCGGAGAAATTTCAGCTTATTCGTCGGGTTTTTTTTGTATGCTGGTGATTTCTGCTACTGCTCCGCCCAGCCAGAGCCAACCAGGCCCATGGAAAACCCCAAAATGTGAATTAAAAAGTATATATATATATATGGTGATCTGCTACAAGTACCACACGAGCCCGCAAATACTGTCTGCTGTGTACTTCCGACGCATCGAAGGTACAACAGCAGCAGCCGTGCTTCGAGCGCTTCCCTCTTTGCGACAGCCATGGACGGTGCTTCTGCTGTGTGTGAGTGTGGGTTTGTGTGAGTATTGCTTCTCTGTGTTCGTAGGCTGTGTGCCGTCCAAGTATCGTGCAGCAAGCAGTAGTCGGAATTTAGGAACATTAAAAAAAAAAAAGTGCGGAGAAATTCCAGTTGTTGTTTCTTTTTGGCTGTGCTGTCTGTTGCTGCTGCTGCTGCTGCTCCTGCTCCTGCTGCACCTGCTGTGGATGTATACATTAACCCTTCCTGTATACTCTTTGTGTCGTATATACGTTGCGGCAACCCAAGGCACAATAGCAGTAGCCGCACTTCCAAGGCATCCCCTCTATGACAGCCGCGAACGGTGCTTCTGCTGTGGGTGTCTCCTCCATCCGGAGCACAATCTGAACGAGAACAAATATTAATCTGTCGGGCGGGGGGGGGGCGCATAGTAAATAGGGCCTATGGTACACTCAAAAACCCATATATTTACCCACTTTTACTATTACGGGAGACCATAGTAAATACTAGTAAGTAGGACCTGCGGTATACACAATAACCTATATAATATTTCCCTATTTTTACTAACAATATTTGGTCCTATTTACTAGTGTTTACTATGGTCGCCCGTAATAACAATATTTGGTCCTACAGTATCTACTATGGTTCTCCGTAGCAGCTGAACGATTCCATCCCAAAACTTCCTCTGAATTTCGAAAACACCCGACAACAGCGGTATAACCGAGGGTATTAGCCGGCGTCCCCGGGTGGAATGACAGGTGAATATCGTCCCTGTTTGAGTCAAGGTCGTGGGTTCGAACCCCCCCCGAGTGCATGCTCGTACGGACTACGAGTACGTCGGGACGTTTTCTTGCAAAAATATATATTATGAATACGTAGCGGAAAGCGCGAGAGCGTGAGTTAGCAAAAATCGATGATAATCGACGAGCGTTGGGAAGGCTGAACCCTCTGCGCGGTAAAAAGCAAGGCACGAACCGTGGTGGGGAGGAGGGAGAAGAGCCTGCTTTTGTGACCCCGGATCTGAGTTACGCGACTATTGAGGGAGAGGGACAGAAGTGCGAAGATATTAAATGGGATGGGGAAGAAGAAAAAAAAAACAGCAGCAGCAGCAGCAGCGAATCTCACATTGGCTCATTTACATATCGTATCGTATATTAGGAACGCCGCTGTTCCCCCTTTTGAAGTCGCAACCACTTTCCGAAGGGGAAGCTTGTATTTGTTATGCCATATATCATACGAGTAACATGTTCAGGAGTAAAGATACATTAGGTTGGAAACTCGGCTGTTGGTTTGGAGGGGGGGGGGGTGGGTGAGTCTGTTATCTTGCGTGTTCCCGTCTATAGATATACGACATGGCGGTCCAGCCGCGTTCGGCGAAGGCTACATGAGGGGGGGACGCACGTTGATCGTAGATATTTACGCGGATTTTGTGCTTGGCGCCTGAAGCCGACCCTCCTGCCCAAACCCGAACCCGAACCCTATGCCAGTGGTCAGTGCTGGGATGCTGTGCTTGGTAAGACTCTAGGTTGACTCGGCCGGCGTGGATGCTGAGCTCGGACATAACTCTAGGTTGACTCGGGATGCTGTGGCTGGGGAATACTCTAGGTTGCTTGAGCCGCGTAAAACATACCCTTCGCCAATCAGAGTGCCTAAATAGCTACCTTAAGAAGATCTACTATCATGCCTCGTCCCAGTACTGGACTCGGTAGGGCGCCGCTGCTGAAAAAAAAACTGAACAAACAATATACTGCTGTTGTGCAAGTCGTACTCGACCTGACCGAACTCTCCCTCTACCCCGACCTTACCCTTGTCCCTACTTACGCCTGTGCGGTTACTGACCTAACGCAAGCCTCTTGACTGTTACGGGGGGGGGGCATAGTAAATAGGACCCAATGAAGCCGGTCGCCCCGGTGGTCTAACAGGTAGCCACGAAGCCTTTTGGGCCGGATGTCGAGGGTTCGATTCTCCCCATGGAGGTTTTTATGCTCAAATGACACCGACTGTCGAGAGCGCATAGTATAGCGTGGGTAAGCTAAAGTCGACGATAGTTGACGAGGGAAGAAAGTGCTGAAATCTTTATCGCGATAAAAATGCAAGGCAAGAACCGTAGTGGGTGAGGAGGGAGAGGAGCCTACTTTGTGACCCCGGATCTGAGTTACGACTATTAATAGGGAGGGAGAAAGACGGAAGTGCGAAGATAATAAGTAGGATGGACAGGGGCGTAACAAAAAAAAGAGAAAACGACACCACACACGTAGGAAGGTCAAAATGAAGAACAAACCGGATCGCTGTGATCACAGAACGAAATGAGCGAAAACCATTTTTTTTTTTCGTTTTTTGTTCCCTTTTTTAACTTGGTTTTAGAGACCCCCCCCTATTTTTTTTTCGCTGGTGGGGGCGAGGAGGGGGGGGGGGGGTACTCATGTTGTGCACGGCCGTAGTCATATGACCATAGACCCTCGCATCCCTACAATGCCGGGACGGAGCGCGTTGGGTTTTCACCAACCAGGCAGACATTGCTTGCACCAAGCGCGAAACGCCGTGAGGTATTGGGCGAGTCGCATGGAGGGTGAGCTGCATCCTGCTAAGAACCGCCTCTGAGGCGGACTTGCATATGGACGACAGCTTCAATGAGTTAATTTAATTTCTGGTGTGGCCACTTCCGGAGACAGCAATGGGTTTTACTATGTAACTGCCTCGCGGACGCCTTACCATATTAACACTACGTGATACGACCATTCCCCTTGTGCGGAACAAAGGTTCTCCACCCCGCACAAATGATCTACTCGACCGCCAGCTTTGGTGACCGCCAAAAAAAAATAACAAAAAAAAACGGCACCCTGGTTGTCTAGCTCACGCAGCGAGTGGCGTGTTTTACAGCGTCGTTGCCAACCGACGCCAACCCAACCTATATAGGGGTGGGGTAATTAAAAAAAAACTTGACTTATTGTTTTCTGGGATCACAACGGTCCGGTTTCTTCCCTCCAATATAGGGGGGGGTGGTGTCGATAACTTTTTTATTTGTGCGCCCTTGGGATGGACCAAAAAAAAAAAAAAAAAATGTTGTCAGTAAAAATGGGGACACATCTACAGTAGATTTTTGTGGCTACCGTAGGTTCTATTTACTAGTCTTTACTATGGCCCCCCGTAATACTTGCTAGTTGGCGAGGTATTATGCTTTGCTGCGTCCGGTTGTTTGCGGAATTACGCGCCTTTGCATCTGACTTGGGGCGTGTTTGAGGCTCGACGTTTGTCTAGAAAGTTTGAGGGAGCCTCGCACTGCTGTAAGTCAGTTTTGTTTTTTTGTTTTGTCCATCCCATTTATTATCTTCGCCCTTCCTTTCTCTCTCCTTCCTAGTCGTAACTCAGATCCGGGGTCACAAAGTGGGCTCTTCTCCCTCCTCCCCCACTTCGGTTCTTGCCTTGCATTCTATTTCGCGAGAAGATTTCAGCACCTTCTTCCCTCGTCAACTCTCGTCGAATTGTGCTTGGCTTGCTTTCGCGATCCAACGAGTAACTACAGAGTAGTGGTCCATCTATGGTGCCGGCATGCCTTAGTCAGCATTACCGGCACCATCGCGGCAACCGGCACTACTCCGCACACCGCCGCACTGGTTAATCGCATACCATATGTATGGGCCAAGCGATTTCGCCGGCGAGGGACCACTACTCTGCTGTATGTTATCTGTTCCAGCGGACGAACTCACAGCCCTGTAAATGGCACATCGTGGTCTAACGCACCACGAAATAGCAGCACACGAACGCTTACCGTAACGCTGAACCCCTGTATACGTACGGGTACATATGTACTGGTACATTTAGATACATATATTATCACTCTGTCTCTTAATATAAGCAACGTTTGGATTACATCTTAATATACAAATGGTGCTTATATTTAGGGACAGAGTGATACTATTGTATCACATTGTACCAAAACAAATTTAACACATGATGGCCTAATTAACTGGTATTAATAGTGCGAAACAAACAAACCGTAAATATCTAACCCTCCTATATGTACCGCACAACACTGAACGATACAACATATAACAGTACCCGGGTAGCATAAAGTATACATTACTGGCTGTAGTATGTATGTTCTCCGAGTTGGATAATAGATCCTTAATTAATTTAGCAGAAGGGGGAGAACAATATACGAGTACAGTACCGGACATCGAACTAAGAAGCAGAAAGGAATGTTCGTCCCGGCTGGATTCCTTCTGTTGAGAACGGGTGCGTTTCTAATCTCTACACTAAATTCGGTGGGGTAACTCCCGAAATAGTTACAACTCCCTCCTTTGGTATCACGGGGAGGCATAGTAAATCTTACCGAGGGCCATAGTAAATAGGACCAAATATTGTTAGTAAAACTAGGTAAATATATAGGCTTTTGTGTGTCCCGTAGGTCCTATTTACCATGGCCCTCCGTATTAGGACAAACTGTTGTCATTAATGGTAACAGTATGGGAAATAGGTAGTTTTTGTTGTGTGTGTCCCGTCAGTCCTATTTACTATTGTCCCCCGTACTATTAATAGGTGAAGCGGTACTACTGCTGTACGTAGTCGTTATCGCATCATCATGCCGTTTGGATTTGGTGTGGATCTGCTGGAACGGCGAAGTCTTCCTTGTGACGGGGGGGGGGCACAGTTAATGAGACCTTCACGCACATATACATATTTTCCCTAGATTTTCAAACAGTATTTGATCCGCTATTTATTATGGCCCCGCTGCAACAGTGGTGCCCGCATGGCAACTATTACGGGAGGCCATAGTTAATAGGACCAAATGTTGTTACTAAAAATAGGTAAATATATGGGGTTTTGTGTCCACCGTGGGTCCCTATTTACTGCGCCCCCCCCCCCCCGCAGTAAAGCGTTTTCTAAGCACAACGATCCCGAAGGGCGCGCTAAGAGAATACACCAGTGGGTACCCCTGATTTAACCCGTATAGGACTGCAGTCCCATTTTGGGGACAAACCACTCTAATTCTATGTAATTTGTCCCCAAAACGGGACTCCAGTCCTATAAGGGTTAAGAGCGCCCAAGATATAACAGCATTCGGGGTTTGAGAGAGCGGTCAGTCAAATCGGCATGTGTGTATGTCCCGCCTGTACTAAAAGCTAGATATTTCCCACTACAGATACGTTCGAGCAAAATATTGTTAACCCTTTTACTATTAATACTTGAAAATAAAGATCACACTAGACTCAAGTAGTTTGTCCCCATTTTCGTGTGACCAGTTCATAAGGGATTAAGAGCGCTTTATTTGGCTCGGCTTTTGTCACGGGGAGCGCTTGAATCGGGATACCCACGGTAGTACAGGTAAGAGTAGGCAAAATCGGCTGGACCCGCCTTCACTAAACCTACTGTATCTATTTCCCACTACTGCTGTCGTGGATAAGAGAGAAGGCTATTGATGGGCGTTTTCGGCCTGTATATATATATACCACACCTCCCTTTCTTAAATAGGTGTACCCGCTACTGTTGTATAGGGTTCTGGGTCGGGGTTAGCCGGCCCCCGTCAGCCTAAGCCGAAATAATTCTCGTCGTAGGGAGAACGAGAAAAAAAAAAAAAAAAAAAAAAACGGGTCTCGTGACAAAAGCGTACCTGGTATATACAGTAGTAGGTATACGAGTAGCCCTTTTTAAGGGACCTCTCGATAAGAAAAAGCGGTAGGGTTAACCCTAACCCAAAAGCGGTGTATAAGGGACCTCAAATGTGTGCTCACCGTATTAGCCCACTATTGATTAGAAAGGGCCGGTTCCAACTCTGATAAGGGACGTTCCTATATAAGGGACTTCCAGTACCGAACGCACTATTAATAATCGTAGGGTGTCTTAACTTTCGCAAGATGTGTACGCCTGACTGGAACAGCATCAATTTATGCGGGACACACATCTTGCGAAAGTTCGCCCGAGCAGGCGGATTTTCGCGTAGTTTAATCATATATACTGATGTCCTATGCAGCGAGCGCAGCAGTTGAATTTTGAGAAAATAACTCAGCAGTCAATAACACATCATGGGCCGCGCATGGCGGCCCTCTCACGAATGCTCCACAGGTGCAGCAACAGCTATATACGTACGTAGACTACTGCGCGAGCACTTTACAAACAAATTGAGCAAGCAAACCTCCCGTAAAAATGGCGACGTATGCGTGCCGGGCTGTTCGGCTTTGCACTTTGAGTAACTACGGTTGTATCATATAATATAGGTGTAAGAAGAGTTTTTATAGATATATACCCGGCATGTGTGTGCCCTACATGGTACCAAATGGGAGCAGGGTGTCAAGTGGGCCCCCGGTGGCTCCTGCGTAGGGCTGATTGTATTTCAGCACCTCTAAGTGGGATCGGGGCCAAATGGTATGGGCCCACCGCGGAGTCGAGGTACATTTTTGGGAACAGGGTACCAGGTGGTAATAAAATAGGTGCAAATCTGAACAGCCCAGCACGTACATGCGACTATGTTGGACCTCTGGTGATACTCGAGGGTTCAGAGAAATCTGGCTCGTACTACCGTGAGAGATACACTGTGTACCCCTCTGGCGAGAATATATGGCACGGGGGGGCATAGTAACTAGGATCTGCGGTACACACAAAAACCTATATATTTACCTATTTTTTTAAACAATATTTGGTTCTGTTTACTATGTTCCTCTGTAATAGTATACCAGATACACCCGTTTAGTGTTCAACATCAGAGTGTGATTTTTTTGTGCCGGTTCAGAGTGCTTACGCGTCGTCCCTCTCGACTTCCTCTTGTCTCTCATGCCCCTGTTGTCGTCCAGCCGATCAACCGATCCATCAGTGAAGCTATACGGGTCGGCCGGACTTGAAAATCACCAAATGACCAAATACACCACTAACACGTACTCACTCGTAGTAGTTGGTAGTCGGACTACAATTAATAGTATTAAATAGTACGTACCAGGTCTACAGTTAATCTTGTTCCGACGTACTGGGTTTCCATGCTTAAAGGAAGGATTTTTTAATGCGGGATACGTTTTTGTTTTTGGCAAGCGGGGCGGGCAAGGCTGCGCTGATACCGTGCCCTGGGCAGGTCGGCTGGCCATCAGCGGGCTTGGCCAGGCGATGGAGTGCCGTTTACCGGTATCTTCGCGCACAAATCGTACCAGATAAAGTACCACATGTACCGCGACTTTTTCGCTGGTTTTATGTGATTTTGGGCGTCTTTTTTCTGGTTTTACAAATCGCGGGAGGCGTCGACCCAACCCAACCCTTAATACCCTATATAGTGAAAGCTAAGGTTCGATCCGACTGGTTTCGCCGCGCGTTTTGGACAATGTGAAAAAAAAATGCGCGGGAACCACCACGACAATCGTAATATGTTTTTCGTAGGAGCAGCAGCAGCAGCAGCAGACTCGCGAGTTGGTGGCGTTTTTTTAACGCCCGCCATAGTAGTGTCCGCTCTTTTTGTTTCGAAACCCTCTTGCCCCTGTCACCGCTACACGTATAGCAGCAGTGGCAGCAGGAGCAGCAGCACAGACAGAGTGCCTGGTAGCAATGTATATATATACTTCGAATTATGATTTATTACCACAAAATCATTCACATGATTCATCCATACAATTCGTTTTATCATACGTACGTCACGTATTACATGCATTCAATATTTGCATTGTTTCGTAGCTTGAGGCCACGGTGGGTCTTGGGTCTTGTCCACCTTCCGTTTCCGGAATTCCGGGGCAACAACATGCCACCCAAGAACTTTTTTTTTTTGTTTCCGGTAATTAATCTCACTTCTGAATAGTTCCCGAGGTAGCTGCTGCCGCTACTGCTGCTGCTGCTGCTGGTTCTGCTGCTAGCGATACGTGGAAGAAGGATAGGGTTTCGGATTTAGAAATGGCGGGAAAAATAAGTGGAAGGTGCTGACGCTAGCTTGGCCTGCAGACTCGTACACTTTGACGAGGGACCAGGTAGTAATTAGGACCAAACTTTGGTAGTAAAAATAGGTTACATATATTGAATCTTGTGTATGCCGCCGGTCCTGTTTAGTATGGCCCCCCGTGTTGGTGTAAATGCGTGTGCATGTCATGTTTAAAGGCGGCATTTGCTCATCTTTGTTCCGCTTTGTTGTGATTCGATTTGCCGACTTTGTCTCTCTTGTTACTACTGCAGCAGCGGCAACAGCGGCAGCAGCAGTTGACTCGTATGGAGATATATTATCGGCACGTTTTTGTGTGTGTGTGTGTGTTTGTGTTTTCGCCCCCCCTTGTTCCCCTTGTCTCCTGTGGTCGCTCACAGCAGCAAAAGCAAAAGCAAAAGCAGACTCGCAGGTTGACGGGGGGTGGAAGGAGGGGGGGTCATCTTTCCCCCCCCCCCTCTTCTGTTTCGAAACCCTCTCGAGTTATTGCAGCAACAGCAGACTCGCAAGCTGGCGGTGTTTTTCTTTGCCACCCTTTTTTTTGCGACTCTTGTTGTTTCGAAACCCTCTTGGCGCTCTCATCGCTATAAGCAGTAGTAGCAGCAGCGGCGGCAGCAGCAGCAGCAGCAGCAGCAGCGGGAGCAGCAGACTTCGTGGTACAAAATAAATGAAAACAAGTAATAAACTACAGCTGAGTAGCCTTGCGATCGGGTATTTCGTCGAAACTCATCGATGCAAGTTGCGCATGTTGATACTATTGCGGTGGACCATACCTCGTATACAGGACCCATGGTACACTCGAAAACCTGTATATTTCCCTATTGTTACCAACAATATTTGGTCCTATTTCATATTTACTACTTGGTATGGTCCCCCGTTATATTTCGGGGGACCATACGTAAAAAATAGGACCTAAAGGCGGCATTTGCTCATCTTTGTTCCGCTTTGTTGTGATTCGATTTGCCGACTTTGTCTCTCTTGTTACTACTGCAGCAGCGGCAACAGCGGCAGCAGCAGTTGACTCGTATGGAGATATATTATCGGCGCGTTTTTGTGTGTGTGTTTGTGTTTTCGCCCCCCCTTGTTCCCGTTGTCTCCTGTGGTCGCTCACAGCAGCAAAAGCAAAAGCAAAAGCAAAAGCAGACTCGCAGGTTGACGGGGGGTGGAAGGAGGGGGGGTCATCTTTCCCCCCCCCCCTCTTCTGTTTCGAAACCCCCTCGAATTATTGCAGCAACAGCAGACTCGCAAGCTGGCGGTGTTTTTCTTTGCCACCCTTCTTTTTTTGCGACTCTTGTTGTTTCGAAACCCTCTTGGCGCTCTCATCGCTATAAGCAGTAGTAGTAGCAGCGGCGGCAGCAGCAGCAGCAGCAGCAGCAGCAGCGGGAGCAGCAGACTTCGTGGTACAAAATAAATGAAAACAAATAATAAACTACAGCTGAGTAGCCTTGCGATCGAGTATTTCGTCGAAACTCATCGATGCAAGTTGCGCATGTTGATACTATTGCGGTGGACCATACCTCGTATACAGGACCCATGGTACACTCGAAAACCCGTATATTTCCCTATTGTTACCAACAATATTTGGTCCTATTTCATATTTACTACTTGGTATGGTCCCCCGTAATATTTCGGGGGACCATACGTAAAAAATAGGACCTCCGGTACACACAAAAAAAACTACATATTTTCCTATTTTTACTAACAACAGTTGGTCCTATTTACTAGTGTTTACTATGGCCCACCGTAATCGTGGTGTTTCGTCTATATGCACAGCAAGCTTGTGGTTCTGTTCAGACTGCGCGTCCGCCATTTCCCAGCTGGAGTCTACAGTACGCTTTCCACTTTGAGGCACCGCCATGACTGACACTGGGACAAATTCGGATAAACACAAAAAATGAGACCCGGGACAAAAAAATACCGCTCCGTCTCGAAAGGGATGCGTGGTCAATGGCCTTTTCCCCTCTTGTTTCTCGAAACCCTCTTTTTCCTTGCAGCAGCAGCATCATAATCGCGTGTTGACCTTATTTTCCCGTCTTCTTCATGGAAACCCTCTCTTTCCTTGCAGCAGCAACAGCAGCAGCAGCAGCAGCAGAATCACAAGTTGACGGTTCCCCCGCCCTTATTTCCCCTCTTCTGTTAGGAAGCCCCCCTTTTCCTTGAGTTGACGGTGCCTCATACGACTACGGCCATGCATGAAAATGAAGTACCCGCCCCAATCACGCAATCACGCAATAACCGCCACCTTGTGGTCGTCAATTTTTTTCCCTCTCAACCCCAGAGAGGGGTTAAGGGTACACCACTATATACTACTGTGACTACAGTACGAACTGACGATTTTCCCCCGGTGTGTGTGTACGCACGTTCAGGCGCGTAAATCGGAGCAGTCCTTGAGAGACCGGTTGTCGGAGGAGGAGAGGGCTTCGGCCGCGGCGAAACAAGAGAGGGCCGACGTGCAGGGGCAGCTGTCCCGCCGAGAACGAGAGGTGAGACACTCGGAACGGGGGCGGTTGACGTGTACGTACTTCGGTAGATGGGGGTACTCGTCTATTACGGAGGATCTGTGGAGCACATACGAGGGACCAACGGTATACACAAAAACCTATACCAGGTATATTTACGTAACTCTGTTTAGGGCCCGTTTTAACGAGTATGAAATAAATTCAATTTGGAAAAAATAAAATTCAAATACGCTTTTAATTGGTCAACACACGCACCAGCACCCAATACTATGCCCCAAGATCCTAATCTTTGGTGCTGGTGCGTGTGTTGACCAATGAAAAGCGGATTTGATTTTTTTTTTTTTCAATTTGAATTTTTTT
>MEHQ01003929.1:443422-576448 GCA_008828725.1 Saccharina japonica | reverse complement strand
TGGGGGTGGTGGTTTTGGGGGGGGGGGGGGGGGGGGGGGGGGTGGGGGGGGGGCGTATGGTGGCATACTGGTTCTAATAATAGCAGTAACGAGGTTATCACTTATGACGAAAAGGAACTGTCTCGAGGTTGTTCTGACTATGGTGTTGTGTGTGTATCAGGTATGCCGTCTCTGCTTGCCAAGGATTCGATCTACAGATAGATGATGATTTTGTCCTTCAATACGTGTTGTACTACACACGATCTACGATATTGTGGGTTGCATGCAATTACTGCTGGTACAGCAGTTCTATAATTATTTGCGACGAGGCGCGCCACTCGAGTTATTTGTCGAGGCATATTAAACACGCTATCACGTCTATCCCTAACAACAATAGTATCTAAGGTTTCAGTGATTTGCCCCGAAATGTTTTTTTTGCATATAGATATGAGCTGGTTCAGGCATATCACCCCAAATTTCGCCAGTCAAGAATGCCGCATGCAATAGCAACTCCAATGTCACATTTTTGGTACCATACTGACGACCATGAACAGTGGAAGAGGGTGACATCGCCAGTTTTTTGTTCAAGGACCTAGAACTGGCGATACCGCCGAAAATATGGCCCGACCAATCACAGGCCTTCAAAGAGGTCACCAATAGTCAGGCGTTTCCGTAGGAAACCATTTTCCCCCCCCATTTTTTTTCTGAATGAGCCGCTTCCAGGTGGTCCAAGGCATGTTTGTATAAAGTTTCACGTAAATATTCGAAGATCTGACTGCGTATGGTCATATTAAGTAATATTTACCGCCCAAAATCGATTATATGCTGAAACTAAGTAATTTCGAGGCAACGCCTATTTTTGCACTTTTACCGCACAAAAGTCCAAATGTCCACGCCGTTTTTTGCGGATAGACCCTGAAATTTGGCGCACGTGTTTTATGCGCCCTACCCGAGCCTTAACAAATGTTTTTTTTTTGCCGGAAATTTTGGATCTCTCAAGACCCAAATTTCCCAGAAAAATACAAAACAAACAATATCTGACGGAAAAAACATCCGTTAAAGGCTCGGGTAGGGCGCATAGAACACGTGCGCCAAATCTCAGGGTCTTATCTCCAAAACACGGCGTGGGCATTGGCCTCTGGATACATTTTGGGCGGTATGCTTGAACAAGCCTATAGGCAGATTATTCCCACACTTTCTGTCAGCGCGCAGTCCAACCCCCTTTACTTCACGCTGCATTTCGGCCGCGCTTAGTGGGTACACAGAGAGAGGCAAAGGCTTCGTCAACACGATCCTTCCATGACAATTGACGATTCCATGTGATCAGCAGTCCCCCTTACAGTGTTAGGGGTCTCGGACAAATCATCGATCCCTAATCCATTATCTAGCTATTTTGAGGGAAGATATACTCCTGATCTGTTATTATCTTCGCACTTCTGTCCCTCTCCCTCCCTAGTCGTAACTCAGATCCGGAGTCACAAAAAAGGCTCTTCTCCCTCCTCCCCACAAATGTTCCTGCCTTGATTTTTTTATCGCGTTAAGGGTTCAGCATTCCCAACGCTCGTCAATCTTCATCGAATTCTGCTAACCCACGCTCTCGCGCTTTCCGCTAGTCAAGATATTTCTTGAGAGAAAAAAGTCCCTACGAGCACGAGTATGGACTTGGGGGGGCTCGAACCCACGATCTTGACTCTAACAGGGACAATGTGTACTTGCCATTCCACCGGGGACGCCGGCTTCAGGTCTGTATACGAAGTATTATTTACTGTAGCTTAATTGCCGTGTAGGAGCTGTGTGATCTGCATGGTCTACACATCAGCAGTATATAGGACACATTTCCTTGGTTAGATGTTGGACTATACAAGGACGGCAGGTTACAATCTATATTATCCAACGGCAGGTTAGAATCTAGATTATCCAGATCCTGATCTATCTGTAGATGATCTATCTGTCGATGATCCGTACGATGTGGGTGCCGTACTGGGAGGCACCGGGCCTAGAGATGGGGCCAACCATTATGACTTGCAAGCACTAAACTACATAAAAGTGTCGAGCTTGAACCGATCACATCAGAGCTATGAGAGTGCAATAATATTATTGTAAGTACGTCAGCTGTGATTTAAACCGATTGAAAAATAGTTGATACTCAACTTTGAGAGCTGCGTTTGCATTTTGAGTTGCAAAATACATAGGATTGGCTAACAGTCTCGCCGCTCGTAAAGCTCGCAGCTTCGCACTTCCAGGAGCCAGGGGTAGGCTCTCACAGGAGAGCCCTGCAGCTGCAGCACGCACACCATGCACCTGTGGCTGAGGCGGTACATCCGCGCTGTTTGTGTTAACGGTCCATAAGACCAGGGCTGTTCATGGGTCGCGTCCGACCTCGCGGGTAGGATCGGGTCGGGTAAAGGTGACCCGACCCAGCCCCGGAGAAAATATCCTGACCCGACCCGATCCGACCCGACCCGATCCGACCCGACCCGACCCGACCCGACCCGACCCGACCCGACCCGTGAACAACCATGTTGTGTCTTAGTCTCGAAAAGGAAGCATTCCTTTTGAAACGGTGTGCTCGTGCTTCCCAAGTATAGAGCAAATAAGAGCGTGCACCAATAATGGTACCCCATTATCTTCATGTTGAAAGCGCCTGACACAGCTGCTCGTTGTCATGTCGCCTCGAGGAGCAAACGAGTTTCCCACAGCACCTCACCTCCTGTATACCCCTGGATTCAGCACAGCTGAGCCCGGGGCAAGCAACGCGACACGCCCGAACGGTAGATGGGCCCACAGATCAACGATAAAAAGAGAGATATAGAGTGATGTTTATTGTTTTTATTTTTTGTGTCCATTGTATAGTCAGCGATGCTCCCAAGTCTCTACTGTACGTCGGCTACATTTTCCACTTCCGAAATTTCATAGGTAGCCGGGAACCCCCCCCCCCCCCCCCCCGAGTCATCCCACGGTAGGGGCGCAGCAGATTTTTATGAACTACTCACATGAGGAGCTCAATATCTCACCCGAAACATTACTTCAGAAGCATTCGTTCGCGCAACCCGACCAAACCTTCCAATGCGTTAGCCCAAAAACAAACATACCAGTAAAATAATCATAGTGCCCGGTGGTTACTCACGTGAGGATCACAACCGGTCAGAATTTATTGAGCCTAAAAGTGGCCCCCCTACCGTGGCATTGCTCACCCCCCCCCCCCCCCCCCCCCCCCCAAGCGGTTTTGAGTAGGATACAGCCCATCCTTTATGCGACTCGCCGAACACCTCGCAAGCACTTCGCGCCTGGTGCAAGCAATCAATGTCGGCCTTGTCGGCGAACCTCCGACATGCTCCGTTCCGGCACTGTACGGGGATACGAGGGTCTATGGTCATACGACTACGGTCATGCATGAATATCGAGTACTCTCCCCCCCCCCCGCCCCCCCCCGCACCTGCACAGCGCGGGCGTAGAAAACGCCTAGTGGTTACATTGAACTCCGACAAGGTGGCGACAACCTTGTCAATTCGGTACGCCCACTTGTTTTGTGTGTCACTCTTTCTTGTTCAATGTCTCCACGAGGGGTTTGTTTCTCCGACGGTATACCGTAAAGGGGTTGCGGTTAGGTTTTGCCTTCTGAGGCATTATTTTGTCACTGGGATTTGTCACTGGGACCGGTCGAACTTCTCAAGTGACCAACTACCGGGTATAATTATGATTTATCTCGTATATCTTCGGTTTAGGACTAGCTCATACAGCGCATACAAATGCTGGTCGGGTTGCGAGAACATATCTTCTTGGAAGTCATGATCCCTGTGAGATATTGGGTCCCTCATGTAAGGAGCTCGGAAAACAATAAACATACACCCTTATAATAAGGTGGCATTGCTCGAGGGGGGGTGTACCCATGTCGTGCACGGCCTTAGTCGTATGACCCTAAACCCTCGCATGCCTACAATGCCGGGACGGAGTACGTTGGGTGTTCACCAACCAGGCAGACATTGCTAGCACCAAGCGCGAAGCGCTGTGAGGTATTAGGCGAGTCGCATGAAGGTTGAGCTGCATCCTACTACGAACCGCTGGTGAGGCGGGCTTATATATGGACGACAGCAGCCTCCAATGAATCGATTTAGTTTATGGTCTGGCCACTTGCAGAGACATCATTGGGAGCGGCCTCGTGGGTGTCTTACCATACACACATCACGTGGTACGATCATTCCCCTTCGTGAGGAGTTAAGGTTTTCCACCACTCACGAATGATTTAACTCGACCGCCAGACGTGGTGACCGCCAAAAAAAACAAACAAACAACGCTGTCCTAGTTGTCTTTTTTGCAGGGGCGGCGGGGGGGGGGTCCTGGTCACCTGTGTATCAAATCCACGATATGTGTAGTTTGTTCGTAGCATCCGCAATGATACATGTGTGTAGCTACTGTACTCGCACAGGTGCGCCGTTCCTCTGCTCTGCGTTCGGTCCTTCCTGTAGGCCAGCGACCCAAATCCGCCGTACAGGGTAGCAGCGCACGACGAGCGGTCGAGAAGGGTCATTGCTACCAGGTACCCCGCAATTCGCAAGTAAGTGGCATTGCCCCCGTAGTCTGGAGGTTAGCTTCAAAATGCTAGCATTCAAATTGCATCGATACCTGAGTTCGAATCCTACCGTGGTGATATTTTGACTTTATATAAAATATAATAGGAACCTATTCATTGCTGAGAACGCATACTGTAGTAGCGTGGGTAGGCTGAACTCGACGCGAGTCGACGAGGGAAGAAAGTGCTGGAACCTTCTCGCGATAAAAATTCAAGGCACTTATGGTACCGTAGTGAGGAGGGAGGACAATAACCCACTTAGTGACCCCGGATCTGAGTTGCTACTGATGAGGGAGAGACAACAGAAGGGCGAAGATAATACATGGGATAACAAAACAATAGCTATATACCGAAGTACGAGGCCGATTGCTATCCGACTATATGCATGTGTTATGCGTGCCTGCCTTTACTTGCATTCTCAACCAGTTACCATGCAGTTCGACGGGTGCGCTAGGGTGTGAACCTTCTGCTTATATATATATATATATATGTATTCGTATATGAGTGGCCCCTCTATTGTACAAGGTTGAAATGGTGCCGGTTGTCCACTAAAATGCCTGTGAAATCGCTTGCGCCGGCGGGTAGTGCCGAGTGTCATTATCGTGTCATCCTTGTTGGCTAGCGCATACCGGCCTTATAGAGAGACCATTACCGTGTAGCACTACAGTGGTGCACAACACCTAATAAGAAACAGGGAAGCTGGCCCAGGCTGGATTTCCTATTTTGAGAGAGGGTGCTCTTCTACACTGATTTTCTAGATAACGATTCTCAAATTAATAATATCAGCCTGGCCTTCTTTTTAGCTTGCCTCTTATTAGGTGTCCTGTCCTGTACTAATTCCCTTGAGTTATCACGAATTGGTGTGGTAGTATGCTCCTAGGGACTATATCACATTGCGAGAGAAGATGCCCCGGAGATCAATGCAAAGGCGCCTGCAAGCTTCGATGATCTCGGAAAAATATGTTTTGTTGGTTTTGTTGGTTTTGTTGGTATATATACTGCAGCCTGCTTACTTAGCGCCAACCCTGTGGACCACAGGGAACTGCTAATCCAACCAACGTAAACCCTGCCAGTATGGTTACTTCCTGCAGACCAACCTGGGAAGGCCGTGGACAACCATGCAGGAGCGAGAGCAGCCGCGGGACTTCGAACCCCCCGTATCTCCAAGAAAAAAAACAACGATACTAGTACAGCTCAGGGATATGAGCACATACAGGCGCTATCGAAGCAAAAGCTCCAATTTTGTGTACGAGTAGCATCTCTGAAATGCGTAACGAAGCGTACCAGGTATGTGTATCATATGGGCACCGTCCGTCCCTTGTGTTTTATTTCCTCCACGTTCGCGATCTACTCCCCCGTACGCTAGTAATAGCGTGGGAAGGCCGTAGAACAACACTTCGGAAGCAGGCGCGGGGCTTGACTTCCGCGTTTCGAAGAAGAAGAAGAAGAAAACAAGAGACATCATATTTATTGTTGCATGAGGCCGTACGCCATCCAAGGCCACACAAACAAACCAACTTTGTGTACGGGTAGCAAAATCACAGCGTGTGTTTACCAAACCGCAAATCATACGGGTACCGACACTCGCCACGATAGAGGTACCGTACCTTTTTATTTTTAGCAGAAATCGTTTCGGAACGTCGGCGCTCCTTAACCCCAAAGCGCCAGAATTCCATTCTTGTGTTGCAACATTACATTCATATTTTTTTACTTGGGGCCATGAGATTTTTTCGTCGGTCATATAGCACATATGTTTTCCTTTAAAACCAGTTTTTGGGTGGGGGCATTGAGCTCCTCGAGTGAACACCCTCAGAAGAATCATGGTGCACTTCTACTGTAGCGTGCGTCTACCGTTCGGCTTTTCCCTTCCTTCCGGGTTCGCTAGCCTGCCTCCCGTAGACCAGCATGGGGAGTCCCTAGAGGATGCAGGGCAGAGGCACAGGCGCATCGGCATTTCGAAAGGAAAACCAAACTAAAGAGAACACCGCAGGTGGGCACATGCGGCCGTGCGCCGTCTACGAAGCAAAACAAATGCTCCAAATATTATGTGTACGGCGCACGTGCTACTGTCGCATCACCAACATATTCCTTTAGAGGGGCTGAGCCTAGAGGAAAATGGGGTCTACCACACCAATAAAAAAAACCGCGTGCGTCTTAGATCACAGCAATAACTCCAAACCAACGCATATACTCGTCAATGTATTCCCTTCAAAATACCCCTGACCATTTGTCCTCCTACAGCAAAGGAGGTCCACAGCCTACACACACCCAAGAGGTCCGCTTTAGCTTTGAGCTTCTCGGGCGCCCTGTTGTACTCGTTGAGCTACGTGACCCACCCACCCACCTACCCATCCACCCGAGCACGCCATCCAAGCAAACAAAACCCTTCAATTTTGGATTCGCGTAGCATGTAGCGCCACCAAAATTTGTACCATATCGTGTATCATACGGGGCACCGCTCTTCTTTCCTTCCTTCCTGCCTCCCGCGTTCGCTGCGACTTACTTCCCGTACGTCAGCGTAGGGAGTCCGTACAGGACAGTGCAGAAGCGAGAGCGGGGCTTGACCGCCGCGTCCCCCCTCACCGCCGCCAGCGCCCCGCCGAGAGACAGCCCTTCCTCCCCCCACCCCCGGAACAAAGAGGTGATCACCCTCCGGTTGTTGTGCAGAGTCACGGACCACATGTTGAGGACCACAGATTGGCACCTGCACGGTTAGGCGGGGTGGTCACCGAATAAAAAATGTCGGTTTAGATAATGCCGCGCGCTACGATTAGAGCAATCCCACGGTAGGGGTACCACTTTTTGGCTCAACATTTTCTGATCGGTTGAGCTCCTCACGTGAGGAACCACCGGATACAATTGTTATTTTCACTTGTTGTGTGTTTTTGTTTGAACTACCGCATTGATTGGAAGTGTTGGTTAGTTTGCGCGAACGAATGTTTCCGAAGTCATGTTTCGGGTGAGATATTGACCTCCTCATGTGAGGAGCTCAGGAAATCCCGCTGCGTCCCTACCGTGGGATAAGTCGATAGAGGTATATAGGTTGTTGTTACGCAGGGGAACGGCCGACGCGTGATACGATAGAGGTCGTAGCACTTTTTGGCTGTTTTTTCTTTTTCTTTTTCTTTTCTGAATGCCGGGGCTCCCTCCTTAAGGGCCCGTTTTAACGAAGAACAAAAAAAAAAAAACAATTTGAAAAAAAACAAATCAAATCCGCTTTTCATTGGTCAGAACCCGCACCACCACCCAAGATTATACCCCAAGATCCTAATCGTTGGTGCTGGTGCGTGTGTTGACCAATGAAAAGCGGATTTGAATTTTTATTTTTTTAAAGTTGAATTTATTTTATATTCGTTAATATGGGCCCTTAACCCAAAATCGTCAAAAACATCACTCTTGTGTTGAAGAATGGTTCCTTTTTTCGCGTATGATAGTAGGCTGTGGGATTTGTTTTTTTCATCGACTACTCGTACGTAGCACTTTTTGTTTTTCTCCAAAGCTCGTGTTTTTGACTTGCTATTTGTATAAAGCTCCTCAAGTGGGGAGCCTAAGACAACAAAAACATGTTGCCCCTCTACCGCAGCATGCGTCGGCCCACATGTTGAGGAGGACCTCGGATTGGCACCCGCACAGTAGTAAGCGGGGCGATCACCAAATAAATACGTGGTTTGGGATAATGATGCGTGCTACAATCAATGGAGATATATACGCACATAGCACGTTATAGGCTGATTTTTGTTCCTAAATTACCAGGGGGGGGGGGGTGAACCTTGATCCTTTTAGAACTGCAGTCCCGTTTTGGTGACAAATTACTTAGAACTAAAGTGGTTTGTCCCCGAAACGGGACTCCAGTCCTGAAAGGGTTAACCCATAAGCGTCGGAGTTTCGTTTTTTGTTGTTGTTGCAAATCTTGTTTATTGTACAGTTAGGCCATAGCGCTTTCATTTTCCTCCAGAATTGTGTTTTGGGTGACTTACTATTAGTCTAGAGATCCCCACGTATGGAGCCTCAGAAAACAATGGTGCACTTCTTCCTACCTTAAGGTAGCTACAGAATGTCTTGTTTATAGTATTAATTCATCAAATATTCGGCGTTGTATCGTACCTGGTAGGCTTTTGTGATCGTGTCAAAATGGCATTCAATGGAAGGGGAAATCGATGAAGTAAGTGCAGTGAGTTACAGCAGTATAAAAGGATAGTTTGTTTTGGTCGGGAGACGACATGCACAAGCAGAACCTGTGGTGTGAACATTGTTTCAGGTCACAGTATTAATAGTAGCCCTTTCTCGCCTTTCAAACAGATCAAAACTAAACGGAACGTAAAAAACAAAATGAAATTATGGCAACATGCGAATTTACTCGATGTGAGTCCTTGCTTCCTCGGACAGAAGAGACCAGCTCACAAAATACCTGGCATGAACACATAAAGTACCAAGTATGGTTCAAGAGGGTATACATACGTAGGCATAATTTATCTCCGCTCTAATGAGAAGAAAAACGATGCTTTTGAAAACGAATAAAAATACTGCATGCCTGCTTATACACGCAGGGGGTATAACGTTTGCCTTCGAGTGCTGGCCGGGAGGAGGGATAAAACTAAAATAAACAAAAACAGCGCGGAGGGGCGGGTGTTCACTAGTGAAGCGGAAACACTAGCTACTCGTGTCATAGCTGAGACCTTTAAGCTGGAGGGCGACATGGCAGCCAGGCAGACCCGATCAAGTTTACGGTGTATGTCTGTATCTCATTGAAATACGCGTAGTAGCTACAGTAGTCTAGCAAAATGCTAAGAAACACGAACTTCATTCAGCATAACGAATCCAAAACCTCTTGTCTTTCCCCCCCTATAAATATATGATATATTTATATGTTGGGTTGGCGTCGGTTGGCGACGATGCTGTAAAACACGCCTCTCACTGCGTGCGATAGACAACCAGGGTACCGTTTTTTCTTTGTTGGCGGTCACCAAAGCTGGTGGTCGAGTTAGATCATTTGTGCGGGGTGGAGAACCTTTGCTCCGCACAAGGGGAATGATCGTATCACGTAATGTGCATATGGCAAGGCACCCGCGAGGCAGTTACATAGTGCTCCCATTGCTGTCTCAGAAAGTGGCCACACCAGACATTAAATTAACTCATTGAAGCTGTCATCCATATGCAAGTCCGCCTCACAAGCGGTTTTTAGTAGGATGCAGCCCACCCTTCATGCGACTCGCCCAACACCTCACGGCGCTTCCCGTTTGGTGCTAGCAATGTCTGCCTGGTCGGTGAAAACCCGACATGCTCCTGTAGAGATGCGAGGGTCTATGGTCATACGACTACGGCCATGCATGATAATGAAGTACCCCCCCCCCCCCCCCCTGATACATCTCACGCTCCTGCCTTTCTTGCTTGCAATAGTGCTCTCCACATACAGCACGTGCCCCGTATCTGCCTCTCCCTTTAGCCCCCAAAAAACGAAGACTAACAAAAACGAAACAATAATGAAAAAAAGGAACACATTGTAAGAAAAAGAGAAAGAAAAACGCCTCCTCCTTCTCCTCCTTACCCTGCCAAAGAGAATAACGCTGCGGTCTGCATCGGCCCCTCCGCCTCCAGCTCCTCCTGGGACTTAAGGGTGTCCTGTTTGCTCTCCAATCGCCGGCTTTCGTTGTTGTCGGCGCGATCGATTATTATCGCAGCCTGCGAGAACGTCAAAGGCTTTCCATTTTAAAGGACGATGTGGTTTATCGCAGCTTGAAGAATTTTAACGCATATTGGCTTCATCGCTAGCGTGTTGCACAATAAACACACACAAAAATAAATATGTCGCAGCTTTTGAAGGGCACGGTGACATCGGCTATGCTCCCCCCCGCGCACGCTGGTAGCAGCCTATATTGGTGTCCTGAATTATCTCTAGCCTCCGTCTCCCGTTGTGTTATCGGCGACGATAGACGCATGCTACGGAAGAGGTGCACCCATGATTTTTCTAAGATCCTCACTTGAGTAGCTGTATACTAATAGTAAGTCAAGTCCAAACATGATTTTGGAGGAAAACAAAAGTACTCTCCGATGAACAATATCATGACCTGAGTACACCATGAAAACTGTTGCAACACAAGAATGAAACCCTGACGAGTTTGGGTTATGGACCTCAATCTTTCAGGAAAATGTTCAGCCAAAACGTGCTATGTACCTCTATCGTAGCACGCGTCAAAACAGCGATTGTTTATCGCAGCCTACGAGGTCCCACGGAGCAAAACTGTCGCGTGGTACTCTACCTTCACTTTCGTCGCTCACGTTTTCCCGCCCATCTCTGTATATATGGCAGCCCGTGGGCGTTGTTCAGATACACTATATCAACCTAAACATTTGCCACTTTCATTGACTGATACTACTAACGTTGACTCAGGTTTGTTCGGGTTCTCAGCTCAGCCTACTAGGACCAGGCGGGGATGCGTTGGCATGCGTTCTGAAACAATCGTGTGGCAGTCGTTAGCCTCTTCACGTGAGGCGCTCCACGTGGTATATATATATATATATATACACGCTGTACCTGACCCGAAACTCCGAATTTGAGATACGTCGCAAGCTTAACCCGATGAGCGGTCGGATAGTCTGGGTCTGAGACGAAAGCATAAAAGCAAAAATCCAGAAGAGTTTCCAAACAATTGTGGGTAGTGTTTTGCAGCTGACGAGCCGCGTCCGTGAAAACACTGGCTGGGTTCAAACCGCACCCTCTCGCCTACAAGGCACGCGAGAACCGGCATTGAACCGTAAGAAGCGCTGGATAATCGTTTGGGTTGTATGCATACCGTACGACACAAAGGATAACAACACCCCCTCGGCTAGTTCTCCTATTTTTAGTTTATTTCGTAAACTAGCGGGGAGACACAGTACAAGAACGGGTGGCGTTTAAAAGTATTATGTCGAGAACGCCTGTTTTGGACGCGTCGCGCGCGGCATTTTTGCACCCACCCTCCCCGGGTTGTCCCGAGATTATATCAGGCTGGAGAGTTTGCCCGACGGGCGTGTGCTGTCTTATCTTACGTGTCTCTACACCAGGTCGTACGGTAAGGGTGCTCATAGCGACTCGTGCTGCGATGCGATAGAGGTAAGCACTTTACATACAAACCGTTTCGGACTGACTTTTAGTAGACTACTCAATACGTCATACGCCTTATACGGCATATGCCTTGTCGTTGGAACTCCATTCATGAGGCGTTCTACGCTATAGGTAGCAGGTTTTGGCTGAAACACGTGTTCTAAATGCCCTATTAAGGGCTCCTTCACCCCAAATCGTCGGAATTTCGTTTTTGTGATGCAATATGTTTCGTTTTGCACTTAGGCCATGCCATTGTCCGATCGGGTACGAAGCAGCTTTTATTTCCTTCCAAAAAACTGTTTTTGAGTGGGCAATAGAGCTCCTCAAGTGACCACCCTCACAAAGTACGTGGTACACTTCTCTAGTGGAATGCGTCTCATGGTTTTACAATAATATTCGGCGTATGCCTAAGGGAATAGGATTGGTCAATTTCACTCGATGCTCTGCCAGCTTGTTGGGGTAAGACAAAGAGCTCATCCATTGAGAGGCTTCATGAACAAATGTGGAGCTTACCCCTACCGTGCTACTCATCTACGCTCCTATTGTCCCGACCTTGCAGTTAGCGCTGAGCCCCGCCAGGTGTTTGGGCGCCAGCTTGGAGAGACATCGCCCGGGGCCATAGTACAAGAACCCTCCACCCCCGCCTCCGCCCCCGCCTCCACCTCCGCCTCCACCGCCGCCTGCTGGCTCGCCGCAGATTAGGGACTGCCACTCGCGCACTCCTGCAACGCAATGTCATGCCATCATAAGCCATGCCAAGCCATGACATACGCCGAGCGGACGTCCGGGGAAATGTCAGTGCCATACTCGCGTCATGGACGCACGCAAAACGTTAGAGGTGTACCTTGCCGTTTTCTGAGTCTCCTCACTTCAAAAATATCACATTCACGGGACAATGCCGTAAGCTTATTAACCCGATGGATGTTGTCTTTTTTTTAATTCCAGCGATGCTCAGCGATGCTGGGGTAGGTGCTTAGCGGAGAAGGCCCGCAGGGACAGTCATAAATGGCCCGGAATTGATACCCATACTCATACGAGTAAGCAATACGGCACCGAATGCGCGCCCCACTTGCTGGAGATGCCTCTATACCAGGAGCAGGAATGGTGCTCCGCCTGAAGCGTGATGCGTGGTCAACGGTGAAATCGCTAAGGCAATCGAACAAAACAGTAGCCCCCCTCCACTTCTCTGTTTCGAAAGGTATGCGTGGTCACTGTTCAAATGGCTAAGCCAACCAACAGATGAGTACCCCCCCCAATATGGACAGACAGCCAGCAGACGAGAGTTATCAAAAATAGGCGCGGTAGGAAATTGTACAGATGGCGAATAGATAAACTAGAAGTAAAGGAAAAACGGGAAGAATTCCAAGAAGAGATGACTAAAAATGCAGAGCATTTTTCCGATCTGCTGGAAAGCATAGGTACGACAAATAACAATATAGAGAGAGATGGTGCAGGAGCGAGGATAATAGAAGAATGGGAGAAATTGGTCAAGACCACAGCAAGTAAAGTAATTGGGAAGAAGTTGATAATATGCAATAGAGCAGTAAAATGGTGGGATGAAGAAGTGAAAGAGGCTATAAGAGGAAGGAGAAAGGCACACGCAAGATACACATCGAGCAAAACTACGTCAGGATGGGAGGAGTATAGTATTGCTAGAAAGAAAGTAAAAAAGGTGGTTGAGAAGAAGAAGGGGATATGGAAATACGTAGTTAATAAAACGAATGAAGACTTTGATGGCGGGATGAAGCAGATGTGGGTAGGGATAAAAGGGATACTAGGCAAACAAGCAGGAGAGGCAGATACGGGGATAGCTACATTAAGAGCACAGAACGGTAAAATGGTTAGTAGTTCGAAGGGGAAAAGGGAAGTACTGGTAGAGCATTACCGCAAGCTAGGAACGCCCACAACCAACGAAACGTTCGACGAAGAATTCGAGAAGGATATCAACGCGTGGGTAGAGGCGAACGTAGATGCATCAGAAAGGGAAGACAGTGGCTCAGAAGGGTTACAAGGAGAGTTCACAAAAGAAGAAGTAAATAAGTGTGTAGCTAAACTTAAGAATAGAAAGGCAGCAGGGGCAGACCAAATAGTTAATGAATTTATGAAGTACGGGGGAGAAGGAATGCTTACCATGATGGTTAAGCTGTATAACTGGATATGGAAAAACGAGTACGCACCTAAGAGATGGAGAGAAGGAGTAGTAGTAAACTTGTTTAAGAAAGGAGACAAGGCTGACCCGGGTAACTATAGGGGGATAACGCTACTAAGCACTGTAGGTAAAACGTTCTGTAAGATTTTGAACGATAGAATGGGAACAATGATGGAGAAGGAAGAAAAGATTAGCGAAGGGCAAGCAGGATTTAGGCCAAACCGTAGCTGCGTCGACCATGTGTACACATTAGGTAAGATAATCCAAGGCAGGAAAGACGCGGGGCTAACAACGTACTGTTTATTTTTAGATGTACAGAAGGCCTACGATACAGTATGGAGAAATGGGCTGTGGAAAAAGTTGTGGGAAATAGGGATAAGAGGAAATATGTGGAGAATGATGAAGAAGATGACGGAATGTGCGAGAAGTGCTGCGATGTTGGACGGGGAAATATCGAAGTACGTTGATATCCTACAAGGAGTTGCACAGGGATGTACGCTATCACCTAACCTATTCAAGGTATATATTAATGACATGATAGTAGCAGTAGAAGCAGCATCGCAGGGAGTCATGGTGGGGGAAGATACGGTGTCGGGATTGATGTTCGCGGATGATTTCGTCTGCATATCAGAAACACCCGAAGGACTGCAGAAACAAATAGAGAAGGCACTAGAGTACACCAGGAAGTGGAGAGTGACCGCGAACGTAAAAAAATGCGCAGTAGTTGTATGTAACGAAGATAAGGAGAGTCCGGTAACTTGTAAGTGGAAGTGGGGAGAAGATGAATTACCGATCGTAGACCAGTATACGTACCTTAGCGTAGAGATCTCAAAAGATTGCTCTTGGGATGCACACATAAATAAAATAATAGGCAAAGGTAAGGCACACGTAGGCAAGATGGAAGCAGTCCTAACAGACTCGCACCTTGATACTAGAATTAAGAGATGTGTACTGATGAATGTGATTGTACCAAAGCTAGAATATGCAGGAGAAGTATGGGAAGAGAACGCGAAGCTTGTAAAACAGCTGGAAACAGTACAGATGACAGCAGCTAAAAAAGTACTAGGTTGCTCAAGTACGACGAGTAATACAGTATTGAGAGCAGAACTAGGAATGTACCCACTTAAGACAAATAGAGACGTGCGTAAGTTGAAATGGCAATATAGAGTAAAGAACATGCCAAATAAGAGGTTGCCAGCCATAGCTGATAAAGCTATATGGGAGAAAGTAACCAAAGGGTGAGCTGGAATAAGGTGGGATAGCGTAGTCGAGAAAGTATGGAAGGATATAGGAAACCAAAAAGAGATGCTGGCCATAGAGAAATTTAGCGGATACAAGACAGAAGTAAAAGAAAGGATAGAAAGAAGGGAAAGGCTAGCGCTAAGAAAGAAGATAGAAGGGGAAGAACATTTAGAGATATACGGGGGGTTGAGAGAAGGAATAGGAATGAAAAGGTATCTGCATGGCCCAATGGACTTCGCGAAAAAGCTGAAACTGCGATTTCGTGTAGGGGACCTGGACCTGCCAGAAAGAAGGAGGAGGTATACCAGTAGCCGGGAGGAGGAGGAAGTAGATGCACAGATGTGCCCATGTGGCAAAGCCATAGAGAGTAGAATTCACATAGTGGGAGAATGTGAAAGGTATAAGGAGGAAAGGGATGTGCTAGAGGAGGAGATGAGGAAAATAGACGAGTGTGACATAGAGCAGTTTGGTACACTAAATAGTAGCGAGAAAACGATCGCTATCTTAGGAGATAGATGGTGGCCACAGGCGGCGAAACAAGAAGGGGATAAGATTAGCAAAAAGTTTCTTTGTAATATATGGAAACAACGTAATGAGCGCCCAAGTGTTGGAGGTGTCTCTATTAGTTGGAGTAGGAACGGTGCTCCGTCTCCAAAGGGATGCGTAGTCAATGGTCAAATCATTACGGGTAAGGCAAGCAACAAATGAGTACGCCCCCCCCCCCCCCCCGTCCTCCGATTTATTTTCTTCGCCTTGTTTTTATCTCTCCCTCCGATCTTCTCTCTACTCATTGTATGACGCATGATGCGGTGGGCGATGTGCACGTAAATACCCAAGGAGAAGCTCTCAAACTCGCCCGAAAATTGGCCTTGAGAAGCACCGCACGCTCCGCCCGATCCACCAAAAAAACCCGTGGGCTAGGTATACCTTATCGAAAAATAATGCCCAACCGTCGGACAAATAATATCTTCCCGCTCATGATCTATATCTTTTAGGGGCAGATACAGTATTGATCGAGTTTGATCTACAGTAGCTCATACTGCCATGTTACCCGGTGGGAGCCGTATGATCTGCGTGATGTAGGGCATGTTTCCCGAGTTGAACAGGTACTGTACGTATCCTGCGTCCGAGTCATGTCACCATCGAGGAAATCAAAACAACGAACAAAAAGGTCCTTACGTACGAATTCCTATAAGAAACGTTTTCTGGAAAAGAGACCAGTGGTGTGGGATTTGTGAACCTTTTTGGGAGAGACAGTACTACTGTAGTACGTACGAACGACCTCGAGGAGCTCTCAGCCAACCCCCCTCCCACCAGACGAAACGTTTCGGCAGACACGCCAACGCAAAACGACAAAACCAAAGAGATCTCAGCCAGCAGCCCTCTTACCAGCCACGTGGTCGTCCCCTCCAAGTCCTCTCCAGGCAGACACATTGACTTCCCCCACCGGAGCAGCCCCTTTCCCCTTTCCACCACCGCCTCCACCACCAGCAGCACCCCCTTTACCAATCCCCACGCATTCCCTCAACGTTTTCAAGATCGACACCCTTCCCCCCTCAGCGCCTTTGCTGCCTGCCTGGGCTCCGTCGCCAGACGCAGCCGCAGCCGCGGCGGGATTAGCTAGTAGCGAGGCCTTTTTCTTACGGGTTTCAGGAGCTAGAGGGGGAGGTTCGGGGGGGTCGCAGGTCGAGGGAACCCCGGGGTCTTCCGAGAGAGGGTCGGCGACAAAGCGCATGTTGGCGTTGCTGACCTCCTGGCCGGCGGCTGCCGCCGCCTTGAGCCTGTTGGAAGACCAAAACGTGGGGCGGTATTGATGAGTTCATGGGAATGGTACGCAGTACGAGCATCGACGACGTAGCCAACAGGTTTCGATAACACGGCAGGCAGTCCAACGTTCTGAACATCCTTTTATAACTCCGACATACTGCTCGCGCGGGGACCAAATATATTTCGTAGGGGGACCATCTTCGAATCTTGGTTTTTGTTTCGGCCGCTCAAGAGGCCCCACTCGGTCGAGCCCTTACGTGGGACGGTATGGACGATGAGATGGGAATAGTACGCAGTAGTATCGACGACTCAGCCCGGATTTTTCGATGGCATGGTGGGTAGACCAACGCGCAGGGCATTGGTTTCACTCTGAGGTATTGCTCGGGCGGTGGCCAAGGTTATTCGGTAGGGGGGGGGGGGGGGGTGTAGACCTCCTCAAGTGAACACCCTCGCAAAAGCATTTATGACATATCGGCACCCTTAGTTATACATTTTACAGTGGTTGGGGTACTATTTGTGTGTTCACAATATGAATCGAGATACACGGGATCCTTGGCCCAATACTAAGAAAACAGCAATTGGGGTAGACCACTAATGTTTTCACAACACCGTTAGGGATACGCCTAGTAGGCTTTGGGGGTTGCTCGTCGGGGTGCAATTTTGGTATTTTCTCAAGAACCATACTCGTAGTTTAGGTGGGGATATCAAGCGTATATATTATATATAAATAAAACCTCAAGCGATGATCCTCACAACAACTAAGCGCCACCTCTACAACTACCGCAGCATATGCGTCCCGTTTCTTCTCACCGGTGCAGGAGCATGTGCAGGCTCAGGTCGCGAGACATCTCCTTGACTCCGTCCAGAGCCGAGCACGCCTCCACGGGCAGCTTCTCGAGGCACTCGTCCAGAAGTAGCACCACGGCGAGCCCTTCCGCCCGGCAGCGGCCCAAGAACGGCGCAAGCCCCTGCAAGGTTGATTTACCCGCCGGGTGTGACATCGGGTTCGGCAAATAACGGCATCGCGGCCGAAAACGCGGGGGGGGGGGGGGGCGGCGAGCTCATTTGTTGCTTGCCATAGTCATTTGACCATTGAACACGCATCCCTTTCGAGACGGAGCACGGGTTGGTGGGTTGAGTGAGTTGCTTCGAGAACATAGCCAGGAGAAAGCGTAGTCCGTCCGAATGGGCCCAAACGACGGTTGTGGGGATATATATATATGTATAAATATATATACATATATATATGGCACCAGAACGTTTCTGAGGTTCGTAACTTGGGGAGATTCAGTCAACCTCTCCCGAGCCCCGATTAAAGAAGCAGTAACAAAAGGCGCGTTTGCTAGAAGGGCGCTTGTCGGCGTGGAATTATGTCCACAGGGAACAATCGTTTACAGCACCTGGGATGGGCTGCACATATAATATCGTAGTGTTCTCTGCGATTTCGGTGCATAGGGAAAAAATGGTTTTGTTTTTGTGGGCTTTGTATAACCGCGGGGGGGGGGGGGTGTACTCATATCGTGCACGGCCGTAGTCGAGTCGTATGACCATAGACCCTCGCATCCCTACAATGCCGGGACGGCGCACGTTGGGTTTTCACCAACCAGGCAGACATTGCCTGCACCAAACGCGAAGCGCCGTGAGGTATTGGGCGAGTCGCATGAAGGGTGAGCTGCATCCTGCTAAGAACCGCCTATGAGGCGGACTTGCATATGGACGACAGCCTCCAATGAATTGATTTAATTTCTGGTGTGGCCACTTCCAGAGACAGCAATGGGTATCACTACGTATTTGCCTCGCGGATGCCTTACCATATACAGACTACGTGATACGATCACTTCCCTTATGCGGAGATGAGGTTATCAACCCCGCACAAATGATCTAACAAGACCGCCAGTATGGGTGACCGCCAAAAAACAAAACACTTACCTTGGGTGTCGAGATCACGCAGTGAGAGGCGTGTTTTACAGCATCTTGCTAACCGACGCCAACCCAACCTATAAATATATAAAGTATTAAAACCGGGGGGGTGCGGATAATAATCCGCAAATCCTGAAACCTTGCCATACTCAACCATGAAATGGCTTGCTTGGATACACGTCACAAGCAGGTTCAACGAGATGCCCGTCTCTAGCGAAGCCCGAGTTTACCCAACCGGCAGCCTTTTCTAGGATTGCCGGGATCCATCGCCACCGGGTAGTTTCAAGTAGCGAGGCGGGGCTAGACGCAATGCCGACACACTCTGTGGTGCCCGTAGAGTATACTAATAATAGGTGCTTTGTACGTGTTGCCCTGTACCGTAACACCTAACAAGAGTAAGAAGCAGGAAACCTGGTCCAGGCTTGATTTATTATTTGAGAATGGTTGCGTTCTACTCTGCCTTCAGTGTAACGGCCCCCGATTTTGTTTTTTTTGTTTTTTAATGTCAATCTCAGCTTGCCTTTGTTACTGCTCGTGTGCCATCGGGTGGCCTGCATGGTACCCTAAAAACCAACCCATGAAATGTTTCACAAAACCACCCACTCCTCCCACGGTATACCTTCAAGGAGTTGCAGTTAGGTTTTGCCTTATGAGGCAAAACGTTCAGATTGGTTAAGCTTCTCAGGTAAGTAACTATCGGGTAGAATGACAATTGTGCTCATATATTTGATTCAAGATTACTGGTATGTGTAGGTCCTACAAGTGTTTGGCCGGATCGCGCGAACAACCTTCTTCGAAGTCATGATTCGGGTGACTTACTAATAGTATTTATCTCCTCATGTGAAACAAGCTCAGGAAATAATAAGCCGCCCGCCCTACTAGGCATTGCTCACATGCCCGTCTCACCATCAACGTCGTTCAGGGCAAATACGTCCGATTTGTTATATATCGCTCTTCACGATCACGATCTACATTGTGTTGTCGGGTGGGATCTATATGGCACCGCTCCTCTTGTGCGTTTCAGGTGGAGGGTGGGTTTCTAGATGCTAAGGCTTCTTGCACGGCATCCCCCATGTATGATAGCGGCAAATATACGTAGGGACCTAGACCACCTACTGTACGTACAGTAGTAGTAGATCGTGCTACAGCAGTAGTAGTAGGTCCGATGGCTGTCGCACGACAGCCCATACCCGCACGTATACTCGTAGGAGCCTTGACTACGGACTGTATCTACATCAGATCGTGATCTATCATAAACGATGTATCAAAATATTGTACTGCTCGCTCACCCCCTCCACCCCCTCGCCCAACACTGGGGCCAGCATCGAATCAGTCGCGGCACAAATGCCGTCCAGCTCAGCCTCACACTCCACGTCGCCAGCAACCGCCGGAGCCGGTGCCGCCTGGGCCGCATGGACAGTAGTGGCCGGATCCGCTCCTTCCGGGCCAGCCGGCGCAGACGCGGGAGAGGGCTGCACCGTGTTGAGATCGCACAGTTTTCCTTCCTCGTCGCATTTCTCCAAGCAGTGCCTCTTCACAGAACCTGCAAGCAGGCGGTATTTCGTGGTTCGGCGAGGGTGTGTGGGTTTGGCAAGCCACTGTTGACAACGCTCCGGGCAGGTACGGATGAAACCGGGGTGTTTTTTATCGCGGTTGGGCTATCGTTAAAGTAGGCAGCGTCCACCATGACCTGGTGGCAGGTGTCACCGTGTGTCTACGCAAGAAATACCAATGTACTTTCCTGCTACCGAGGTCAGCACAGGCCGTCCATTGGAAGTGCGGCTTTTGAAAGCAGGCACCAAGTACGTATTGTCCAAACAGTAGAGTGGTGTGTTATACGTCCAAGTATCGCGCTAGCGTGTTCGATACTGATTTGTCAGTAGTGTGGTGTGGGTGGCCGAGACAGACATACTGTGTACTTCATATGCAGACACACAGGGTAAGGCGCAACATACTGTATACTTAATATGCAGACACAATTGGGAGTAAGACGCAACACGTGATAACTGGTACAGGTTATCGGACTACAGTATATATTTACCACATTATTTGGCGAATTGGAGACTCCAGCCCGACGCACATAAACGACCTCAGTAAGAAACATGCACATATTCTATATGTAACCCCCCTCCCCCTATAAATATATTATATTTATAGGTTGGGTTGGCGTCGGTTGGCAACGACGCTGTAAAACACGCCACTCGCTGCGTGAGCTAGACAACCAGGGTGCCGTTTTTTGTTGTTGTTTTGTTTTGGCGGTCACCAAAGCTGGCGGTCGAGTAGATCATTTGTGCGGGGTGGAGAACCTTTGTTCCGCACAAGGGGAATGGTCGTTTCACGTAGTGTTAATATGGTAAGGCGTCCGCGAGGCAGTTACATAGTAAAACCCATTGCTGTCTCCGGAAGTGGCCACACCAGAAATTAAATTAACTCATTGAAGCTGTCGTCCATATGCAAGTCCGCTTCAGAGGCGGTTCTTAGCAGGATGCAGCTCACCCTCCATGCGACTCGCCCAATACCTCACGGCGTTTCGCGCTTGGTGCAAGCAATGTCTGCCTGGTTGGTGAAAACCCAACGCGCTCCGTCCCGGCATTGTAGGGATGCGAGGGTCTATGGTCATATGACTACGGCCGTGCACAACATGAGTACACCACCCCCCCTAACCGATAACCCACCTTCTCTTACATACGCCGAGTACTCAGTGCAGCCAATAATGTTGCGCCTGAAAATCGATACTGCTCAGCAGGGCTTGTTGGCGGTGGCTACAACTCCATTTCATATGGTTAATTACGTCTGCCAAGGGTAGTTCTGTACTGTCGCTGCCTACAAATAGTCTACAGTAGTACGTAGTTATTTAGTTGGAGATATACTGTAGTACATTATGGTCTACTGGGTGCGACAATTGGCGGAGTTTTACTGCATTTGCGTGTTCAAGACTGACGCGTTTATGGCTAGACGCGTGTTTTTATAGAACCAATATCTGTGGCAAGTAGGTTAATAATCGGTATATTGTTTGCACCCACCTAAGCAAAAATCCGCCTACTGCTAATAGTTTCAAATTGGATACATCGCGCACCACGATAAGTGGATTACGGTCATTGGCAGAATTATGCTGTAGTTGTTTGTATCAGAGTTTGATGGCTAGGCGTACGTTTGTGTATTTACCAGATGACTAACCTGTGGCATGTCGAATAAAAACGCCGGCTGAAAAATTACCAACAACCATAACACTAGCCGTGAAGCCCAGCCACCTCGCCCTTCTAGACTCGCGCGCGCAATGACACAGCCCCCACTCTCACGGGTCGATCCTTAACACCACGGACAGGTTTGACATCATCGTGATATCGATGAACATATCGCGCTACGGCGGCAAACCCCGTGCCAGTCACATACTCCCATGGGGACACACTCTATAAGCATTTCTCGTTTACAGTGCCCACCTTGGAAGGCCTCCATTCGCAACGCAAGAATGGCCAAAGCACGTCTCTCGGACGGTTTCATCTCATACCGCCACACGACTGCCGCGGGAATTTGCTGAGAAACTTCCACACCAGTGCTCGCGGGACTGGCATTCTCCGCTGGCGGGGGGACGGGCGCATACCCCGCGGCGTAGAGAGTGGTTCCGTCCGGGGAAATCTGCTTGCCACGGTAATTCCGTCGAGCACCATCGCAGGAATAGTGTCAACCGGGACAATGAGAGAACACGCGACCGTTTCAAACCCCGGTTAGTAAAATACTTCCACGCATACAACAACAGAGATACGTGAGCATTACTGCTCCATGGCGCAAGGACCACCAGCCAGTACAGGGGGCGTTCATCGGAACACACACTCCACACTGAGCATGGATTTGGGAGGGTATTCTGATTTAACGCGGGATCATCGTAAGACCTCCAGTTAAAAACGCCTTCCAACTACTGTACGAGCACAAGAAAATCGATAGCTGGAGCACCACTGTTCTTGATAGTAATAACCCATGCAGGGACCATACGTGGAAGCAGTCCATGGGACGGGATTGGGAGACTTCTACGACAAGGCGAGAAAGAGAGAACATAGCTACGATACCCCTCTCCGGACGGATCATACTTTGTGTGGCCGGTGCAGTACTCTCGTCATTTTGTTTGGATACCACGACCCAGCACAAACACAAACCTAACCGAAGTAAAAAATGGGCGAATGCATTGCCGAACCGTCTGTATTGATTGCTTGTTTTTTCATTTATCCTTCAGTCGCGGATTGGTCAACACAAAGCTTAAGTTTCCCAGACTCATCCCACGGTAGGGATTGGGGTTGAAGTTAGTTTCAAATTCTGAGGCAATATTTTGTCCCTGGGCCGGTTGAGCTCCTCAAGCGAGAAAACTACCGGTAAAATAAATGATTATTTTACGGGTACAGTCGTTTCAAAACTACTATTAATAGCGCATACAACGCTTGTTCAGACTGCGGCGAACAGTCTCACTCGAAGGCATGTTTCGTGTGAGATATTGAGAGCTTCATGTGAGGATCACAGACAATAAGGCACCACCCCTACAAGGACTTTACTCACCCTCACTTGCAAACAGTTCGAGTGGTTTTCAAGCGGCGTCATTCCTCACCTGCAACGAGAGAACCCCCAGCCCCTGAGGTAGCCCCGCCAGCGCAAGGGCAAGAGGCTCGGCACAATCCAAACGCCGCCACCCCTCCAGGTGGGCTTCCAAGAAGCGGGTCGAAACCCCTGCGGGCGGAAACCCCTCTACGCTGGAAACGCCTCCCTCTCCCGCTTGTCCTTCGACCGATAGCCCGGCCTCGGTCGGGGAGGGTGCAATGAAAGCGTCGCACGTGTCCACGTTGTGCAGCCCTCTCAAGAGACCTGAGGTCGTGCCCGAAAGGGAGACATGAAACAGCAGCAGCAGCAGCAGCGTCACCACCCCCACCACGAAAAGCAGCAGCCGCCGCAGCAACAGTAGCACCAGCAGTACGAACAAGATCAGCAGCATCAACAGCCACACGAGCATCAGCGGCAGCAGAGGAATCGGGAGACGGTTAGCGTGTCGTGGCGTAGACGCGTATCATACCGCTCGCGTTATCTCAGCGAACTAATTGCTGAAATTGACACGTTGGTAGTACCCATTTGCGGTTCCATGAAGCTGTATAATCATCTTGACGAGTCATGCCAGAGTAGGGCGGAGGGGTATAAAACCTTCAGATTCAAACAGGTTGTGACCGACGGAGTTCCTAAACTGATCGCCTACCCAATATATGTGGAAACCCCTATGTGTGATACTGCAGTGAACCCATAATATCGTAGGGGGGGTGTAATCGATATTCAAACATGGCCGTAGTCGTATGACCACAGACCCTCGCATCCCTACAATGCACGGTATATTTGGGAGTACAGATTCCCTGCGTGGCCGTAGCCATATGTATGACCGTCATACCTCCGCATGCCTGTGATACCGGGAAGGATAATCTAGGGGTCTTATCTCATCAGGAAGACACACTGCGTGGACTAAGCGTGAAGCGCCGTGAGGTGTAGGACGAGTCGCACGAAAGGTGAGCTTACATCATTTATACGATACTAAGAACAGCTCGCAAGTGGGGTAACAGATGGATGACAACACCGAATAAATGGGCGTATTTAGTGTTTACAAGGGATGTCTACTACGATAGAGTGGGGGTATGTACTATACACTCCCACTTTGACTATCGCGTTTACGCCACTCGGGGCGAGTGGCTTATTATTTACCATACCTCACTGAACAAAAATGGGCTTGAAACTATGTTTTTGCCACAGAGTAGCAAACAATTCGATGGCAGTGCACACCCCGAAGACAAAAGGTATGAAAAGTGTAACACATAAAATGGAATAAGGTAGCCACTCGGACGAGAGGCTCTGACCGGCTAAAACTACATAATCTAAACGTGTCCCCCCCATACCGTCGCAAACGTCAAGGTCCTTCACGTTTAACGAGCTCCATGCCTCACCCAGGCACTGGCGTTGAGAAGTACTAAACTATGAACTCGATGGACAATCCCATGGTCTACCGCAGTATGTATGCATGTCAACGAATGCTTATGTGAATCGAAAATGCGAGTCCAACAATCTCACGTGTAGTTGCGCGCGGCTGAGGAACAGACTCGGTCAGCTTGATCCAAACCATGACAACGCTATTGCACGCACCACGGGCCGATATTAGTGAAATACACCTACAGAAGCCCATGGAGAGCTTCATATCGAATTGAGCCCACAGTCGTTTCCAGGCTTGCTGTTTGGGTACGGATATAATCGTCCTCGCTAAGGAGCCTCAGGCGTTTTGTTTTGTGCACCCCGAAAGGGGTCAAGCCCCCGCCCCCCGGTATGCGTGTATTGCTAGGGGGGGGGGTGCTTCTGGTGGACGCGAGGTGCGTGTGGGGTCGGACGTTCGAAAGTGGAGTTCTAGAAAGAAACTACAAGGTGACAAACACTACAGAGGATAAAGAAACGAAGGGAAAACGGAACCACACTCCTAAAAAGGCCGAAAAGAGAAAGAAAAAGAACGGAGCGTTGGGAGGTTTCGGTTCGAATCGAGAAAACGACCAAAAACAAAATCAGTTTTTGTTTCTTGTTTTTGGTGCTCCGTCTCGAAAGGGATGCGTGGTCAACGGTCAAATGACTAAGGCAAGCAACAAATGAGTACCCCCCCCCTGTCTGTCTCTCGAAAAACAATTGTGTGTTTGATTCGTTTTTTGTCTTCCTCCCCTGAATACCACGATGGTTCTTTGTGTAATATATGATCCCGGTGCGGCTTGAACGGCGAACAGTGTTTGAATTGGAAAACCGTGAACGTCTCTAGCCCGTGATCTTGAACTACTGGGCTGGTTTCCCTTTCGATCCTCTTATTCCCCAACAATATTCTTGCGTGAGGCTACAGTAATTTCCCTCTTGACTGCATCCGATTCGCGCAAGAAGGTTGTGCTGGCTCCACTCACGTTTACGTGCATAAGGCAATGCCGGCATTAGCATGTGGAGCCGCGAACGGACAAGGGAAAGCGTCGTCGATGGGGATCACGGCGAAATTCAATTCCAGCACCGACTGTGGTTCCATTGTTGCTGTCAAGGTGTGATCGGAAACCCGCGGCGTGCATCTAAAATAGATACGGAGCGAACATCGCGTAAGTTACCTGCGGAGATGCCATATGCCCCTGATAGCGCATGGATAATTAAATCGTTGTGCTCCGCAGCACACTCTCTTGTTCCCTACCACTTCATCGATCGCCGATTGAGTAGTCACCCCTTCGTGTAAACCTGCTAGGAGGCTCCACTGGTCCGAACCAGCATCCCAAACACAGACATGAGTTTTACCAACATCAATCAAACGAACCGTGTGAGCTACCATACGAGTGGTGATGTAGCTCACCTTGTGCGGCAGCAACCCTCTCCAGCGAGAGCCTGCACCGATCGGACTGCGCAAGGGAGCCACGCAGCCATCTCAACATCCTCCCGCGTGCCCTGCAGCTCTGCGACGATCGTATGCGCGATGTTCAAGCGTTGGTATGTATATACTTAGACCAAGATGTGTGATTGTCGGGGGACGTCCAGGGAACATCCCCGGGTTTCCTATATGGGTATGGATCTTCCGGTGGGTGTTGAGGGTACTGCTGGTGCCTGAGTTGAGCATGGTCATCCTTGTTCTTGACCCGAAAATGTATTACAACGCCACAATGTCTTCTACGGCGGGAGTAACACGGTTTGGCCCAACGATGTTCTGGTTGGCATGGAAACCCAAACGAGGAACTGCCCAGGATAATTATAATGCCATTTCGGTTTCCGCAGTTTGTCCGACGTATATTGTTCGATTGAACGCCTAGGTCCTACGTATGTGAAGGTTGTTCATCAGGTCAGTCGTACATTTCCCTCCTAATGGGTTCCAGGGGGGGGGGCACATGGAGCTGCCCATGGCAGAAGCCCCAGTAAATGTAGCCGCTACCTCCCGACAGTTCCACGCGTACACCACCCAGTAACTCCAACTTAGGGTTGTACAATTCCTTGACAACCCTCATGGCGTACTCGAGCGTTATGTGGTCAACAGGGGCCATCCTGGGTACACCCCCAGGTGTCATAGGCGAAACATTGATGATGAGGAACATACACACGGATGTGATCTACAGGGGGTATGTCGGATACGTCCCCGGGATTTCAATCGTATGTGGATTATGCACAGGTAAAAAAACGGAGTTGGTGATGTTTCTGCTGTGGACTCGCACACAGCAGTCACTCTTGTCTTCCGCTTGGGTTAATATTAGTTCGCGGCTGTGCATTCTTTTCTTCTGGCGAGGATAATCATATTACTCAGGTCCTTCATCGATTTGTGCCCTGGAGTTCTGCGTGGTCACCCGGCTCCGCCCTATAAGTACGAATCAGCGGGGGGTTGCACTGCATGTGGTCGAGCGGTAAGTTTCTTCGCCCGAGAAACACCTCTGCGCCTCGTCGCCATCACAAAACGATGCGCTTGCACAGCCCCGCCACACGTGGTTCTAAGCTGAATGTAAGCCCCTAGTATCATGTATATATATATCTGCATACCTGATGATAAACGACACGTATACATGTATCGTAGAATTGGCACTGTTAGCGTATGCTCCGATGGTTTCTTATTGAAACAAATGACAAAAAATGTCAAGGCACTGCGTCCTCAGAACTATCGGCGTGGACTCCAATTCTAAAAAGGGCAATACGAGTTCCCACACGCAGCCTGACAAGTGCGTATAATAGGTGTCGTGCAAACGTGCATGGGTACGTATAGCAAAGCTAACGACGATTTTCCCAACAACCCGAGACCCAACTGACCTGATGGAGCATCAGAGCCCCGGCCGCTACAACAGCATCATCCCCTCCGATAAGCTCTGCCAGAGCGAACGAGGCGACTCCCGCCGCGTCCCAGCGCTTCGCCGCGATGGCCGCTTCGGTGGCACGCTCGAGCTTCCACTTCGCTTGCTCGCGAAGGTCGCAACCCTCCTGGCAGAAACGATCGGGAATGGTCGAGAGCCACCCGTGGGAAAAGCCGCCGTGAAACCCGAAATCGAAATCATAATGGGATGTTACTTACGGATGACACGGTCGAAGTGGCTATGGCCCCTCGCCAGATAAAGCAACGGGTAATGGAATGCACCAAGTACAGTTGACGACCGCACCCCCGCGTGATTCTAAATGAGACAACCCCCCCCCCCCACCGCCGGAACCAAAGCCGTTATTTTCACCTTAGGGAGGACAATATGTACCACGCTCGTCGAATCTGTAATCCCCATTCGATACGCACATCCGAGTCCAAACACGTTTTATATTTACCATCAAAGTGGTACCGGTTACATGCGTTGGTTAGCGCGGTGATAGTGGAGCTGGTTTTCAAGGTTGTTCGCACATGAATTGCAAAAGGGCCTGCCGAGCTCAGCTACTAACTTGAATCGCAAAAACCCTTCCGAGGTCAGCTGCTATTGATAACTTGAATCGCGAAAATTCTACCGAGGTCAGCTCCTACAAACACAATCGATAATTGTGGCGGGACGTTCGAGCACTTCTGGGGGTGGGCTCTTTGAATCAACCAGCAGAAAGGCGTCTTGGGCGTACGCGTTGCTACAATGAGGGTGAGATTACTTGCTTCTGGGGCCCGTCACTTGAGGTGCGTTGTACTAATACGTATCATACGTCACTAGTAAGTCTCCCAAAAACTGGTTCTTGAGAAACAATGAAAGCGCAACCAGATAGCCTTATGTAGGGTATACAACAAACACCACGTAAAATACAAATGGTATTCCGACGATAAGGCATGCCTTGAAAGGCATATGCCTTATTGGATAGTTCCTCGGATAAAGAGCCGCGACAGTCAGAAGTTGTTCAGCCAAACCACGCTGCACCTATAGAAGCACGCCTTGCTGGACGGACCCCCCCCCCCCCCCCCCTCCCCGGTTTGAGTGTCGACTACCTAGAGCCTGGGCAACGAATAGGCCGTCTAAGCAACTTTCGAACGCCAGCCATTACACACAGACGTGCGGATATATATACGTACGTACTGTGTGGAGTTCGCGCGGGACTGTCGACATTCTAAACGGTGCCCAGAAGGTCGGGTGGTTTGCCCAACCATCGTGTTCGGACCTCGAAATGGGGGAGCCCACATCCTCCGTGATCTGATGCCAGTGATAGCTTCAAATGCACACACAAGAAAAGGGGACCAGTTCGCCAGCAAAGTGTCAACACTGGAAACCCCCAGCCCAATTCCCCGCACCTCGATCACCACAGTCCTGATGTTTGAGACGTCCTGAGCATCCGATATTCAGGAAAAAACAACGTTCAAACGCTTCAACAGTACCGTAGTGGCCTGCCTTCCTTACAGAAAACACAGTTCATACTCACCTCCATGGGTAAGGCAGGCGGGGGTGGACTCTCTTGCCCGGCCTGGTCGCTCCCTTCTCCGGCGGCCACTTTGCCGCCTTTTGGGGGAGCGCCCCCCTTCCCGCCTTTGCCTCCACCTTTACCACCCTTCGTCGCAACGGGCTCGATCCGTGGCGGAGGCGTTAGAGAAGGTGGGGGTGGGGGGCGCGGTGACCAAGCTCCGTCCGATAGACCCGCTGCGGAAAGTGTTTTTTTGTTTTTTGTTTTTTGGGAGAGGAGGGGAAAGTTTACCATAGTGGAGAAGGACTGTGCAGTTCTTATAATACTCTGCAGCCTCAGATTATGTTCTCCTCATACGGGATGTAGATCCTTCATGAGGGTATATAAAACACGTAAGTACGCGCGATCGAAGTATCACACTCAGCTTGCAAAGGTGTGTTTCGACGCAATGTTCGATCTCATCACAGCTGTTGTTTTTAATTTTATAAATACTCACTATCTCAAGTTCCGCTGGAGTGCATTCACGAATAAGCTCTCCCGTTTATAGCCGCCAATTTTCGTGGTCTCCTAGGAGCACATTCACGGTGCCGGTTCCTGCAAAGCCTTGGCGCTCAAATGTATAACCGCTTGCGGATCAATGCCACCTTATAGGGGTGGCGGCATATTATTTTCTGAGCTCCTCGCATACGGAGTCTACTGTCCCACCCCGAAACATGACTAGACGAAGAGGTAGGTTCCCGCAGTCCGACTACAACCTCTTCGCGCTAGCCCTTAACCACACACACCACCAGTAGAAGACGCATGCTACGACAGAGGTGCACCCTTTGTGTTTGTTTCTGAGGTGGTGATCACGTGAGGAGCTCTAAACTAATAGTAAGTGAAAAACCGATTTTGGAGGGGGGACGCGAACAAAAACGCGAACAGCAATCTGGGGAGGGGGGGGGGGGGGGGAACGGTCGCATGGTTCGTGCAGTCACTTCGCGCACGCACGAAGCATCCGCGGACGACCAATTAACGGCGTATGATGGGTACCCTCTTTTTTGGTGTTGTAGGGCGTGAGGGTTGTCGCCCTGGGCCGTTTTTCCCTGAACCGGCTGTGCTTTCTCTCTTGTGACACCACAACTCGCTTACCGTAGGGCGTGTGCTTTCGCGCTTTCTTCGTCGTACGGTGNGGCCGGATCGCGCGAACAACCTTCTTCGAAGTCATGATTCGGGTGACTTACTAATAGTATTTATCTCCTCATGTGAAACAAGCTCAGGAAATAATAAGCCGCCCGCCCTACTAGGCATTGCTCACATGCCCGTCTCACCATCAACGTCGTTCAGGGCAAATACGTCCGATTTGTTATATATCGCTCTTCACGATCACGATCTACATTGTGTTGTCGGGTGGGATCTATATGGCACCGCTCCTCTTGTGCGTTTCAGGTGGAGGGTGGGTTTCTAGATGCTAAGGCTTCTTGCACGGCATCCCCCATGTATGATAGCGGCAAATATACGTAGGGACCTAGACCACCTACTGTACGTACAGTAGTAGTAGATCGTGCTACAGCAGTAGTAGTAGGTCCGATGGCTGTCGCACGACAGCCCATACCCGCACGTATACTCGTAGGAGCCTTGACTACGGACTGTATCTACATCAGATCGTGATCTATCATAAACGATGTATCAAAATATTGTACTGCTCGCTCACCCCCTCCACCCCCTCGCCCAACACTGGGGCCAGCATCGAATCAGTCGCGGCACAAATGCCGTCCAGCTCAGCCTCACACTCCACGTCGCCAGCAACCGCCGGAGCCGGTGCCGCCTGGGCCGCATGGACAGTAGTGGCCGGATCCGCTCCTTCCGGGCCAGCCGGCGCAGACGCGGGAGAGGGCTGCACCGTGTTGAGATCGCACAGTTTTCCTTCCTCGTCGCATTTCTCCAAGCAGTGCCTCTTCACAGAACCTGCAAGCAGGCGGTATTTCGTGGTTCGGCGAGGGTGTGTGGGTTTGGCAAGCCACTGTTGACAACGCTCCGGGCAGGTACGGATGAAACCGGGGTGTTTTTTATCGCGGTTGGGCTATCGTTAAAGTAGGCAGCGTCCACCATGACCTGGTGGCAGGTGTCACCGTGTGTCTACGCAAGAAATACCAATGTACTTTCCTGCTACCGAGGTCAGCACAGGCCGTCCATTGGAAGTGCGGCTTTTGAAAGCAGGCACCAAGTACGTATTGTCCAAACAGTAGAGTGGTGTGTTATACGTCCAAGTATCGCGCTAGCGTGTTCGATACTGATTTGTCAGTAGTGTGGTGTGGGTGGCCGAGACAGACATACTGTGTACTTCATATGCAGACACACAGGGTAAGGCGCAACATACTGTATACTTAATATGCAGACACAATTGGGAGTAAGACGCAACACGTGATAACTGGTACAGGTTATCGGACTACAGTATATATTTACCACATTATTTGGCGAATTGGAGACTCCAGCCCGACGCACATAAACGACCTCAGTAAGAAACATGCACATATTCTATATGTAACCCCCCTCCCCCTATAAATATATTATATTTATAGGTTGGGTTGGCGTCGGTTGGCAACGACGCTGTAAAACACGCCACTCGCTGCGTGAGCTAGACAACCAGGGTGCCGTTTTTTGTTGTTGTTTTGTTTTGGCGGTCACCAAAGCTGGCGGTCGAGTAGATCATTTGTGCGGGGTGGAGAACCTTTGTTCCGCACAAGGGGAATGGTCGTTTCACGTAGTGTTAATATGGTAAGGCGTCCGCGAGGCAGTTACATAGTAAAACCCATTGCTGTCTCCGGAAGTGGCCACACCAGAAATTAAATTAACTCATTGAAGCTGTCGTCCATATGCAAGTCCGCTTCAGAGGCGGTTCTTAGCAGGATGCAGCTCACCCTCCATGCGACTCGCCCAATACCTCACGGCGTTTCGCGCTTGGTGCAAGCAATGTCTGCCTGGTTGGTGAAAACCCAACGCGCTCCGTCCCGGCATTGTAGGGATGCGAGGGTCTATGGTCATATGACTACGGCCGTGCACAACATGAGTACACCACCCCCCCTAACCGATAACCCACCTTCTCTTACATACGCCGAGTACTCAGTGCAGCCAATAATGTTGCGCCTGAAAATCGATACTGCTCAGCAGGGCTTGTTGGCGGTGGCTACAACTCCATTTCATATGGTTAATTACGTCTGCCAAGGGTAGTTCTGTACTGTCGCTGCCTACAAATAGTCTACAGTAGTACGTAGTTATTTAGTTGGAGATATACTGTAGTACATTATGGTCTACTGGGTGCGACAATTGGCGGAGTTTTACTGCATTTGCGTGTTCAAGACTGACGCGTTTATGGCTAGACGCGTGTTTTTATAGAACCAATATCTGTGGCAAGTAGGTTAATAATCGGTATATTGTTTGCACCCACCTAAGCAAAAATCCGCCTACTGCTAATAGTTTCAAATTGGATACATCGCGCACCACGATAAGTGGATTACGGTCATTGGCAGAATTATGCTGTAGTTGTTTGTATCAGAGTTTGATGGCTAGGCGTACGTTTGTGTATTTACCAGATGACTAACCTGTGGCATGTCGAATAAAAACGCCGGCTGAAAAATTACCAACAACCATAACACTAGCCGTGAAGCCCAGCCACCTCGCCCTTCTAGACTCGCGCGCGCAATGACACAGCCCCCACTCTCACGGGTCGATCCTTAACACCACGGACAGGTTTGACATCATCGTGATATCGATGAACATATCGCGCTACGGCGGCAAACCCCGTGCCAGTCACATACTCCCATGGGGACACACTCTATAAGCATTTCTCGTTTACAGTGCCCACCTTGGAAGGCCTCCATTCGCAACGCAAGAATGGCCAAAGCACGTCTCTCGGACGGTTTCATCTCATACCGCCACACGACTGCCGCGGGAATTTGCTGAGAAACTTCCACACCAGTGCTCGCGGGACTGGCATTCTCCGCTGGCGGGGGGACGGGCGCATACCCCGCGGCGTAGAGAGTGGTTCCGTCCGGGGAAATCTGCTTGCCACGGTAATTCCGTCGAGCACCATCGCAGGAATAGTGTCAACCGGGACAATGAGAGAACACGCGACCGTTTCAAACCCCGGTTAGTAAAATACTTCCACGCATACAACAACAGAGATACGTGAGCATTACTGCTCCATGGCGCAAGGACCACCAGCCAGTACAGGGGGCGTTCATCGGAACACACACTCCACACTGAGCATGGATTTGGGAGGGTATTCTGATTTAACGCGGGATCATCGTAAGACCTCCAGTTAAAAACGCCTTCCAACTACTGTACGAGCACAAGAAAATCGATAGCTGGAGCACCACTGTTCTTGATAGTAATAACCCATGCAGGGACCATACGTGGAAGCAGTCCATGGGACGGGATTGGGAGACTTCTACGACAAGGCGAGAAAGAGAGAACATAGCTACGATACCCCTCTCCGGACGGATCATACTTTGTGTGGCCGGTGCAGTACTCTCGTCATTTTGTTTGGATACCACGACCCAGCACAAACACAAACCTAACCGAAGTAAAAAATGGGCGAATGCATTGCCGAACCGTCTGTATTGATTGCTTGTTTTTTCATTTATCCTTCAGTCGCGGATTGGTCAACACAAAGCTTAAGTTTCCCAGACTCATCCCACGGTAGGGATTGGGGTTGAAGTTAGTTTCAAATTCTGAGGCAATATTTTGTCCCTGGGCCGGTTGAGCTCCTCAAGCGAGAAAACTACCGGTAAAATAAATGATTATTTTACGGGTACAGTCGTTTCAAAACTACTATTAATAGCGCATACAACGCTTGTTCAGACTGCGGCGAACAGTCTCACTCGAAGGCATGTTTCGTGTGAGATATTGAGAGCTTCATGTGAGGATCACAGACAATAAGGCACCACCCCTACAAGGACTTTACTCACCCTCACTTGCAAACAGTTCGAGTGGTTTTCAAGCGGCGTCATTCCTCACCTGCAACGAGAGAACCCCCAGCCCCTGAGGTAGCCCCGCCAGCGCAAGGGCAAGAGGCTCGGCACAATCCAAACGCCGCCACCCCTCCAGGTGGGCTTCCAAGAAGCGGGTCGAAACCCCTGCGGGCGGAAACCCCTCTACGCTGGAAACGCCTCCCTCTCCCGCTTGTCCTTCGACCGATAGCCCGGCCTCGGTCGGGGAGGGTGCAATGAAAGCGTCGCACGTGTCCACGTTGTGCAGCCCTCTCAAGAGACCTGAGGTCGTGCCCGAAAGGGAGACATGAAACAGCAGCAGCAGCAGCAGCGTCACCACCCCCACCACGAAAAGCAGCAGCCGCCGCAGCAACAGTAGCACCAGCAGTACGAACAAGATCAGCAGCATCAACAGCCACACGAGCATCAGCGGCAGCAGAGGAATCGGGAGACGGTTAGCGTGTCGTGGCGTAGACGCGTATCATACCGCTCGCGTTATCTCAGCGAACTAATTGCTGAAATTGACACGTTGGTAGTACCCATTTGCGGTTCCATGAAGCTGTATAATCATCTTGACGAGTCATGCCAGAGTAGGGCGGAGGGGTATAAAACCTTCAGATTCAAACAGGTTGTGACCGACGGAGTTCCTAAACTGATCGCCTACCCAATATATGTGGAAACCCCTATGTGTGATACTGCAGTGAACCCATAATATCGTAGGGGGGGTGTAATCGATATTCAAACATGGCCGTAGTCGTATGACCACAGACCCTCGCATCCCTACAATGCACGGTATATTTGGGAGTACAGATTCCCTGCGTGGCCGTAGCCATATGTATGACCGTCATACCTCCGCATGCCTGTGATACCGGGAAGGATAATCTAGGGGTCTTATCTCATCAGGAAGACACACTGCGTGGACTAAGCGTGAAGCGCCGTGAGGTGTAGGACGAGTCGCACGAAAGGTGAGCTTACATCATTTATACGATACTAAGAACAGCTCGCAAGTGGGGTAACAGATGGATGACAACACCGAATAAATGGGCGTATTTAGTGTTTACAAGGGATGTCTACTACGATAGAGTGGGGGTATGTACTATACACTCCCACTTTGACTATCGCGTTTACGCCACTCGGGGCGAGTGGCTTATTATTTACCATACCTCACTGAACAAAAATGGGCTTGAAACTATGTTTTTGCCACAGAGTAGCAAACAATTCGATGGCAGTGCACACCCCGAAGACAAAAGGTATGAAAAGTGTAACACATAAAATGGAATAAGGTAGCCACTCGGACGAGAGGCTCTGACCGGCTAAAACTACATAATCTAAACGTGTCCCCCCCATACCGTCGCAAACGTCAAGGTCCTTCACGTTTAACGAGCTCCATGCCTCACCCAGGCACTGGCGTTGAGAAGTACTAAACTATGAACTCGATGGACAATCCCATGGTCTACCGCAGTATGTATGCATGTCAACGAATGCTTATGTGAATCGAAAATGCGAGTCCAACAATCTCACGTGTAGTTGCGCGCGGCTGAGGAACAGACTCGGTCAGCTTGATCCAAACCATGACAACGCTATTGCACGCACCACGGGCCGATATTAGTGAAATACACCTACAGAAGCCCATGGAGAGCTTCATATCGAATTGAGCCCACAGTCGTTTCCAGGCTTGCTGTTTGGGTACGGATATAATCGTCCTCGCTAAGGAGCCTCAGGCGTTTTGTTTTGTGCACCCCGAAAGGGGTCAAGCCCCCGCCCCCCGGTATGCGTGTATTGCTAGGGGGGGGGGTGCTTCTGGTGGACGCGAGGTGCGTGTGGGGTCGGACGTTCGAAAGTGGAGTTCTAGAAAGAAACTACAAGGTGACAAACACTACAGAGGATAAAGAAACGAAGGGAAAACGGAACCACACTCCTAAAAAGGCCGAAAAGAGAAAGAAAAAGAACGGAGCGTTGGGAGGTTTCGGTTCGAATCGAGAAAACGACCAAAAACAAAATCAGTTTTTGTTTCTTGTTTTTGGTGCTCCGTCTCGAAAGGGATGCGTGGTCAACGGTCAAATGACTAAGGCAAGCAACAAATGAGTACCCCCCCCCTGTCTGTCTCTCGAAAAACAATTGTGTGTTTGATTCGTTTTTTGTCTTCCTCCCCTGAATACCACGATGGTTCTTTGTGTAATATATGATCCCGGTGCGGCTTGAACGGCGAACAGTGTTTGAATTGGAAAACCGTGAACGTCTCTAGCCCGTGATCTTGAACTACTGGGCTGGTTTCCCTTTCGATCCTCTTATTCCCCAACAATATTCTTGCGTGAGGCTACAGTAATTTCCCTCTTGACTGCATCCGATTCGCGCAAGAAGGTTGTGCTGGCTCCACTCACGTTTACGTGCATAAGGCAATGCCGGCATTAGCATGTGGAGCCGCGAACGGACAAGGGAAAGCGTCGTCGATGGGGATCACGGCGAAATTCAATTCCAGCACCGACTGTGGTTCCATTGTTGCTGTCAAGGTGTGATCGGAAACCCGCGGCGTGCATCTAAAATAGATACGGAGCGAACATCGCGTAAGTTACCTGCGGAGATGCCATATGCCCCTGATAGCGCATGGATAATTAAATCGTTGTGCTCCGCAGCACACTCTCTTGTTCCCTACCACTTCATCGATCGCCGATTGAGTAGTCACCCCTTCGTGTAAACCTGCTAGGAGGCTCCACTGGTCCGAACCAGCATCCCAAACACAGACATGAGTTTTACCAACATCAATCAAACGAACCGTGTGAGCTACCATACGAGTGGTGATGTAGCTCACCTTGTGCGGCAGCAACCCTCTCCAGCGAGAGCCTGCACCGATCGGACTGCGCAAGGGAGCCACGCAGCCATCTCAACATCCTCCCGCGTGCCCTGCAGCTCTGCGACGATCGTATGCGCGATGTTCAAGCGTTGGTATGTATATACTTAGACCAAGATGTGTGATTGTCGGGGGACGTCCAGGGAACATCCCCGGGTTTCCTATATGGGTATGGATCTTCCGGTGGGTGTTGAGGGTACTGCTGGTGCCTGAGTTGAGCATGGTCATCCTTGTTCTTGACCCGAAAATGTATTACAACGCCACAATGTCTTCTACGGCGGGAGTAACACGGTTTGGCCCAACGATGTTCTGGTTGGCATGGAAACCCAAACGAGGAACTGCCCAGGATAATTATAATGCCATTTCGGTTTCCGCAGTTTGTCCGACGTATATTGTTCGATTGAACGCCTAGGTCCTACGTATGTGAAGGTTGTTCATCAGGTCAGTCGTACATTTCCCTCCTAATGGGTTCCAGGGGGGGGGGCACATGGAGCTGCCCATGGCAGAAGCCCCAGTAAATGTAGCCGCTACCTCCCGACAGTTCCACGCGTACACCACCCAGTAACTCCAACTTAGGGTTGTACAATTCCTTGACAACCCTCATGGCGTACTCGAGCGTTATGTGGTCAACAGGGGCCATCCTGGGTACACCCCCAGGTGTCATAGGCGAAACATTGATGATGAGGAACATACACACGGATGTGATCTACAGGGGGTATGTCGGATACGTCCCCGGGATTTCAATCGTATGTGGATTATGCACAGGTAAAAAAACGGAGTTGGTGATGTTTCTGCTGTGGACTCGCACACAGCAGTCACTCTTGTCTTCCGCTTGGGTTAATATTAGTTCGCGGCTGTGCATTCTTTTCTTCTGGCGAGGATAATCATATTACTCAGGTCCTTCATCGATTTGTGCCCTGGAGTTCTGCGTGGTCACCCGGCTCCGCCCTATAAGTACGAATCAGCGGGGGGTTGCACTGCATGTGGTCGAGCGGTAAGTTTCTTCGCCCGAGAAACACCTCTGCGCCTCGTCGCCATCACAAAACGATGCGCTTGCACAGCCCCGCCACACGTGGTTCTAAGCTGAATGTAAGCCCCTAGTATCATGTATATATATATCTGCATACCTGATGATAAACGACACGTATACATGTATCGTAGAATTGGCACTGTTAGCGTATGCTCCGATGGTTTCTTATTGAAACAAATGACAAAAAATGTCAAGGCACTGCGTCCTCAGAACTATCGGCGTGGACTCCAATTCTAAAAAGGGCAATACGAGTTCCCACACGCAGCCTGACAAGTGCGTATAATAGGTGTCGTGCAAACGTGCATGGGTACGTATAGCAAAGCTAACGACGATTTTCCCAACAACCCGAGACCCAACTGACCTGATGGAGCATCAGAGCCCCGGCCGCTACAACAGCATCATCCCCTCCGATAAGCTCTGCCAGAGCGAACGAGGCGACTCCCGCCGCGTCCCAGCGCTTCGCCGCGATGGCCGCTTCGGTGGCACGCTCGAGCTTCCACTTCGCTTGCTCGCGAAGGTCGCAACCCTCCTGGCAGAAACGATCGGGAATGGTCGAGAGCCACCCGTGGGAAAAGCCGCCGTGAAACCCGAAATCGAAATCATAATGGGATGTTACTTACGGATGACACGGTCGAAGTGGCTATGGCCCCTCGCCAGATAAAGCAACGGGTAATGGAATGCACCAAGTACAGTTGACGACCGCACCCCCGCGTGATTCTAAATGAGACAACCCCCCCCCCCCACCGCCGGAACCAAAGCCGTTATTTTCACCTTAGGGAGGACAATATGTACCACGCTCGTCGAATCTGTAATCCCCATTCGATACGCACATCCGAGTCCAAACACGTTTTATATTTACCATCAAAGTGGTACCGGTTACATGCGTTGGTTAGCGCGGTGATAGTGGAGCTGGTTTTCAAGGTTGTTCGCACATGAATTGCAAAAGGGCCTGCCGAGCTCAGCTACTAACTTGAATCGCAAAAACCCTTCCGAGGTCAGCTGCTATTGATAACTTGAATCGCGAAAATTCTACCGAGGTCAGCTCCTACAAACACAATCGATAATTGTGGCGGGACGTTCGAGCACTTCTGGGGGTGGGCTCTTTGAATCAACCAGCAGAAAGGCGTCTTGGGCGTACGCGTTGCTACAATGAGGGTGAGATTACTTGCTTCTGGGGCCCGTCACTTGAGGTGCGTTGTACTAATACGTATCATACGTCACTAGTAAGTCTCCCAAAAACTGGTTCTTGAGAAACAATGAAAGCGCAACCAGATAGCCTTATGTAGGGTATACAACAAACACCACGTAAAATACAAATGGTATTCCGACGATAAGGCATGCCTTGAAAGGCATATGCCTTATTGGATAGTTCCTCGGATAAAGAGCCGCGACAGTCAGAAGTTGTTCAGCCAAACCACGCTGCACCTATAGAAGCACGCCTTGCTGGACGGACCCCCCCCCCCCCCCCCCTCCCCCTCCCCGGTTTGAGTGTCGACTACCTAGAGCCTGGGCAACGAATAGGCCGTCTAAGCAACTTTCGAACGCCAGCCATTACACACAGACGTGCGGATATATATACGTACGTACTGTGTGGAGTTCGCGCGGGACTGTCGACATTCTAAACGGTGCCCAGAAGGTCGGGTGGTTTGCCCAACCATCGTGTTCGGACCTCGAAATGGGGGAGCCCACATCCTCCGTGATCTGATGCCAGTGATAGCTTCAAATGCACACACAAGAAAAGGGGACCAGTTCGCCAGCAAAGTGTCAACACTGGAAACCCCCAGCCCAATTCCCCGCACCTCGATCACCACAGTCCTGATGTTTGAGACGTCCTGAGCATCCGATATTCAGGAAAAAACAACGTTCAAACGCTTCAACAGTACCGTAGTGGCCTGCCTTCCTTACAGAAAACACAGTTCATACTCACCTCCATGGGTAAGGCAGGCGGGGGTGGACTCTCTTGCCCGGCCTGGTCGCTCCCTTCTCCGGCGGCCACTTTGCCGCCTTTTGGGGGAGCGCCCCCCTTCCCGCCTTTGCCTCCACCTTTACCACCCTTCGTCGCAACGGGCTCGATCCGTGGCGGAGGCGTTAGAGAAGGTGGGGGTGGGGGGCGCGGTGACCAAGCTCCGTCCGATAGACCCGCTGCGGAAAGTGTTTTTTTGTTTTTTGTTTTTTGGGAGAGGAGGGGAAAGTTTACCATAGTGGAGAAGGACTGTGCAGTTCTTATAATACTCTGCAGCCTCAGATTATGTTCTCCTCATACGGGATGTAGATCCTTCATGAGGGTATATAAAACACGTAAGTACGCGCGATCGAAGTATCACACTCAGCTTGCAAAGGTGTGTTTCGACGCAATGTTCGATCTCATCACAGCTGTTGTTTTTAATTTTATAAATACTCACTATCTCAAGTTCCGCTGGAGTGCATTCACGAATAAGCTCTCCCGTTTATAGCCGCCAATTTTCGTGGTCTCCTAGGAGCACATTCACGGTGCCGGTTCCTGCAAAGCCTTGGCGCTCAAATGTATAACCGCTTGCGGATCAATGCCACCTTATAGGGGTGGCGGCATATTATTTTCTGAGCTCCTCGCATACGGAGTCTACTGTCCCACCCCGAAACATGACTAGACGAAGAGGTAGGTTCCCGCAGTCCGACTACAACCTCTTCGCGCTAGCCCTTAACCACACACACCACCAGTAGAAGACGCATGCTACGACAGAGGTGCACCCTTTGTGTTTGTTTCTGAGGTGGTGATCACGTGAGGAGCTCTAAACTAATAGTAAGTGAAAAACCGATTTTGGAGGGGGGGGGGGGAAACGTTTTCGAATATATATATATATATATATATATGCCTGGGGGAAACACAGTAACCAATCCCGTGGGAATCCTCCCGAACGTTTGACTAACACTATTACGGGAGACCATAGTAAATGGGACCGTATATTGTTAGTAAAAATAAGGAAATATATAGGTTTTGTGTTTAGCGTAGGTTCTATTCACTATAGGTCCCCGACGTGTGCTACGGTAGAGGTAGCACTTTTTGGCTGACTCGTTTTCTGAACGATCGGGCTCCTTAACCCAAGTTCGTCGGACTTTTAGTTCTGTGACGAAATGTGTGTCAGAGTATACTTCGGTCATGCGATTTCTCATCCGGCCGCACTTTTATTTTCCTCCAAACTCATTGTTTCGGTGAGGTATGACGCTCTATGAGTGGGCAGCTCAGAAACAACATGGTGCACCTCTATCGTAGCATGCGTTCCCCCGCAATAGACAGTAGCAGCAAGCGTCATTTTCTCACCCCGAGCAGCCAGCAGGGCGAGGGCGGACCCTTCCCAGGCCAGCGCAAGGGGGAGCAACCCCGTCGTTTCTGCCCCGATTAGCACCCCCGTCGGGGCGTTCTGGGCCCCTCCTCTGGCATCGCCCGTCGGTTTCACGATGGAGAGTTCGCTTCGCTCTCTGGCCATCTCCGCCAGCAGGAGCGCCTGCTCCAGCTGCGAAAGCTCCATGTCCGCCAACGTTGGGTGCTTCACGGGCTTCGACGTTTTCAAGTACCTTCAACAAAGCATTTTCAAAAATAAAACAAGATGTTTTTCGAAAGTGAAACAAATGTTTTTACAAAACGAAACACTTGTGTTCAAAATCAAAGATAATGAAACAATGTTTCGATGCGAATCGAAAGACTCAAGACAAACAAGGGGTCAGAGCAAATACATTTTGCCACCATCATGTCATTTACCGGCGCCACTCAATTTTTGGAGCAAGCGCACATGAATTTCGTCATTAAGTTTCGAAGGATTCCTCGTCACTACTCGTAAGAAATTTCCGCAATGAGCGTTTCGAGGATGCAGAAAATGTTTCGTGGTTGTGCCGCTCCCCACCTCTTCGAGGAAATTACCGCTATTCAGACGCGTGTGCTTTGATACGAGTAGCACTGTTTCGTCTTTTGGGACCATATTTGCGGCAGACGTAGGGCCTTAACGGTAGAGCTACACAGCATTTAAGAGCAATGAATGCCCTTGTAGGGATGGCCCTTTACTATCTGAGATCCTCGCGCGAGGAATAATTGTATCTTATTCCCCGGAACCTTGAGCTCGAACAGAGATTTAGTCTTGCGCAACCCTTTGTATGCCCTAACAACAGCCTGACAACAAGTATCCTTGAGAAACAGGTAACCTACTGAGCGGTAGTTGTTCACTTGAGAAATACACTACTAGTCAGTCGGGCAATAATGCCTCAGAAGGTAAACACTAACTGCAGCCATTTTATGGTATACCGTGGCATGACTCGTAAGAGCTACGTATCTACCTGGTACCCACTATCACCAAATCCGATTTCTATACGTTCAGTATCGGCATAGAACAAATCGAGATGCCGTCAGGGGGTGGAGGGAAAGCACTTTCGGTACGATGTCTACTTCGTATACATACATATATTGTTGTGTTCGGGCCGGGGACGGGTTGTGACTAGATAGGGATGGGAGTGGAGGAAACTAATTGGTTCATGGATTTGAGCTACGAGTTCGACGGACGGCCATAGTAAATAGGAACACATGTGTTTCGTAAAAATAGGGAAACATATAGGTTTTGTTATGTAGGGTAGGTCTTATTTACTTTGGTCCCCCGTAACAGTGTGGATTTCAGTCGCTTTTTGGCAAAATTGGGACACGATGTGGAATATTAGGCTGGCTGCGATGCATGCTAATTCTCAAATTGTTCGTTTGTTACCCATCCCATGGCATTGTGCATAACCATCGGACTTAGCTTAACACGTTTTCTAAACACACGGGTGGTTGGAAATTTTAAACCGAGGAAGCCTCACAACATTGATGTGCTGCATTACCGCCAGCGCAGCACGGGTCGTCATGAGCAGTGACCCCTCCCCCACCCACATCCTCGCTTGCTCGGAGAAGCTGAACTTCCACAAAACCGAAGCCTACATGCGGACAATAAAAACAATGTTTTCGCATTTACGTATCTTACCTTTGCACGGGTGTGACCCCCTCTTCATGAGCAGCCGCCCTGGCCGCCTCCGTTTCGCTGCGAGCTTCCTCCCCAAACCTCCCCATCATGGCCCTCACGCACGCCTCCTCGAGTTGCACCATAACCAACACCCTCCCCAGCGGTGTCGAGATCGCCGCGGAATGATTCAACGATGAGTCTACACCCCCGGTGCTGGTAGAACCGGCGGAAATAACGCCTGCCTCTCCTGAAAACGAACCTTTTTTCCCGCCTTTCCCCCCTCCACCATCGGCGGGAGGTTGCGCCGCTTCGGCCGCCGCCTTTCCTTTTTTCCCGGAAGGTTTCGTGCTGAGTTCGTTATCCACCACCGTTTCCGCGGGCGTCTGGTCATTGTCTTTGGATGTTGCCGGGACCGAAGCCAACGCGTCGCCTGCTGGCTCCGAGGATGCTACAATCATCGACAGCACGTTCCTAGCCTCGGCGAGGCATTTCGCGGCGTTCCCGAGATACGCCAGACCGTTCACGTCCAGCGCCCGCCCTCCAGCTCTGAGGTCATCTGCCGAGCGACCCTTGGCTCCGGCCGCCTCCTTTTCGCTAGAAACCCCGATAGAGGAACACCCCGTAGGAGCTGCTGCTGCGAGTGCGCCGGCAAGAGTGACAGATGCCGCCCATTTTCGTACCCACTCTTTGGCCATGCGCCTCAGGACGGCGGGCAGGGCTGGGTGGGCACCCAAAGCACGCAGCCTGCTAGCAGCGTTGTCGAGTATCCCCAAGGCGGCGGTCAGAGGCATGCTAGAAATATCGGAGCAAGGCTCCACAATCCTCTTCTTGTTTGAGGTTGGTGCGTTTCTATCACGGGTGGGGTCAATGAATGATGCAGTGTCGCTTACTCCACTGTGAGCAGCTGCGTGGGTGCGTGTACCCCCGGACGGAAGCGCGGATGGAGCCGGGTCTTGGACCGAAGACGAAGCGTCTGCCAGTAGGCTTGCACACCTGTTTAGAGAACAAAAGGGTGGACAGCGCATCGATGCCACGAAAACGACGAAAGGAATGGTTTTGTGAACGCCTTTGTTAAATGAACGGGGGTTCCTTGGGGGTGAAATTACCGGCGAACTGCGCTTGCTGGCTCTTGGTCAATTGGGTACCTTGGCGGGCAGGCGGGCATTTGAATGCTAGCTGCACGTAGCCCTTCAAGCTTCTAAGACAACACGTTCTACCGTTGCCTGCTATTCACCTGGCGAAGGCCACGGCGGCGTCTAGATCCACGGCTCTCTGCACGGGATTGTTGGACCCGTCTCGGTCGATCGCTTCGCTCTCCACCACACCGAGCGGTCTGGAAATGCTCCCCTCGAGCGCATCGCAGGCGGTCTGCTGTCAGCGAAAACGCGTGAGAATCGTGTGACAAAGCCTTCAGGACGTGCGTCGGGCATTTGCACATCGAGGTGTGGTTTCACATATAGAGTGTATCTATACATTTACAGGATGACGCATACTTGCACTCGGGCAATGCTATAAAAGGGAGGCGGCGCTTATTGGTTGTGAGAGTACTCCCGTCAGGAGTTTTCTAGCTCACCCAACAAATCGAGTTTCAGACGAATCGAGTGGGTCATCCGACGACGAATCCGGGCTTCTATCATACGTACCTGGCAGGAATTTCACATCAAACACGCACTACCTGGGGAACTCAGCTAGAATGATAAGTTTTTGTCATTAATTTTGTTTAGGACTAGCTTCTCCTACAACTGCAGGTCGTTTTGCGCGAACCAACATTCTTCGAAGGCATGTTTCGGATGATATATGGAGCTCCTCATGTAAGGGCAACTCATAAAATAAGCCGCCACCCCTATAAGGTGGCATTCCTCCTTGATGATCTAGATCTTTAAGGGCAAACAGATTCCTGATCTGTATGATCTAGCACATCTCGGTTCCGGGTGGAGGTCGCATGATCTGCAGGAGCCTAAAAACAGTTTTCTCGGGGGTTGGATCTGTACTGTCCAGATCCTGCACAGTACCCTCTCACAACGGACGGTGAGGAACCAGATAACCTACTGTAGATCATGACCTATCTGTCCGAGACGGTGTACTTCACGCTTTCACACTATTACGGGGTGGGCTAATGTAGTAAACAGGACCTACGGTAGACACTAAAACCTATACCACTCTGTCCCGAAAAATAAGCACCTTTTGTACATTACTATTCAATCAAAACGGTGCTTATATTTCGGGACTATTCAATCAAAACGGTGCTTATATTTCGGGACAGAGTGGTATACTTCAATATTTTTACTAACAATATTTGGTCCTATTTACTATGGTCCCCCGGAATCGTGGAAACACAAAAGGTCTCTAGCGAACTCGAGGCGGTATCAAACCGGGTAAACGCTCACTCAACTACGCCTGCCCTGAGAAATCTTGTAGATCCAGGCTCTACTCTACGTCAGACAAGTCTCGGCTACACCACCCCCTTCGCGTCGACGCCAGGGTTGCAGCATGTCATCTAGCTGGCATTGTGGTAAAATCAGCAAAGTTGTTACTATCTACGCCAGCGTGTCTGGTCATATTGCTACGAATTCACCTCGAGAGCTTGCCGCAGTTTGGCGTCGCCTATCCCATTCTTCTTCATTGCACCGGCGATAACAACGGCCAATTTCCCCCACCTGCACTCACAGATAGTACAGATTTGTCCGGTCGAGTAAGCATACCGTAGCATGGCCGCACAGGTCGGGGTCGCGAGCGCGAAGGAGCCAAGTTAGTAAAACTTTTAAATATCTACATTTTTTCAGGCCGGTTAGGCCGTTTCCTATGCGATTCGATTTTTGAGCTTCAGATTATGGTCCGATCGATTTTTCAGCGACCTTGTTCGAAAATCGAAACACCCTTCCTATGCGAGAAAACACGAATTTATTGTAGGTGCAGATATTTGAGCAAACGGCGAGACCAACTGCTGTTGTTGTGGTCTGGCGCCGCGAAGAGACGCGTCGAGTGCGCTGTACTGAGCGTAGGACCCAAGCGTCCGAAGCCACGCTGGCTGCCCCTGGTCTGGCGGGGGACGCGCCGAGTGCGCTCGAGTCGGCCTGTCTTGGTATTTTGTATTTTGACACAACGAAGCATCCGAGCCCAGCACGTTGACTGACTGCCTGCTGCTGCTGCTACGAGTACGAGTACGGAGAGGTGCGCGCCGAGTGCGCTTCCCTTCGTATCTATGCCCGAGCCCGAGCCAGCCGACTGTAGTCTGGCGACGGAGAGACGTATCGATCGCCGGGTTCGCGTCGGGCGCGAAGCACCGTCGCTGTGTCACCATCCAACTCATCGATCGTTCTGCTGCTGCTGCTGCTGCTGCTTGCTGCGTGGATAACATCTTGAATTTAGAGACCATGCCATTTTTCGATTTAAAAATCTGATGACCCAAGTCGTCGGATTTTGGGCCAAAATCCGACGAGTTGGGTCATCGGATTCTCAAATCGAAAAACGTCCGGTCAGATTTTGCACAATCGGACTGCATAGGACGGTGCTTTCGTTTTTGAGATCGAAAAATACAAATCTGAAGCTCGAAATCGAACCGCATAGGAAACGGCCTTAGATGTTCAATCGCCGCCTTTATTACGGCCAGTGTTTCACTTGATTTTAGAATAAGCCCAAACTTTTCAGACTGGTCGAGCTTCCCTAAGTTGAGCAACTACCTACTGGAATGATAAGTTTGCTCGTATATTCAATTTTGAGATTATGTAGCTCCTGAAAATGTTTGGTCGGTTTGCGCGAACATTTTTCTTCGTCGAAGGCATGATTCATCGGGTGAGATATTGAGCTCCTCGTGTGGGGAGCTCAGAAAATAAGCTGCCACCCCTGTAAGGTGGCATTGCTCGAACATAGTATCCAGAACCGAATATGGTGGGTACACATAGAGGGGAACACTGGTGTGTTGCGCCCATAGTGGCTTGTGCTTACATCAATAGCCCCCTCGGAATAGAGGGAAGACACGTTCATGACCATTTTCTTTATACGATGTACTTGTACGTAGCCAGCTTCGTTCTAGCCCCACTCCCATAGTGTTGTCTACCCTCAGTGGGCTTCAGGGCATACGAGGTTTATCACGGGTGCCTACGTATCGTCTCTCTCCTGCCTCCCTGCCTTGAATTATGTCGCGCATTAGGGCTCGGCGTTCAGACCCTGCTTGCTGCTCGCGGTTCATTAGCAGTACAACACAGGAGGGATTGCAACAATACTGTATTGGGTCGATGATTCAGGTGGGGCACCCAACCAATGCCACCTTATAGAGGTGATGGCTAATTTTCTGCGCTCTCTCTTCGTATGAGGAGCTCAACACCTCACCCGAAACATTACTTTGGAAGAAGTCTGTTTTGCACAAACCGATCAACATTTCCATGCGGCGAGTCCAAAGCTAAACAGTAAATAAACGTATCGTACCCCTGTGGCTCATATAATTTAGAAACCATTGAGCTAAACCGTGCTACCCCTACCGTGAGACAAGTCACCCATCAATCGGAAGGAGTCCGGTTCAGCCAAAAGGTGCTACCTCCTCTCGTGGGGCCCGCGAAACGCGCCACCCAGGGTGTACACAGACAGGTAGGTATACAGATACAAAAACAAACACCACGCACACAGAGCTGATATACGTCGAGTCCAAACGCGTACCTCGCCGCGCCGGTCCCAGCCCCCCCCATCGCCTTCGCTAGCCCCGACGCCCGAAGAAGGCATGGAAACGCCCGCTCAGGGTGGCCTTGAGCCTCGCACAGAGCAGCCTGGGTTTCGAGACATCTTGTATAGCGTATCGAGAACGAAACAAATGTCAGAACGAGCAGCAAAAGAGACGGGCGGGGGTGGCGGGGGCCATGATGCTTCTGGATTAAGTATATTTCCATCTTACGATGTGGTGTCGACGTACCCAAGTGAGAGCCTTACGATATGCACGCGAAATCCTCGTCCGGACAGCCAGCCCCTGAGGAGCAAGCTCTGCACTGTTCGAGCCGCAATGTAGGCATAACGTGTCATCTGGTTGGACACATCCTCCCTGTCCGATGGACTAAGTGTGAACTATTCCGAATGCTCCTCCTATATACCAACCCTGCCCCTACCACAGCTTAGCACCAGCGAGTGTTAACAGGACCAACGAGAACACCGCATTCATACAGTTTATCACTAATTCAAACCGAATTATCGCCGCCGACGTGACCGATGATGTTAGCCATAGGTTAATTTATTTATGACAGGATCCAGAGCTCGGTGTCAAGGTTTAAAACCACCGATAATCTGAAAGTTTTAGGCAAATACGACTATCGAAGGCGAAGATGGGAATCTGTTCCACGTAAACGTCCAACGCGAAGTATACAACACACTTCGGACGCCAGAATGAGAAAACGGAAGCCGTGATAGGTACTACCGAGGAGGCTCAGAAAGTTTAAGAGGTAGCCGTAGAAGGGAAATAGCACGCGTATCGTTCGGCATATCGAGAAATCTGTGAGCCCAAAACCGCACAAAGTGAGTGGGGGTTTTATACCTGATAACATTGTCACGGTCGTGGAAAGCGTCGTTGTGTTTCTGAGCCGCCGCCAGATACTCGGCTGCTGCCACACAGTCTCCCAACAGCACCGCCTCGTTTGCCAACAGCGCCCACATCTGAAATGCCCTCGATAAAGACGACAGACGGTAGTAGTACATACGTGTTGCGGCGGCGCGGGGTAGCTTACAAATAGAAATAGTGGGGACAGCTCGATGGGTACGACTATAGAATGCGAGCGACACGAGCCACAAATGTAAGCGGCTTGTTAAAGGGTTTGGTCAATCCTTGCGGGTCAGGTCCGGGCGGGTCAGGTAAGGTTGCCCCGACCCGACCCGACCCGACAGCGCAGGAGGACGATAACCTTCCATGCTGCACGCGCTCGTACAAAATCATTGTTCAAATATTAGTGCTCAGACGCACGCCCAAACGTAGTGACACGGGGCTGCTTCGTAAGGCCGAAGCCGCAATCGCGGTGCGACGTTCATATGGTTTCCTGTGAGCTCCCGAAATCGATATAACGTGGGGGAAATAGTGCATGCCTTGGACCCTAACCTGTCGGTCCTCAAGCTTCACCACCTCCACGGCTGCAGTGCCCGGGCTTCCGGCGCCATTTGCTCCGCTTGAGGTGGCCCCAACCTTGTTAGAGTCTGCCGCAAAGGTGATCGTGGGAGTAGACGAAGGAGACGCCTGCAAGTGCCTTGGCAACGACGCCTCTTCCCTTTGCCGCAAAATTCGGTCAACTTCAGCCCCTCTCCTCGCCGCCTCTTCGTTGGAAACCCCAAGGTTTCCGGCGGCCGACGCTGCTTGTAGCGCCGCTTGGTGACAACTGGGAATAAGGGTGTTATAACGTACAATTGGAATAAAGCCGTATCTGATGAGAGTTCGTGTGTAGGGGTCGCGACAAAGACCGTGGTTCACACAGACGGCAAAAACGAGAGTGCATTGTCCGCGGGGCATACCAAGCTGCATGTAGAACGGAATAAGTTTGGCTAAGAGCTCGTGCGGGTGGGTGTTTATAACTGTCGTCGACCGCGTGTGCTGGTGGCATAAGGCGCAAGTTAATACTGACGCTTTGTAGAAAGGGCTTTGCTCCGGCCGATTTGTAGCACCAGGCAGCTTAAAAGGGAACCCTGCGAGTCAGACGGTGGTGTAAAAATCCCCTTGGCGTTTAGCACTCGACAACATTGGTCCAATGGCTTCCTTGGGGTGGTAATAAAGCACCACTCTGGGTATGCGAATGATGGTGTGCGCGCCTTTCGTGATAGAAGAACACAGTAACGTTTGTCATCTAGCTTGCCGTTACAGTACTCTAAACAACACACTACTAATAATATACCTGGTACAAAAAACTAGGCAGGTATAGCTATGAAATCACGCACGAGAACTCGCCACTCCTGAGGAGCTATCGCTATACCTCGATTGCCAATAACAGACAAATAGGAACGTTGTTCGAAGGCATCAAGCAACCCATAAGCACTCTCTAACCCCCTGATGCGGCAGAAATGACCAAACGTTAGTCCCATTCATTTTTAGGGAACCCAGCATTTAATCAGAACACAGTTCAGGCTATCAGGCTATCACTACCATTGTTCTACATGAGATTTTCAACATTGGATCTACAACGTGGCTGTTAGGAATATACCACTTAAACGCAGGAAATGCTGGCCCCGCTGGCCGCTTCGCGCGTTTCTTGTGCTACATTCCGCTGCCTGGTGCGCGGCGTTCCATACCAAATCCCCCCGCTATTGCTGTTGCTGGTATGCTGCTCCTGCTGCTGCTGCTGCTGCTGCTGCACAGTGAGATAACATCTGAATAAACTGAAGTCGATAACGCGAACTTTTCCATGTTTTACTCAGGGCGTGGTTGGAAACAAACGGCGTGAAGCCAACTTACCTTGGTTCTTTCAACACAACCGTTGGCGCATCAAAACCCAAAAGCAAAAATCTCACATGGAAACCCCTGTAGTAGCAATGTTTCAACAGATCACTCTGAAACTATGTCAAAGAAAACCTCGAACTCATTCTCACGTGGGTCCGAGCTTGAGCAGTAGCCTCGATCGTCTGAGACAGGCCAAGGCAAGAGCTGGAAACATGCCTCCACTATAAGCCTTATTTTCCCCACAACCGTCTGCGCCGGCTTCCTCCTCGCCCTTTTCAGCGCCCGCTGATTTTCCCTTAGCCTTCGTCGATGTCCCCTTCCCCTGCCCCCCCCCCTTTTCCTTCGGATCAACACCCCTGGGAGTTGCACCACCACCACCGTCGGCGTTTTGACTCGCCGGCTGGTGCGTCGGCACAGGGCGCGGTGGGCCCAGGCACAACCTCGCCACCAGCTCAGAAAGGGCGAGCGGGGCGGCTGCGTGTGCGGCGAGACCGTGCGACTCCATCGCCTCGGCTAAATCCAGCAGGTGGTGGAATAAAAGTGGCGCCTTTGGAGTTGTTAGAGGTAGGGCAAGGGAGTGAATGGAAGCGGGGGGAGGGGGGGGTACTCATGTCGTCCACGCCAGTAGTCGTATGAATATAGACCCTCGCATCCCTACAATGCCGGGACGGAGCACGTTGGGTTTTCACCAACCAGGCAGACATTTCTTGCACCAAGCGCGAAGCGCCGTGAAGTATTGGGCGAGTCGCATGGAGGGTGAGCTGCATCCTGCTAAGAATCGCCTATGAGGCGGACTTGCATATGGACGACAGCCTCCAATGGGTAAGTTTTATTTCTGGTGTGGCCACTTCCAGAGACAGCAATGGGTATCACTATGTATCTGCCTCGTGGATGCCTTACCATATACACACTACGTGATACGATCATTCCCCTTGTGCGGAGATGAGGTTATCAACCCCGCACAAATGATCTAACAAGACCGCCAGTATGGGTGACCGCCAAAAACAAAATAACGGTACCCTGGTTGTCGAGCTCACGCAGTGAGAGGCGTCTTTTACAGCATCGTTGCCAACCGACGCCAACCCAACCTATAAATGTATAACATATTTATTGGGGGGGGGGGGCGTACTCGTTTGTTGCTTGCCTTAGTCATTTGACCATTGACCACGCATCCCTGTCGAGACGGAGCACCGTTCCTACTCCTAATATAGACACCTCCAACACTTGGGCGCTCATTACGTTGTTTCCGTATATTACAAAGAAACGTTTTGCTACTCTTATCCTCTTCCTGTTTCGCCGCCTGTGGCCACCATATATCTCCTAAGATAGCGATCGTTTTCTCGCTACTATTTAGTGTACCAAACTGCTCTATGTCACACTCGTCTATTTTCCTCATCTCCTCCTCTAGCACATCCCTTTTTCCTCTTTGTGCCTTTCACATTCTCCCACTATGTGAATTCTACTCTCTATGGCTTTGCCACATGGGCACATCTGTGCATCTACTTCCTCCTACTGGTATACCTCCTTCTTCTTTCTGGCAGGTCCAGGACCCCTACACGAAATCGCAGTTTCAGCTTTTTCGCGAAGTCCATTGGGCCGTGCAGATATCTTTTCATTCCTATTCCTTTTCTCAACCCCCCGTATATCTCTAAGTGGTCTTCCCCTTCCACCTTCTTTGTCAGCGCTAGCCTTTCCCTTTTTTCTATCCTTTCTTTTACTTGTGTCTTGTATCAGCTAAATTTCTCTATGGCCAACATCTCTTTTTAGTTTCCTATATCCTTCCATACGTTATCGACTACGCTATCCCACCTTATTCCAGCTCGCCTTTTGTTTACTTTCTCCCATACCGCTTTATCAGCTATGGCTAGCAGCTTCTTATTTGGCATGTTCTTTACTTTATATTGTCATTTCAACTTAAGCACGTCTCTATTTGTCTTCAGTGGGTACATTTCCAGTTCTGCTGTCAATACTGCATTACTCGTCGTACGTGAGCATCCTAGTACGTTTTTAGCTGCTGTCATCTGTACCGTTTCCAGCTGTTTCACGAGCTTCACGTTCCCTTCCCATACTTCTCCTGCATATTCTAGCTTTGGTACAATCATATTCATCAATATACATCTCTTAATTCTAGTGTCAAGGTGCGAGTCTGTTAGGACTGCTTCCATCTTGCCCACGTGTGCCTTACCCTCGCCTATTATTTTATTTATGTGCGCATCCCAAGAGGGGGGGGTGTACTCATGTTGTGCACGGCCGTAGTCATATGACCATAGACCCTCGCATCCCTACAATGCCGGGACGGAGCGCGTTGGGTTTTCACCAACCAGGCAGACATTGTTTGCACCAAGCGCGAANGGGGGGGGGGGGCGTACTCGTTTGTTGCTTGCCTTAGTCATTTGACCATTGACCACGCATCCCTGTCGAGACGGAGCACCGTTCCTACTCCTAATATAGACACCTCCAACACTTGGGCGCTCATTACGTTGTTTCCGTATATTACAAAGAAACGTTTTGCTACTCTTATCCTCTTCCTGTTTCGCCGCCTGTGGCCACCATATATCTCCTAAGATAGCGATCGTTTTCTCGCTACTATTTAGTGTACCAAACTGCTCCTTGTCACACTCGTCTATTTTCCTCATCTCCTCCTCTAGCACATCCCTTTTTCCTCTTTGTGCCTTTCACATTCTCCCACTATGTGAATTCTACTCTCTATGGCTTTGCCACATGGGCACATCTGTGCATCTACTTCCTCCTACTGGTATACCTCCTTCTTCTTTCTGGCAGGTCCAGGCCCCCTACACGAAATCGCAGTTTCAGCTTTTTCGCGAAGTCCATTGGGCCGTGCAGATATCTTTTCATTCCTATTCCTTTTCTCAACCCCCCGTATATCTCTAAGTGGTCTTCCCCTTCCACCTTCTTTGTCAGCGCTAGCCTTTCCCTTTTTTCTATCCTTTCTTTTACTTGTGTCTTGTATCAGCTAAATTTCTCTATGGCCAACATCTCTTTTTAGTTTCCTATATCCTTCCATACTTTATCGACTACGCTATCCCACCTTATTCCAGCTCGCCTTTTGTTTACTTTCTCCCATACCGCTTTATCAGCTATGGCTAGCAGCTTCTTATTTGGCATGTTCTTTACTTTATATTGTCATTTCAACTTACGCACGTCTCTATTTGTCTTCAGTGGGTACATTTCCAGTTCTGCTGTCAATACTGCATTACTCGTCGTACGTGAGCATCCTAGTACGTTTTTAGCTGCTGTCATCTGTACCGTTTCCAGCTGTTTCACGAGCTTCACGTTCCCTTCCCATACTTCTCCTGCATATTCTAGCTTTGGTACAATCATATTCATCAGTATACATCTCTTAATTCTAGTGTCAAGGTGCGAGTCTGTTAGGACTGCTTCCATCTTGCCCACGTGTGCCTTACCCTCGCCTATTATTTTATTTATGTGCGCATCCCAAGAGGGGGGGGGGGGGGGAGAAATGGAAGGTGTTGCTGAAGGGGGCATCTTGGCGGGTCAAAAGGTTTGGCAACCGTAGTGAACAACAGGCAGTCGTACACTGCTCTGGACGTGTGCTATTACGGGAGACTACAGTAAATAGGACTAAATATTTTCAGCAGCAGTAATTTCTGGTGTGGTCACTTCCAGAGACAGCAATGGGTATCACTATGTATCTGCATCTGCCTTTGGGTGCCTTACCGTATACACACTACGTGATATGATCATTCCCCTTGTGCGGAGATGAGGCTATCAACCCCGCACAAATGATCTAACAAGACCGCCAGCATGGGTGACCGCCAAAAACAAAACAAAAATAACGGTACCCTGGTTGTCGAGCTCACGCAGTGAGAGGCGTGTTTTACAGCGTCGTTGCCAACCGACGCCAACCTAACCTATAAATGTATAAAATATTTATAGGGGGGCGGGGGGGGTAGGGTTTAATGTGTCCCGTAGGTCGTATTTACCATGGTCCCCCATAATAGAGCACTTTAGTAGCGTTTGTCTTTAAAGCATAATACCTTGTAGGGGTGGTGTCTTTTTGTCTGAGCTCATCACACCAGCTTAGCATCTGCCCGACCCGACACATAAACTTCCAAGAAATTCATTTCGCGCAACCCGACAAATTGCTGTATGCGCCACGCACGTAGAGTCCTAAAACAAATTATGTCGAAAAGGAACATGTTGTTTTCTTTGTTTTTTCTGTCCCTTTTATTATCTTCGCCCTTCCTTTCTCTATCCTCCCTAACCGTAACTCAGATTCGGGGTCACGAAGTAGGCTCTTTTCTCTCCTCCCCCCACTCACTACTCGTACGGTTTGTTCCTTGAATTTTTATCGCAGGAACACTTCAGCCTTTTCTTTGTCTCGTCGACTCGCATCGAAGAGTATGGATGGGTACTGTCTGTTCACTTCAGTAGCTCAACCGGCAGGAAAATGCTGCGCTGAAACGTGGAACTCCTACTCGTACCGTGGCCTTAATCTTTAGAATAGAACGCAGTGGTGCGTACATGAAATGGGTGGGGCCCTCCTTTTTGGTTTTTGGAAGAACTTGTGGAGGGTATTACCAACGGGGAGAGCTACGTACAGTACACAAATAAAAGACATCTCAAGAGATGTCCCGAAAACGTAACATTACTTGATATACGTAGCTAGTAGGAGACCAAACATCAAGCAGAACCGAGCCTGTTTTAAGCTCGGCAACAATGGGTTCAGAGGTACCAGGGGATGCGTACTTCATATTCGTTCATGGCCGGAGTCGTCTGACCATAGACTCTCGCATCCCTACAATGCCGGGATGGAACATTTCGGGTTTTCACCGACCATGCAGACATTGTTAGCACCAGGCGCGAGGAGGGGGAGAAGGGACGAACACCCCTGACAACGGCGTTTACCCAGAAGGTGTTTGGATTTGTACTCTCCCACACGCTGAACCAGACAATCCACAACGAACATACTGGGAACCAAAAATGACTAAGGATAGTTCTTCAATCCAGGGATCCTCCTATTGTGGCACGCCTCCAATACAGCCGTGGGAACACGCAGTTGAATATTCACAATAAATTTCGTTATACATCTACGCCATGCGATTGGGCATCGGATACAGTGTCTATATTTTTGGTCTCGTAAATCGTTTGATTGGGTGAGCTCTATGTAATACTACGAGTACCGACCCCTCAAGACAGGAGGCGCTAGACCCATATTGGCGCCGACTCAGCCGTAGCACCCGCCCACGCGGATATGGTCCAACCTTGTTTACAGTAGCCGGTGCGATCACGAAAGCCTCTCTCCCCGGGGGAGGCGATGCCATCCACCGATACAAGTCGTCCCCATACTCCACTTCGGGCCTCCAATATGCCCAGTCCCGCAGGTGCAGGGGCGAAGAAGAAGCCGCCGTGGCTACAGTCACAGGAAAAAACACGCAAGTTTGTGGGGGTACACGTAGATCATCACGATAACCGTCAGGTGGGTACGTCAGCATTTTTCTGTACAAATATTTGGTGGGCAGTGGTTTTGTAAAGTAAATATTCGAGTAGCCAGCGGTGGGCACACGTGCTGACAAACGAGTTCGTCGCGTAAATTGTCGTCAGGAAAGATGGTACAGCTGTCGCTAAGAACTCGCACATCAGGGTATTTGTAAGCGTTGTCACCTTGTGCGCGTTGGACCACGGCGCACGGAGAGTAGTTGATTTTATTGAAAATAAAGACAAAGAAGCGGTGTACCTATCTTTTTTTGGTTGACGCCGTGAAAACGAGTTGCACCTTACCATATTTGTTTCGAGAAATACCCAAAACTATTACTAGTAGACGGGGTTGCATGACGGGGGCTTTCGTTGACAACTGTTCGAAACAAATCGAGGGGTGGGTGAGGGATATCGAGCTGCTCGAGTGTAGAGCCTGACATGACCTTAAGACCCGCGCTATGATTAAGGCAGCCCGTTTTTATAAATAAAAAAAAAACATCTGTATTGCGCGTACTGCCGGGGGGGGTGCCTTAGCTGAGTAACTTCTCAATAGGGCATACGCCTCACAAGGCATAAACAACAGGTGTTTGACTGCCGGGGGCTCCTTGACCGAGGAACTGCCCAATAGGGCATATGACTTATAAGGCCTATGCCTTATCGTTGGAACAACATTTTTGTTCTACAAGTACGTTATTCATTGTACATCTAGAGGCCATCATCGGGTTGCACCTTTACATCTCAACAAAATACAGTTTTCGGGTTAAGGTACGTATAGAGAGAGAGAGAGCTCTTGACGAGAATGATCGCAGATAAGAACGCACGTGCACACGGCTATCCTAGCTGGCGTCTTAGGTGCCCAACCCGTACCCGTTAGCACGCGTGCGCATCGGGCGACCGACGTGACAGTCACCTTCGTTTCCCGAGGCGTTGCTCCAGTCTTCGAAAGACGGCTTCCCTCGGTCCGCACCGCCCGGCACAGCCTCCTGATACGCGCGATAGCGACGGCCCCACCACATCGTTTCCGCCACCGTTCCTGCTATCCTCCCCACAAAGTAGTAAGCCTGCATTATGGGCGGCGTTTGGTGTGAACCGTTGGAACGCTCAAGGTAAAAACAAACGCAGCGACATCTTAGCAGCATCGCAGTTCTAGTATATCCTGATCCCATACACCCCCAGGCCTTCAATATGGAAAGCGGATAGGCACCGAAAAATAGGAGTATCTATTAATAGGATGGTTTGGACGCTCGGAAAAAGCTTGCTGAGAACGTAAACAAGGCCGACCTGCAGGAGATAATGAAGGCGTTCCTCAAACCGCGAGCAACCTCCCCGGGCCAGCATGGCCAAGATCCGGACCGCCGCCTCCAAATGACCGATGTCCAGTGTCTCCGGGAACCCGTGTTCGTCGATCTCGGCCGCTGTAGATGATGGCGCCTGCGGCGGATAAGAGTGTTGTGTGCCCGTTTGTCACGTCGCGGTTACCTTGGAGCAATGTCGTATACGATTACGGGGGCCCATAGCAAATAGGACCAAAAAGTGTTGGTGAAAACGTCAAATATATAGGTTTTAGTGTGTACCGTAGGACCTATTTACTATGGTGTCCCGTAATAGGGGTGGTGGCTTATTGGCTGTGCTCCCCACGTGAGGATCGTAAATGTCTCACCCGAAGCATGATACCTCGCGACCCTACCAACATTTCTACATATTATCAGGTGTGTATGTAAAACAATATACCATGCGACCCAACGGGTGGTTGAGTTGCTCGCTTGACTCAGCTACCCGCGCGAGCAACGCAACTACCGGTTATGTACGTAGCATGATATTTTGTTTAACATATATACCTAGTTTCACGAAGTATACTCAAACCACGTAACCCCTAGTTTCACGGTTTTCACGAAAGTGGTTTCATGCGTAATCCTAGCCGAGTGTGCAGCGGGCATATTAACCCTACCCGACGGTTGTTGGCGTTTCTTCGTCAACCGTTAGTTCTTTTCAGGGTAATGCACCGCCTTCCATAAGTGCGGAGATCCGCTTTTTCCTAGGGAAAGCAAGCTTCGCGCCAGGCCAAGCTGTGTGACTCCGAACCAGCGAGATCTCCGCGCGGAGGTGGAGAGGGCCGTCCCCGCATGGTATAGCTCCCACCGTTGCAACTTACTGTATCATGAGACTCTTGGCTTAAGGGGCTTTGTTTGCCTCACCCGACACTCGACCCTGAGAAAACATGAACGTTCAACCGGGTAGGAAGCCCCATGACCTACGTATAGATGTCATAAACACACCAAACGAATGTCATTTCAGAGGTATCTCGGGGGAAGTTTCACTCAGGCCCGATTGAATACCCTTATGTCGTATATACAGGTATAATAAATCGCTTGCCTTGCAAAACAAGGCGACATAATGGTATTGCGGTGATAAGGCACGTGCCTTACTCGGCAGTTCCTCAGCTGAGCTCTATACTAATAGCCAGTCAGAAGTATGCTGGTCGAAATGTGCTACCTCCAGCGTAGCGCGGCTCATGGCTCACAACTTAGGGCAAAGGCTACTCTGGCCAGTGGCCCTCCATGACAGGTAAATTTGATCCGTTATCTCCTGAAGAACCGGTCCCCCATTTTTAGGGGCGAACTACCTGGAAATTGTGGGGGGTAAGTTTTTGTAGTTCTGGAAGAGAAGTGCGAGCAAGGGCCAGACGCACCCCATGTGAATCAGGCAGCACAGGGTAGCCTTCCCTCGCTGTGAACGTCATAGCGCAACTTGCGCTCCGTGGAGTTTGGCCGGTAGCAGCGGCCGATTCCCCAACATCGTGCATAGCAGTTGATGTCAATAACAAAATAGCGTGCGTAAACATGGGGTTTACTATATGACCCCGGACCAGGAGAAGAGCAAGGAACAAAGACAGTCACCAAACACAAACGGCCGTTCGTCGACGAGACATGAGTCACACCTCCAGTCTTAATAGCTTCACCTACAGATCCCCCACAAGAGAGTGATACTGGCCGAAGGCTGTGGACGATTTTTTGCAGGGGGGTCTACATCAGGGTTTATACTGAGGTGTTCCGGGTACCTACTCCGGTATAAGTATCAACAACGGGTGTATATCTGCCATGCTTCCCAGGCAATGTTTGGACCATGCAGACTGCTTGTATTCCGCATCGTGTCAAACCTGCGAGCGGTTTCCTCTGCTAGAGCCTCTGCTGCCGCCCTTGCCAAGGCTCCCTTGAAGCGAACGCTTGGATGCTGACCGCCCTAAGCCACTCCCCGCAGATGCACTCCTGTATACGTTGGGACGAGCGTGGACGAGGTCAGTGGATGTGGCACGTTTATGCGTTGAAGGCGCTGGCATCAATGAGGAGGCTACTTCCTAATTTGGCAAAGGATGATACTACGCCATACGTAGTGCCCCCGATGGATGCTGCTGCTGTCCATCGACAGTTGCACGTTTGCCGAGCCATGCTTGATTTACCAGGGGCACGGGATACCCGACGTTGCCTTGAAAAGCAACTCGGGCTGAGGAGCATAAACTAGACGGTGACGGTAGCATCTTAAATAGATGCTCGGCGGACATGCATATGTAGTAGGGGTTTCCAGGTCGTGATTGCCTGCGGCGCTTCCCATGAGGTGTTCTACCTCACCTAATACTGAGGTTTTCATACAGATATGTGGGCTTAAACCCGATGAGAAACCCCATGACCTACGTCCTAACGAACCCTATTTCCAGTGACACAGATGGGATACAGTAGTGAGTGTCCCCTCTACAGCGCCGGTATGCGCCAGCAAACAAACATCTGACGTATCGCGGCAAGCGGCACTATAGCTTCAACCGGGACTACGCCGCACACCGCCACACGGGTGAATTGGTGCTTATGCCAAAATATCTCAGACACTCTAGCGGGCAACCGTCACTACTCGACCGGCACTATAGAGGGACCACTACTGTACTATGGTTACTACCTCGGGCGGGGAGTACACTCATGGTCAGCCAAAACATACGTCGGCCAAAACATGCCTCCCCTGCGTGTCCATGGTGACACTGGTTCAAGGAGCCCCGTCATTCTTCGAACGTGTCAGCGTAAAAAGTGCTGCCTCTATCGTGGCAGGTGTCCCCTGTATGCAGGGTTCTCTTGACATTTCGCATCCGTCTGCGCGGAGAGAAACTCGGCGAACCTCTCCGCTCGTTATTCTTCAGAGCACGTATACTACAGCAGGTTTGTGTTTCAAAGCTTCCCTGCTACTGCCGTCTATACAGGTTTCAATGGACAACTTCGCTTCCATGTGCACACACACACACACACACAAACTGGAGGGAGAGAACGTTCCAAGGGCAAACTCACCGGTTCATGCCGCCACCGGTAACGGTCACGGCCGTTCGTCCCTCCGAGAGAACCGAGGGAGGTCGCCCAATGTCGGAATCATCGCCGTTCTCAAACGATAACACCGCCTAAAAAGATCGCAGGCAAAAAGCAAGCGAAACAGGGCGGAGCAGTACGACACCACAGAGTCACAACACTGATGAGGGATTATCCCACTGCAGACTCCTGCTTGGTACATGAGAGGTGCATCCTTTAGTTTCCAAAGGTGGGCACTTGAGACGCTTTCTGTACCACACCCAAAAATTGATTTTGGAGGGAAATAAAAATGATATACGAAGTATACCTGATGAACATTCCCATGGGCTGGAAGCATAACAACGAAACCTATGACAGCACAAAAAAAAAGGAATTCCGACGGGGTTCGGGTTGAGGAGCCCCGCCTTTCCGAACAAATTTCAGCTAAAAAGTGATGCCTCTGTCGTAGCGCGCGTCTCCAGAGCTGTTGGATGGAGCCTGTCTGTGACTGGTGCTACGATAGGGGGGGGGGTAACCCGCATTTGCACTTCCAGGTTTTGGCCACTCGGACGAGTGGCTCCGAATCTAATTGAAAATTGGACCTAAACATGGTTTATTGTCCGAATCTGAGTGAACATTGGACCTGAACATGGTTTATTGGCGTTGCGTCACGAGACCTCGAATGGCAGTGCATATAGAACAACAAAAAATAATACAAAAAGGTTTACGAATCCAATGCAGTAAATAAAGCAGTCACTCGGCCGAGTGGCTCTGTGCAGTTGAAGAAACAATCACCTGTACATGACCCGCCTACCGTACCACCAGCCCTTGTCCTGCGACCGCGGACGACTAGACTGATGGCGACGAGTCAATGTGAGAACAGCGACAACACACACACCTCACCACCACGTAGAGGTACTGCAAGTCACAATACAGCGGTTGTATTTAAGTGGCTCGTGTTCGGTTTGAGTGCCCACCACGTACTGGCATGCAGCCTATAGGAAAAACCCACGTCAGAACGCCCCGTTTCGAAGGCGTCCGAATGCTTAACTGGTGGTTTCAGCAATGACGCGGCCTACGGGGGTGATGGCATCTGCACCACTTGGTCAGATGCTCTTCGCGTGATGGGTTCCATGCCTCACCCAACTTATGGCGCATGCTATTTTCCTTGCAGGGGCAGCGCTAGCGTGTCTGAGACTCCATACTTGAAAATAATATTTCAGCTCTGTACCTCACTGTGCGATATATTCCGAAACGAACAAAAACGACTCGACTAATGACCCCATAACCTACGTAGGTACAACCACGAAACACCATGAATAGTTTAAGCAGCACTGGTGTTCCAGCGGTAGTGGGTTAAGGAGCCCGGTCAGTCGGAAACATTTGCCTCGGAAGGCAAAAACAAGGTGCTATCCACCTCTATCGTAGCACGCCTACACCAGTCTTGAAGTTGCGCAATGCAAGCTCAGCCGGATGCACGAGATCCATGGACTAGGTGGGACATCGGATGTAATTGTAAGAAAAGCACATCGGGTTTCTAAAAGGTGTTGGGCGGTCCTTCGGTTGAAAACCCCGGTAAGTGCGAAACGTTAACGTTTTGCCTCCTAAACCATAACAGCTCCCACCGTTGTACGGCTTCAATAGGAAGCTCCACAATAGTTGAACAGACCATGGGACCCACACCATGGACCCAACCCGACCATGATTAACCATCGCATGTGCCGCAGTACAACCCATGAGAAATACGCGCCCCAACGTACCTCAATTAATGCTGTATCGGCATCGGGGAATATGCCATGGCGTGGTCCGTGGTGCACCTTGGGCTAGACCCCGGGTCGCGTAAATGTACGCGTCATGGGGCATGAAATAGTGTGTAGGTTGGGCCCAATAAGAAAAACTGGTGCATCTTTACCGTAGCATGCGTCATTGGCGGAGTTGACCTTAGAAAATTGGCCTCTATCACACTGGGGATAAAGCAGCACACCACCCCCCTGGACGGAATTCAAACCTAGACGTATGGACAACCGAGAGGTTGCCAACGCCGACGAAGGACGCGTCCATCAATGGGGAAAACATATCGACAAAAAAAAACGCCGTTCCAAAGTCGTCATGTTCGTTTTGTTTGTGCACACTCTTTCCTTGGTTTGGATAAAATCGGGGCTCCGAACAGAATCGTCCGAGCGGGCGTGTTGTCTTGGCATGATACACTGTCCATTAGGGAGAGACGGGCTAAAGTAAGAGTGGCCAGTTTTTAGCCCAGATATGTTTCACCGGCAAGTATCATCTGAGGATTTTGTTCAGCATCTTTGGGTCCGACTGACCCGGGGGAGCATGATACATATGACCATATATTGCTGATAAAAATAGGGAAATAGATATAATGTTTTGTTGTGAACAGTAGGGTAATATATATTACGGATGCACATACTATCCTTTTCTTGTGTTAGACAGAGCGCCCTTACGTTATAAAATCTGAGATTAAACGTCTAGGTGCCCGCTTTACGACCACGGGGGGGGGCAACGTCGGCATACCCCCAAAATGGGCTGCGAAACCGTATACCCACCCCCTGTGAAATAACCCCTCCCTAGGTTTTGCTACATTCCTCATACGTCGTATTTGCTTCGTATTATCACTGCAGCAGGCTTCCACAGCTACGCTTACTACTTGCGGAAACATTCCAGCGCCGCCCGCTTGCCTTTTCTTCGACGTCGTAGAGGAGGTCCACGGCGGAGCGCAGGTAGTCGGACCCGATGACGGTGAGCCCCCTCCCGGTCGCCCATTCCCCCATCTCCACCAGGCAGTCGACGCGCTCAAACCTGCCCTTCCGCCGTACGTGCGGCCTCGTTAGCGACGCGTGCTTCAGCGGTTTTACCCGAAACAAACGTCTGGCTGACGGAGGGTTTGTTGCGTGTTACGATAGGGAGCAACGCCTTGTAGGGGTGGTGCCTTAATTTTTGAACCCCTCACGTGAGCTACTCAAGTGACCACCCTCAGACAGTATTTGGGGAAAACGGTAGCATGCATACGTCGTGCATCCTTGTCGACAATATGAACTACCCAATAATATACCTATAGTGTTTTACGGTATTTATTGTGACACACCTGGGCTGCAGGACTATTTCGTCGCGTTGCTGTTTTGTTTTTTTTCAATCTGGCTCAGGTTGATGGAAGGATTGTAATAGCGGACAGCACGAGGGTATCGCAGCCACGACATTGGTCCCGACGTGGACTCAACCGATTGAATATTTGTCAGGGTTGCGTAGGTGAAAAAGGGCTCACCTTTCTTCGAGACTTTCAAGAGCCTTGAGATACGCCGAAAATTGCTGCTTCGGGTCGCTCGCGGACCTGCCCGGCCGAGAAAGGGCAAAACAAATGATGTAAACATGGTTGTGATCCTCCTGAACTGGAGTGGATGTGGAGCTTAGAGTCGTACGACCTAGGCCCATCTCATCGATCGTAAAACCCGATGATTCCAGGCCTGCTCACGGGCGATGGCCCAACCCGCAGGATGAGTCAGCAGGCCTTCAGCATCGTATGGATGAGGCCGGGTCGGGTTGTGTCGTGGCGGGTTGGATCGGGTCGGGTGGAATCTGGCCCGGTCATGAGGTCTGCCAAATGTCACGGGTAGGCTTACCGGGCGGGGTAGCTGACCCAGCCCGACCCGACCCGACCCGATCCGATCCGACCCACCCGCGAGGTTTTAACCGATCCGTAAACAGCCCTCGGAATGTTCTACGTTAACCTCTAGCCGATATACCGTCAAACTGTGAGCTGACACAGTAGCTCGGTGTGCGTGGTTATCGGGCAATCAAGGTCGCACTTCAGAGGTCGACGAAACAGTCCCCCTTTCTGCCGCAAACCTCCGGTCACGTTGTTAGTGGAACCCCCATGTGTAGGCATCTGTGAGGCATATACGAAGTATACATACAACCATCGTCGACCTCTCCCTTTAACAGGAATCCCCGGTAAACGTTCTGTACTGGCGGCAGTCCATACGAAATCACATAAACGGCAGGGATGCGCATCATGTTGTGATCACGGTCTGTAAAGACCCCGGCCCAGCTTAGACCGAATTATCTAAAAAACATAGTACCCTGGCGGTTTGTCCTACCCCTGAACAACCCTATTCCTACCCCGACCGCCTGATACATTTCTCGGAAATATGTTGTGGTAAGGAGTTAGCGCTGCCGATCAACGATATTGTCGAAAGCCGGGTCACGTTGAAACCACTACAGCCGTCATTTCCCGAACGACTGTAGCAGCTGCAGGAGGAATGTAACAACTGCGAACTTGGGGTAGTCAGGGCACATCCGGGGAACACTCCCGGGTTTCCACTGTGGGGATGGATCGTGCGGCCGTTAGGTTCGGACAATTGTTGCCGGTGAGGGTGATAGTCTCACATAAGTTATCTGGCTGTGCTGGCCCTGGATTGGGCATGGCCTTTCGGTTTTGCCACATTAAGCAATTGTTGGAGCACCCGCTTGTCCCCACAACATTGATAGGTGCTTTGCCTACGTACGCTGATACGTTTGGTTAGGAAACTGAAGGCGTGCTTCCTTGCGCGGCGTAACGTTAGGTGCTTGTCCTAGTTCCAACGTGCCAGTATCGGCCTGGATTTCCGTATTCCGATGCGCCCGATTCAATTTTCTGCCCAATACGCCCCTGGCGAAGACAAGCTTCCCGTGGTGAGGAGCTGACTACTGGTACTGTTGTTTATAGTTGTGTAGAATATTTATTGAAATCTGCCAATCTTGTATCTACCGGTGTGCGTTATGAAGCGCCGGGAATACTATGATGCATTACCCAAACGAAAACTTTCGACACGGCGAACTCGCACGCGCGACAACGCCTTATCCACGTAAAGTCATCGGGTTATCTGAACCGTATGTTTTGTCCCAGCGCTCGGCCTATCCGAGGTTAGGTATGACGAGTCTATCGGTGGGTAGCCGATTATCCCTGCGTCACCGATATCGGCACCACATAGGCTTCCTAATATGATGTCGATATTTTTAATTCAACCGCGCCACAAGCGTCCAGTACGTCTGGATAAGAGCACGTATCTACCACCCCCCCCACCCCCACCCCATCTCGACTCGCCAGAATACCGTCGATTCGAGCCAACAACTTATTTACCTCGCAAGTGTGCACCAGCTCTTCCCCTGCAAGACTTTGTCGGATTCTTTGGTTTTCGCCAGGCCGTCGAGAGCCGTTATCCCCTGCCTCGACATGAACACCACGCGCCACTGCCACAAGGGCCTCTGGTGGGATGGAATGGGGGAGGAAACCAAACAACAGGCCCATGATTTAGAGTTGGATACCAAGCAGGGAGTGCGGGTACTGGGAAAGAGCAGGGGAGCAAATAACCCAACAAGACTTGATCGAGATCGGTGTCTTGGGAGCGCAGGCCCTGTTACGGCGGCTGTCATGCAAGACAAGGACAGCGATTCCGACGGCTTTGGGTCAAGAAATCCCCCCATCGTTCAGGGAATGGTTCAGCCCAAAGGCTCTAAAGCTTTCGTAGCACGTGTCCGCTGCCCCCTTCTTACTGAACAGCTGCGGCGTCTAGAGACCGAACTCTACGAGGATGTTCCGGAGCGGTAAGCGCCAACAAGCCCCAGGCAATACATAATTCCGTAGAAACGTCAATGTACTGTGATCGGCCAACGATACAGTGGTTTCTCCGGTAGGCTGATGTACTGTCCTATACTTCAAGGAAAGTCGTTAGGGAGTCATATGCTGGAGTTGTCGGTGTTTAAAGGCGTACGGGGCTTTACCACGCTTAGTAACAAGCAGGTGTGCCTCGAATCGTATCCCGGACTGAGGTTTGCAGGAGTACCTTACAGCATGTCTTCCCCAGGCAACGCCTTCACCCACTCCCCTGCGTTCAGCCTATATACAGTATGTACGCAAAATCAAAATAGAGCCTGGGTTTTCACCTGAAACTCCGGTGGCACGCAGCCAAGTGCTTCGGTGACCGCTGCCAGCCCCTGCTTCCACTCCGATCGGTCTGAGAAGCACTCGAACAAAAGCACGTACAGCTGTAAACGACACCAATCCGATGCAGAGCAGTTGAAGTACAAGCAACGTGTGGACACAGCAAAACGTAATGGTCAGCTTGAGAAGAGCTTGCGGGGTTAGTCGTTGGGTCGACCTGGGCACTTCCGCTACCTCAAGCAGTCATCATGCAGTACATACATAGCAGGCTGCTATAACCAGCCATATCGATTCCTCGCGGCTAACAGTGTCGAGCTCTGGGCACTTCAAATCTTAACACCCTTTAGGTCAGTCGCATCCGAGACTAGCTCCCACGCGATGCTACAGCAGGTGTTTTTAATTCGGTGTCCGCTCCTAAGGCGATGAACCCTGCGTTGGTGACTCCCAATCAAACGAAGACACCCAACAACATAGCTTCTAGCTTTGCCAAACACCCAGCACAATAGCAAGCGAAAGGTAATAACACCCAAGATTCAGTAGTTGTCAATAAAACACGCAACCACATTTTCTGTGTGGCCGACATGGCATGGTTACACGGGCCGTGCGCTGAGACACAAATAAGCCTTCACGATGACACGCCCAATGCCAAATGGTAGGTATGTGAACGCGGGACGGTATGCGCTGGTTGTTTCTAGGGGCGCGTATCAATAGTTTTCTTGAGGCCGTGCGTTCCACCGTGACGCCTATCCGTTGGGCAGTAGCGCGGCACAACTCAGCGGTTATTTCTCCTTCATGAAAGGGCCGTTTAGAAGCACGGCCAAGCTTACAATGTAACTGGGTAAAAATATAATTTTGCCTTTTAAAGCCCGACTCTATCCCTGACGGGGTCGTGTAATGTATCGGGTTTTTAAGCCTCTACCCTCGACCGCCTAAAAGGTATCGCTCGGAATACAGGTGCGATGGAAAGTGTGTGGGGTCTCTCAATCACGATTGTGAAGATGGGACCATGCCGTTTACACTACAATACGCACCTCCGGGTTATTCGGTCTCTGTACCTATGATATTCGCATTCGGTTGCAACCTTTTCATTGTGCAACACTCGTGGGACCACCTTTAACACTGAGCGATGCACGTCAGCGGAAAACCCTTGCATTGTAAAAGGGTTGACGTAGCTGATACCTTCTCTACCACGTACAACTCCCTTCACCTGAGACCGGACCGAGCCCCCGTCGACAACGCCTCCCTTAACCATCTCTTTAATAACGCCTCGGAGAGGGGAGAATGCCATCGCCCTTCCGGCCGCCGTGTCTGCCAGGGGGAGGGCAACGTTCCAGAGGCGCTTTGCAGCGTCCAGCGTTATCGGCTTCGAGGACGCGAACGTGCCACACTTGGCGGCCAGCACGAGATGCTTCATCGACGCTTTCCTGTGAGGGGGGGGACAACGGAAACGAGCAATGCTACGGTGGGACGGATGCTCATTTGTGTTTCTCCTTAGGCCTTTGACCATTCACCACGTATACCGTTTGAGACGGAGCACCGTTTGTGCTTTAAACAGAGTATTGTTACGGGGACGGAGCACGTTGGGGGTTGATAAAGCAGTTGGGAGTTGCTTGGCACCAAACTTGAAGCACCGTTAAACATTGGGCGAGTCGCGTCAATGATGAGTTACATCTTCAGAACCGTTTGTGAGGCGGCTTCTTGCCTTTGGACGACAGCGTCAAATGACTTGGTTTGCTTTCAGATGTGGCCACGCCCAAAGGCCGCCAGGTAGTAATAATGTTTTTCGCCGTACACCTAGACCCTGGTACACTGGCTTATCCGGGTGCCCGCTCATCCTTTCTCGAAGCCCCAGGCTTCGAACGCGGTGAAGAGCCCCCCAAAACGAGGTGCCCAATAAAATACGGAACAATCGAGCTACAATATGGGTGGCACGTTTATTGCCTTGTGAGGCAAATACTTACGGCTGACTATTAGTCTGACTATTATGAATAGTATGGTTCTTGACCAAATATCGTTGGAACGCTACAAAGTATTACAATATGATATTACGATGTTATTTGTGTTATACCTATAGGATTTGGGACTGTTCATCGAGTTGTACTTCTTAGCCTTTCCTAAAAATCAGTTTTTTGGGGTGGGGGTCAGAGCTCATATACTAAACTCAAGTGACCACCCTCGAAATAAGTTAGGGGCCACCCCTCTGAGGCAAATATCGCGCGTTCGGAAACCCGCCTACCTATTGTAGCATGCATCGGAACCACAGCAAGTCTGGGCAGCCCTTCTACTCTGATACGACGTGGATGGAAAACGTAATAGGGCAGATGCATCAACCCCTGCGGCAATAGTTATCGGCACAGACAAGGAAGTATCGTAAAAACAACGCAATATAACATGCCCTCTCGGATTATATGAACCCCAAGGCCGATGTTCTCTCAACGAAGGGCGAGAGTGTAAAACGTCGAACAAAACGCCCACGGAAAGGATCTCGACGATATATATTACAAAGGACACCATTCATATCAGCCCCTGTGGCAATAGGTGCCGGCACAGACTATATAGAATACCGTCTAGGGGGGGTTGAATTGCAAGACCGATATCCTCTCAGCAAAGGGGGATATTGTAAAACGCCAAGCGAAACGCTTGCGGAAAGGTCTCAAAGGAACCCACCCTCTCCCCTGTATGATGTGGGCGTAAAATCAGCATCGTTGTAGGGGCATGGAAGTGAGTGCACTAGCAAACCCCGTAAGGTGTCGACAACCTATCAATCCAGCATATACGCCTGGTGGTATGCTACAGCAATGTAAATTATGCACGCTTGATCGTATATATGCTACAGCGTTCAAAGTCTCCACAAGGCTCGAATGTGTGTATGCCCACAGTGGGCGAGAGGGGCCCACTGCGTCCTGTGTTGTGTGCCGGACGGAATGTAAGGTACAGGTATCGTCGTTTCGGACGATGGCGCCCCAAGTCTACAGTCGGCGCTGAAGGCGAGCGAACTGGGCGGGTCGGGGCTCCAGCAGCCACAAATCAACATGCACGGGGGTAAAATGCGCTAGACGTCTCCACTGACCGTCTCCCTCACGCTAAAACCATACCCGGTAGTATTTAGGCCAGAAAACGCCTCGAAGGGCCTAAAGAGACCCGTCTTCTATGTTGACAGCATCCCTGCAGTTGATTATAGTGCTACGGCGGATGCTGATGCATAGCATGCCCTTTAAGGCGTATGCCTTATGGCTCATCCAACGGTAGGGGTTGCAGTTAGTTGTTACCTTCTGAAACAAGCATTGTCTGACCGGTATAACTCCTCTCAAGTGAGCAGCTACCGGTTAGTATTATGGTTTTGCTACTATATGTTTGCTTCAACACTATCATTATCATAGCGCACAGACACGGGCGTGGGGTTGCGCGAAACAAATGATATTCGGGGAAACGGTTCGTCGGGTGGGATGTTGAGATCCACACGCGAGGAGCTTTAGACGCCATCACCCCTATAAGGTAGCAATGTTTCAAATACGCTACTCATGGGAGGTGCAGCGGTGTTTCCCCTGGACTTACCGCTGCCCCCTACGCTATATTACATCTATAAACGAGACCTCGATGAGCCCAAACACATGATCGGTCTCGTTTCACAAGTATTCGTCAAGAGTGACTACCCTTCCCCCTCATGGTGCGTTGGCGAGGCTTAGCCATGGCCTTCAACAAACGTATCGTGGCTGGAAATGTATCCTGAAACACCACACAGTATATATGGGCCCGCAAGCAAGAAACGCCTGCTCTGAGCAAACCTTGAAACACTTATCGTTACACCACACCTTTAAAACAATCCTTGTTAGCATAGGCCACTACTGGTTGATTGGATTCAGCGTAGCGCTCGCCGCTGAGCATGATAACATTCTTCGAATTTTCTTAGCGTCCCCCAAATAGGTGGGCTTATGTTCTTATTGCCCTATTTCTTATACCCGTGTGCCTACACTGTACATATGCAGCATATATATATGTATATACGCTTGTTGCTGGTGAAGGAGTGGGTCGTGTCGGTCTCGTCATTCTATCCACCTTAGCTCGTCTTGCAGGGGTTTCTCTTGTGAATCAGGCGCCACCATGGCGGCGACCACCTGCCCCCACAGACCCTCTGCCACGGCCAGCCACCGCCAAAGCCGCGCGTGCACCTTTCTCCTGTCCGAAGTCTCCTGTTGACGACCATAAAACAGGCATTTTGACAGATGACAAGTTGAGTTGCGCAACAGAACGAGAGAGGGAGGGAGCCCGTGCGGCGGAAGAGGAGTCGTGGCGTGGGACGGGAGAGGGAACCCGTGCAGCGTTAGAGGTAAGCAACTGCTGACGGACTGATGCTACGGTAGGGGGGGTAGCCTGATTTGCACTACCACGTTTCCTCCACTCGGGCGAGTGGCTCTGTACCTCACTCAAACCTGGACGCAGACATATTTTGTCGTCGCAGAGTAGCAAGCATACCATGGTGGTGCACATCTCGACAACGTAAAGCGTTCAGACTTATATAGTCGCGAAGGAATTTGGTGATCACACGGCGGAGTGGCTCTCATCCGCTGAAAATAATGGACTTAAAAGCGACCCCCCTACCGTAGCACCAATCGACGACGAAAAACAAGCATTGACGACGAAAAGTTGGGTTGTGCCACGGAACGAGTGAGGGAGCCGGTTTCGCGATATCTGAGATAGCCGCGATAGCCACGACAGAGGTAGAACGCTTGGACCAAACGACAAGCCAGTTTGACGGGGCGGGGGGGGGGCTTAGTCATTGAGGAACCACCCGTAATTGTTGCAATGTCTTTCGTTTCGAGTATGCTGTAATAATGGTTCATAATGAGCCTACAAGGAGGCCATGGGATTACTCGTGTTGGTGTATCGTCTATCGGCGTTTAGGGGTGATACATGAGAGTTTCTATATTGTACGCAAGTAAGGAGTCTCGGAAACGTTAGGCGCCACCCGACAAAACGAGCCTTTGGGGGAGTAAATTTGCACGCGTATGTATGTGACGCGATAACGCCGTTGCATGGGATAGGTATGGATAGACATACAATCAAAACCAACGGGATGCCAACTATTTGAAAACACAATCGGGCAATCAATATACACGTATTGATTGAGGAGCTCGGTCAATCGGAACTAGTTAGGCCAAATACCTACCCCCCCCCCCCCCCCCCCCTCCTATCTTTGTCTGACTCCGTAGGAACGGAAAGGGTATATTGACTATCAATAGTGTGCGAATGACACAACGAGCGAATAAACAGCAACCCGCTCGTTTTGCGGGTATCTGGCCATGACACTACAGTAGTAGCCATATGCCCTTTACCAGGACCAGCAAGAATTGTCGCTCCGGTCATTTTTCGTCGGGGTGTAACTTCACCTAAACCAGCGTTTGATCACACCGCTGTCGCATCAAATCCATCTCTACCCTGGTGGAACTTCCGAAGGTTCCCTACGTACCGAGCAAGCGGTCGCATGTGTCAACGGTGGCATATATTTACGTTGTATATTCTCTGCGCTACTACCACGTATGACATACGATCTTCAGACCCCGCAACCCACCCCCCGCACAGTTTTGGGAGTGGTTTCACTTCGACCGCTAGGTTTCGACGGCAAAGTCATTTACATTCACCTTGTTTCCAAATGCTGATTTCCCCACGCCGATTGCTCACCTTAGGCAGCAGCTCGGTGACGTATCCGCAGCACTCCTCTGCCTGCCTCGTCAGGCCCCTTCTCAGCCGCTCCTTCCCGAGGCGACACCATATCTCCCCCACGAGTTCAAGCTCCGCCTGGTCCTCCTCTAGGGTGGTGCCCGTTCGCGCGCTGGTTGGTTCACAGTGGGTGGGTGAGTGGGTGCACCGCAACGACGAAGGTAGGTACGGTACGCGACAGCAGTAAAGCACCTCCCATGTTGGCCAAGGCTCGCGGCTTATTGTGATGTCAACGTTCAGCAAAGGGTTCTTGAAATCTAGGTGTGTAGGATTTAGAGTGGCATTCCTCGATGAACACAAATACTTGGCTGTACAATCTTGAATTTCTCACCGGATGTCAGTCTGAAATTTTGTAAACCCCGGATTGTCGATACAGCTCGCGCACCGACATGATGTATGGCGTGAGCCCTCTTTGAAATGTGAGCTGTGGAGAACAAATGTCGAACACAAAACGACACTGTTTTATAGCATCGGCCATACGAACCAGCACGGGCCGCCGAGTGGGTGTGTGGTAGATATTATCGTGCGATATCGGATTCGATTATTGTAATAAATGTGCTCGAATTCAATTCCGGAAACAATGTGAAATTAGAATGACGCATGGATGGTACGAAACAAACCGCACACTTAACTAGGCTGTCGATCCATGTATCCCTCGGCCATGACTAATTTACCGGCGTACTTTTAAACTATCGGGATCTCACAGTCAAATAGTACGCTTAAACGGGGGCACTATTTATGCACCCCTCTCTGTGGTTGCCCACCATATTTACGGCAAGGGGAGCGCTTTTAGGCCCTTTAGTTTCGCCGGCTCAGAGTCGCCCGGACGAGTAACTACCTTACATATTTGTAGTGTGCAGCATTCAAGATTTCACTGTAGCGATATGCATCGCCATGGGACCCGTACTCTGAGTCAATTCGTTTTATTTGATTCCAACACAATGTTTTTTTTTTGTGTAAACCCGGCAGTGAAAATGGAGGTAGCCCCCCTATCGTATTTCGGTTCTGATTGCTACCCCCCCCCCCCCGTGATAGGACAACGTGGCGAGGGGGATAAGCCGCATGTCGTGTGGATAAGCCGCATGATACGGGGTAGAGGTGCACCCTATTTGGTGTTACGCTCATCGCTTGAAGACATCTATGTCTGCAGTTGGCCAAAACGTGGCTCCGGAGGAACATGAAAATTGCTACCCAAAATGACTCATCCCACGGTAGGGGCGCAGCAGAATTTTCTGAGCTCCTCACATGAGGATCTCAATGTCGCACCAGAAACATGATTTCGGAATCATTCGTTCGCGCAACCCGACCAAAACTTCCGATACGGTCGTCCGAAAACATACCTACCAGTAAAATAATAATAGTATCCGGTGGTTACTCACGTGAGGAGCTCAACCGGTCAGAAAAATATTGAGCCAAAAAGTGGCACCCCTATCGCGGGATTGCTCGAATAAACAATCCCGTGGACTGAGGCTAGGACGAGAAATCCAGCAAGACAAGAACGCCTCTCCGACTATGCAAGGGTTAAGGTGCCCCCGCCGTCATTTAGACCATGTTTCAGCTCAACCAAGGCCACCGCGTTCGCAGTACGCATCACAAGCCGGAATTTTAGGGTAGAAACTACTACAGCAGACGAAGTATGTTTAGGCATACCGCAGGATAAGCACGCCAATATCCGAGAACCTCCATTTTCCAGCGTCTCAGCGCTCGTTCCACCCACAACAGCAGGGCAATGAACCTCATAGTAGCTCCATGCCGAGAGAACTTGTTCAAACCAAACCTCGTGACTAGCGAAAACAACGTACCACCGTTTGTTCCTTGAAGCGTGAACCCGTCCACCCACAAACCCACGTCAGTGGCGCGAACACGTCGAACATATCCCCGAGCCCCGCTCTGTCGACGCCTCCACTACTCAAAATCAACTTCGCAACACCACCACCGCTTACTCCGCGAACCTACTGACCCACACAACTCCGTGTCACGAACACGTCTATCTTATCCCCGAACCCCGCTTCATCGACGCCTCCACACTACTCGAATCAACTCCGCTATATGAGACGAAGCGCTCCACCGCTTCCTACGTGGACCTAGCCACCCACCCACCCACCCACCTCAGTGTCGCGAACACGTCGACCTTATCCCCAAACCCCGCTCCGCCGACGCCTCCGTGAGTCGGGGCTGGGACCACAGCATCACCCCCCTGCGTGGCAGCCGCACCGCCGGCCTCGAGCGCCGCGGACAGGGCCGCCTCGGCCGCCGCTACTATAGTTTCACGGTAGTCCTTCATGACTACCGCGCATTTTTCAATGAGATCGTTCGCCGGGGAACCTGATAACGCTGACGCTGCGGTAAGCAAAGCTAGGGCCTGCGTGACAAGGAAAAGTTGGCGGGGGGCAAAGGTTGTGTGTTTAGGTACGGTTACAGTGATGGCTGTGGTTAACTGCTTGTGTCGGAACGGTTCCAAGTAGTGTACTTAAGAACGACTATATGCCATGGAATGGTCCCTTTATAGCGCCGGTATGCGTCAGCCAATAATACCGGCACTGTATATAGCGGCAACCGGCACTACTACTCCCACCAGTGTCACACTGACTACTCCCATCCGCGTCAAGCGAGTTAACAAGGGTTACAGCGGACAGCCAGCATCACTGAACCCGCACTATGGAAGGGCCGCTACTGTAGCCTAAACTCTGGGTATGAAGTTCGCACGTTGTTTCGGATAAAATGCCGACCAAGCTTGGTGTAAACAGCCCTGTGGCAGTGATGTATACAAGGCGGTTCCGTAGCATCCAACCAACGAGCCATTGCGTGGCAGAGGGGGTATGCATTTAACATCAGCTTTCTTAATTGGAGGGACTAAAACCATCACTAAAACCAATGACCGACTTCGAGATAAACCAATCCGTGGTCATGAGGGGGCATCTTGAGTTCATCTCCGGGTGTCATCCCATAGGCGTGCGGTAGTAGTCATTATGTCCCACGTGTTTCATGGGCCAGCAGAAATAGCGCAATCCGATAGGAGATTTCATTGTGCGAGGCGCGACACGAAATTAGCTATGGTCAGATTGTGGAACATGGTTGTGCGGCCTACACACGCCGTCCCTCCCGGGACTTGGATCCGACATGCCTCCCTGCATAACGACGTGCCGCCTAGCCTCGGTGTTGACGCTTGGCACAGCTACAGCTCCATACAAGCACGAGAAACACCTGACGTGTTGTCGATCCGTTCCACTGCGTTGATTTATGTGTTGCGCACGCTTTCGTGGCGCTGAGTATAGCGCTCCGGATTTTTTTTCCGCGAGGTCCGTACGTAGCATATAGCCTCGCCAGCAAACGCATCGGCAATGTTGTTCCCACGCGTTGACCTAGACATAGTAGCTGTGATAGATCATCAAACATCTGGAGAAATTTTCGACACACCTATGTTTTATCCAATCAACAATAATTTGCGTCCGCAGATATTGTTATAGATGTATTTATCAGCTGGTTGTGCTCATTGCTCATCACACTCCAGAAGTGTGTTGAACGGCACGACATTTGTTGACCAGGCTTGAGCATGTTGTGACTCCGGAGTGGCCAATTAATAGAGCTGTCAAGTGAGAAGTATAACCGCATGCCGGGCATCATCTTGGGTCGGTCGACAAAACCGGTTGACCCGCTAGCTTGTGTCGCCTGGGTGATCTACATCAGTTCCAAACTATCAGCAGCGAGCAATTTACCACACCTGCAGAAAACAATCACCGAGTTCTACTAAGGTTTGAATCGCTCAACACCGAATGCCTTGGATGGGTGGGTACCTGCAGCAGCGGTCGCCCCTCCCCGACCACCGCACCCGCTCCCGCCCGGGATGCCTGGCACGACGCTCGAACCTCGACCAGCCCCTTGAGCTCGGACACGCTGGCGCGTCTGGCTCCCGCCGCCCCTTTCACTGCGGATGTCTCCTCCGATGCGTTCGCTTTCTTGCCACCGCCTCCTTTTCCTGTCAGAGAAAGTGGCCGTATATGTGGAGAATGAGCGCCTTCCCGGAAAGAATATCCCTGTCGTTCCAAGTCAACCCTTTTCCCTCTAAGGGTCGTTATTTCTGGAGAAGTTTTTTTTTAAATATTTGTGAAACAAATTCAATTATTTGCAAAATAATGTCGTAATTATATATATAAAAATATGTGAAATTTAACGGAGGGCAAAACATCATAATAAGGTGAATTTCAAACGTTTGGAAATTCTGGGGGGGGTAAGCTCTCGAACAGCTCTCCGATGAGAACGGCCCTAAAACAGTGGAAGCAATCTTGTACTCTACCTGGTAGGTTTTTTAATGTATGTAGTTCGTCATCGAATCAACATACGATTTACATACAATGGATATTGTGTCTGGAGAGACACGATTGGCGCTGAACTTATGCTGATGCCAATCTTGAATGTGGACGATGTTTACCGGTGCTCTTCGCGGGTTATCACTCCATCCGCCAGACGTTGCAGGAAGCTTTCTGATAGATGTCACTGGTCCGATCAGGTCGGGTCGAGTCAGGAGGCTTCCAAAACTTTCACGGGTCCAGTCGGATCGAGTCACCTTTACCCCTGCCCATTCCGACCTGATCCGTGATGTTTTGGCCGGACAAATGAACAACCCTGATATCTACTGGCAAATTGTGAAGACATGCCAATCTTGAGCACTGCACACGCTGGCTGGAAGCATCTGAGGGCTTCCCTCGCCGCAAGTACAGCATGAAAGGAACTAACTCACGGTGGTATATAACCGTCGTGGTGAGGAATAAGGGTAGCCTATGGCATCATGGTGTGGCACACAGAGGGTACCTAACTTTGTAAGGCTTCTAAAGTCAGAAGCTACTATACGCATCTCATGCGGACCACCCGATCGACAGTTTCCCTGAGGTAGCCCCACATTGCTTAAACAAGACAAATCCAACAGCAACAACAAGGAAGTTGCCCTGTAGAGAAGCTCTTATCGCTAACCAAGCCTGAATGAGCTCATACATACGTACCTCCCCCTATATAACGAGGAATGGTTGTTTACGCATGTTACAGAGCGTTAGAAAACACCGTGATAATGCGCCGACGAGAATGCGCTGGCGAGGCATTCTGTGGGCATCGACCTCGCCGATACGCGAGCGTAGGCATGCCAGGCTCACGGACAGCACTTCGAAGAAGGCGATGGGATCTGCACTCCTCGCAGAGACCCGTGTCCATGCCCATTTCTACGTTGCCACCTTGTGGTGCGTCTAATCTACGTCATCTCCAAGTCACCGCCTTCCATGCCTCAAAGCTGTAAAATTCAGCTCTTTTGAGAATTGAGCTCTCGTTATGGGGAAAAGGCACTCGAAAACGGAGGGGAAGGAATGCCTGAGGCATTCGAGCAGCTCCCGCTAGAATAGGGCGTGCCTTATAGTACATTTTGGCCGACACGTGTATGATCGACTAGTTGTGACTAATATCGACTACTATCGACTACGTACAGTAGTACTGACTATTACCATACTATAATAATCAACTGATGGACTATCATGCGTTGATATATATATTCATATATATTTCCTATCCCTTTTATTGTCTTCGACAAAACTTTATCTTTCCTTCCTAGCCGTAAAATAGATCTGGGGTCACAAGTAGGCTTTTCTCTCTCCTCCCCCACTGCGGTTCGTGCCGTGCATTTTGATCGCGAAACGACTGCAGCCCTTTCGTCGACTTGCATCGAGTATATAAGATATCTACATGAATATCCAACTTGTGTTTAACACTCATACATGCGTATATACTTGTTATACAACTGCAGTATATAGACCATGGGATTGCTGTTCGGAATGAGCCTACATTACGTTTTCAAAGTCAGTTTTTCTGTGAGACAGGAGTGGCCATAAAAACAAAGACAATGACGCCCCACTACCCATCGTCGACACCCAGGCAGACATTGGGGGAGGGGCGTACTCATTATTTCCTTGCCTCAGGCATTTTGCCACTGACCACGCATCCCTTTCGAGACGGAGCACATATTCCTCTCCTGATAGAGACACCTCCATCAGTTGGGTACTCATGACATTGGTTCCATGTATTACATAGTTTTGTTTTGTTAATTTTACCCCTCTACCTATTTCGCCGCCTGTGGTCATGAGCTATCCTTCTAGGAGGATAGTTTTACCGATTAGCCGCGTGCCGTGCATGGACGCAGTCGTAAAACCATAGAGCCTCGCACCCCGGAAACGCCGGGATAGAGCACAGACAGGTGGGGCGGTATACTAAAACCAAGCAAACGAACACACGTTTTTTTAATACAAAACCGTGTTTTCATACCTTCGTCCAGAAAACCTTCCGCGCCGACTGTGGTTCACGTTCCGTGTGTTGACCTTTCTAGAAGAAGTGTGTTATCGTTTCGTAAACGTTTTGAGGTGTGGAACTCTTCAAATGAACAAGGGTGAGAAGCAAAAACCAAAATGCGATACAGCCCCACATCGTGGACGGCGCTGCCTGACCCAACAAAGACGAAACTATATATGTGAGGGTGGGACAACAATCGTGGTCACCCCATTGCCGCGATCGGGAGGGTACCCTGGTTTTCACTGCGGTGTTTACGCCACGGGAAGCGGGTGGCTGTGTACCTCACTCGAAACTGAACGATAAACTATTTTCATGGACCCAAAGCAGAAAACGAATTCCATGGCGGTGTATGTCGCGAACACAAAAGTCATGAAAGACTCTCAAGATTGCCCATAAATGTGGTGGTCAGTATCGGGCCGATCGGCTCCCATCGGCAGAGAATATAGAACTCAAACACGACCCCCCTATCCGTGGTACTACTTGTAGTCTGGTGCAAATACCTCAAACGCATTTCACCTTTAGCGCCGCCGCCTGCCCCGCCCTTCGCTGCCGCCCCTCCTGTAGCCCCTGCAGCCATGGAAGGGTTCGCCCCAGGCGGGCGGTCTAGAGCGCCGATCGCTCGCGAGCAGAACTCCTCGACGTGTGTGGGGGTTCGCGGAGATTTGGAGGCTGCCATGGTTCGGGCGAGGGCGTCGTAGATGGAGCACAGGAGGGCGGTGTCCGGGCAATCCAAAGCCTGTCGGGGGTGGTTGGAGGTATGGGTGGTGCGATAGAAGGCACGACACTGCACTGTTACCGTAAATGGACGTTGAGATCGGACAGGGATGCAACCGCACTTTCAGCGCTCGGTTTTCTCAGATCCGGCTAGGCTGCCAATACCGAACGAGGTATTTTGGGACGGACGCGTGCTACGATAGAGGTATAAGGTATACCTTTTTTTGGCTGAAACGTTTTATGATCGATCGGGCTCCTCAACCCAAAATCGTCGTCGGACTCTCCTGCTTGGTGCAATATGTCTTCAGAGTACACTCAGTTAATGGAAGTTTTCCTCGGGTAGCAACTTGTACTTTCCTCCAAAATCATTTTGTTCGGTGGAGCATGGATCTCATCAAGTGTGGCGCTCAGAAAAACCCATGGTTCAATTATATCGTGGCATGCGTCGACAACGTATGCACTATTTCCGTAAAGAGCGTTGTTGAGTTTCGCACCCCGAGTTGCGATCGTGTTTTTCAGCGCTTGATTCGGCCAGAACAGGAAGGTTACCGAACAAGCTTTTTTTCGGAAAGATTGGGTCGAGAGCCTTCCGAAAAACATGTTCGGCCAAAAACACCCTTCCTTACCGCTGTCGTCGCAGAAAACGAACACTGAAAATCGATCGCACCCGATGTGCGAACTCAACACTTTTTACTTCACTTAACGATAGCACTGCAGTATTTTATAGATGTATAAGAGACGGTTTAAAGGCTTATTCTGTGCTGGGCAATCGGTCAACGTATCATCCTTGGTAGCTCCTTAGGTAGCACCTTCACTGCATGGTACGGTACATATGTACAGCTGAGCCGCGCGGAGTGCGCCGACCGTGTGGCGGCGCGAGCGAACGAACAGAGCTAATAGGGCGATCGACCGAGACCCATGGCCCAGTCTCGGATGGTTCCTGCGAGTATTTACGTCTAGAGTGTGCCTCAAAATACGACTGTCGATAAAATAAATGCATTCCAAGAAGGTGCGCGTCTCTGTACGATCAGGGGGGGGGTACTCATTAGCCGCACGTCCTGCATGGCCGTAGTCGTATGACCATAGACCCTCGTATCCCCACATGCTGGAACGGAAGAGAACGTTGGGTTTTCTTCAACCAGGGAGGGGCTATGATGTAGTCAGCTTCCCTTCCAAACGGTTGTGTTCCTCGGGCGAATGGCTCCGTACCTACTGTAGTTCAGACTAGAACTTCAAAAATATCGCGAAATTAAAAAGCACAAAGCCTATAAGACTGCAACACAATACGTGGGGTACAGTAGTAGCCACGCACCCGAGTGCCTCTGAGCGGCCGGAACCCCCCTGGCCGTGAAACGAGGTGATTTACGAACACGAGCTGCAAAGTTTACAAAGCCGACTAAAGGTTAGGGCATGTGCCTTCTTGATAGCTTACGGTTGATCTACTTAAGAAACCGGAGATCCGCACCGTTCAACAGAACGTCTCCTAATATATTGAAGTTTGTACAAACTTCCACTTGCGCATACTATACTAGCGTAGGCACAGAGCACGCGCAGCAGGTAACGATAGCTTTGCAATAATCTAAATGCAAAGAAGTTACACGCGCAACAAAGATGGCACGCCCTGCCGGTACGATTTTCAAGGCTGGGTTTACTCGATCAAAGGGGAGAGTGCGTACGCCGAGCGACACGTATACGGGGAAACAATATTTCCACTCATGCTAAGATAGAGGTGCACCATTTGTTCCTCCCGAAAACGAATGTTAAGACAAAACGAAAAGTCCAACCCGATGAAGAATTCTATCGCCTACGAGGTATACGCAAACAACCGTACAGCAAAACATTGGACGCCATTCCGATCATTTTGGGTTAACGGGCTCCGTCTGTCGGACAAAACGTTTGACAAAATGAGCGTGTAGGCCGAGCGACGACTCTATGGAAAAGGTATCGTCGATTTTTTCGGAGGACCATAGTAAATAGGACCAAATATTGTTATTAATAGTACAAAAAAGGGGAATATGTAGGTTATTGTGTATACCGCAGGTCCTATTTCCTATGGTCTCCCGTAATAGGTATTTACAGAGCCACGATCTTCGTTGTGTGTGTCCGCCAACAATTTGTTTTGAGAAAATCGGCTATGAAATTCGGATCACAGGGGCTGTTCAAACTGGCGTGTCATACGGTACCAGTGTTAAGTCCTACAGCAGTGAGAGTGGGAGCCTGTGGGAGCTACCCGGTATAGGTCGAACGTCGCGGAGATACAGCCATCTTCGAGTTCGCGGCCATCGGATGCCTCTCTTACGAGCTTGTGGTACTGCTGTAGCGAGCCTGGTTTCCGTCTAGTATCGCCATCTCCCTTACACGTCGCCCAAAGCCCCCAAATAACCACGATTGCCTCATGTAGTTATGATACTTGTTTTTCGTCCTTGCTGCAAGGTGCGAGGGATTCACCCTTTTGCTGGAACGATGGTTGCATCATCAGGGTGCTGCCATACGGAAGGAAGAACAGACCACCACCCACCGCTAACAATATACCAAGTGCACATATACGGGGGGGGGTAACTACACAAACGCAACTCCTCGAGCAGTACACCCATGGAAATGTTTACATTGAGCCTGAGCACAAGCATACAAACTTACCTCAAGCGCTGCCACGCACGCTTCGAGAGCCGCCTCCAGGTCTGGCATCGTCAAGCCGTAGAGTCGCTTCCTCCACACCTTGCGGGCAAAGGGACACAACACGTTGGACTCGTCTTCGTTGGTACGTGGCCTATGCTACACGATAGGGACGAACATATCACCTTTTTGAGGCTTTTGATGGTCCGGGAACATCCTGGGCACATCTCCCGGGCATTGACCCGTCAGCAGCAGCAGCAGTATAAACTCTACCGCCAAGGCCTACATGCACATACATGTAGGAAACCCGGGGATATACATACCGCCATAGGCTCCTGGCATGAGGAGACCTCTGCACTTCCCCTAACAAGTATAATGTATAAAGCCATGTACGCCCAACCCGGCGAACAGTCGCACGGGCTAAGTATATATGCCACACTGTCCCGAACCATATTGAACTGTTTTACATTCGTATTTAACACAAACAACCCTTGTATTGAGAAACAAGAGTGGCATCACTTCATCTACGTGGAAAACAAACTACCATATATATATATATATATATAGTTCCCCTCCGGGACGTGCCTGAGGGAGTGGCGCAAGGGCGAATCGAAAACCTACTACTCGTATTAATATTAAAACAACAGCATGCGATATTGTATAATACGCATATCATATTGTATACCTGGTACGTATTAATAGCACATGCAAAATATTGCACGTTACGAAATATCCTCGTATTGCGGTTCATAAATAACTGTAGACCTTTTTAGAACTACAACACCTGCATTTTTGGAGATAAAACATACTCGGAAATATGGTGGAACCGTTACTATTTGACTCGATCGTTCTTAGAGATTTGTGAATGATCCCGCCAAACGTGTTTGTCAATATAATAAAATGCTCGTAACATATTTAATTGTTGTGGCGCTTGAGGTAAGGAAAGGTCTATCCCGCACAAAACCGAGAGATAGGACTCCCGACGAAAAAAACGTTTGAAAATACTCCAAAAGCGTGACACGCTGCACACACGCATGACACGGCACACACCGCACACGCACGCACACGTGACACATGGAACACAGTAGTAGTACTCGTACAGTAGTGGTGAGATGATATAAATATTTGCAGAATAAGTAGAAAAGGATGCACCGAAGAAGGGGCTGGAACTGTCGACCACACCTGCCTAAGAAATCCACTTGGTTTTTGTGTGCTTCCTGTCTTGTGTTATGGGGGTCTGGGTTACGTACAATACAAAAAAATGAAAAGTATCATAGTCATCGCCAAGGATCGAACGCCAGCCTTCAAGCATAAAATCGTGCATGGTGACCGTTTGCCTATATTTTCAAAGATACATTTTCCATGTACTACGACTGCTACGTACGCGATTATTTGTCGCGGACCGCGTCAGACATACGACAGGCCGCACATACATAATGCAATAAGCACAGCAGCAAGCAACGACAGCAGAAGAGAGAGAGGTAGTGGTGCCTGATGACTGCGATGAAGCAACCACTAATTAATAGCCACAGCAGTATACGGTGGATTCGCCACAGGCACGTCTGCTGCTTGTTCGTTTGGCCGGGGCTGTGGCGTTGCTTGTGTTCGTTGCATGTTGTTTGATGTATCGTGGTATTCAAAAGCGGTATTTCATTTCCGGTCAGAGTGGGCTTGGCTCTGTCACACACATAGCAGCAGAACAGAAAAGGGTAGATAGATGGTGTGGATTATGGACGGTAGGCTCCAATAAACACAGCTCGCCACAGCACTACAGCGCAGATGGGCGTTATTCTGGCACGTACGCATGACACATGGAGCCCATCAACAGCAGCAGCGGGCAGAAGAGTGGTGGTGGTGGTGTCGTTTGGTGACGGATTGCTGGCTCCTATGAAAGCAACTACTCGTAGCAACAACAGAGCACATCACAGATCTGCCTTCGAGGCGCACAGTGTTGTATCACTCTGTCCGGAAAAGTAACGACAGTTTATATATAGTTTTAATGAACAAAAGATTCTTACATTTCGGGGCAGTGGAGAGATTCGTACATGAGCATCGATCTGCAGGTATGTGATACCATGACTCATGCACAGCACAGCAGCAGAGACGAGAAAAAGGTGGAAATTGGTAATGACTGATGACAGATGCAAGCCTCTGATAAAGCAACTATGAATAGCCACAGCAGTACACGGCGGACCTGCCACACGCCGCGTGGAATGGCCCGCTGCTGCTTGTGATGCTAGGCGGTGTTGTAACGTTGTTTGTGTTTTTTTCATGTTGTCTGATGTTGTCTGAAGCCTAATGGATTCCTGCGGTGAGATTCGGGGAAGAAACACAAAAAAATTGGGAACAGTTGAGGTACTCAAATTCAATCTAATCGGTACTTATAATTTCGGCCAGAGTGAAGTCGGATTTGTCACACACAGCAGCAGCAGCAGAACAGAAATGTAGATGGTGGAATACGGACTGCAGGCTCCGATAACCACAGCTGTGGCCACAGCAGTACAGTGCGCATGGGCGTGGCACACACGCACGGTGTTACCTGCTGGCGCTTATGCGCGGCAGACTTGTAAGGTTGTGCTCTCTGCATGTTCTGTGTTGTCTACCTGTGGTATACTGGTATGTCTGCTCTCCCGTGTGCTCATACGAGCTCGGGGAAGGGCAAGAAACGAGAAACAGAACAATACCTGGTATTATTTACTGGCACGTACGTACAAAAATAAGGCCTCATGTAGAGAACCCGGGAAATCGTCTTATCCACTCCCGCGGGAAAAAAAACTTCGACCGCCCGCCACGCGAGCCACAGAGCTCGGATCGAGCTCAAACCTCGACCAATGTGTCCGGCCGGGCGTCCCGTGTTGGGATACTTGGCGTTTTGCCGAAAAGCGCTCGCGCGAAGAGAAAAGTTGCAAAAAGTGCGAAAATTTCACAAACATAACTATACATATACATGCATCGGATACTAGACGCGTGCTGTGACAAGAGATGAACACTTTTTTGCTGAAACGTTTTGTCCCTGAATGGCGGGGCTCCATATATAACCCAATCTCGTCGGAGTGTCGTTTTCCTCTTTGCAATATTTTTCAGTGTGTGGACCTTCTTTGTTGGGTGAGGTATAGAGATCATCAAGTGACCGCCCTTATAAGGCAAAAAGTCAGGAACAAAACAACAGCGTGCCTCTACCGTAGCATGCGGTACTACAACTATCTTGGGGGCTCGTCAGGACACGTGCTAGTATGAGAGTTGCACCTACTGCTCGTTTCTGCGTGTTTTTCGGGGCATGTCGCTTGCGGAGCTTAGTCCCTCCCCCCAGAAACAACGAGAGTATTTCAATACAGCCAGAAACTGTGGCCTGATACCTAAGTATACATAAGACAATCCCAATCCCATGGCCTACGTGCTGCGATACTAGGCAGTCCCACGGTTAGTGGACCGCAGAAGTAGTAGAGCTTACCAAATTTCGATATTTGATCTGAGAGCTTCCCAACTTTTTTCAAGATTTCGTCGGATTGGCTCAGGGTCAGGGGTTTGAACTGCTCTAGTTGGCTTAGCGTCAGGGCTGGGCTGCTCTGATTGACTTAGGTTTAGGACTAGGCGTAGAGCTGGTTAGGGTCGTCTTGTGCACGGGTTAGTGTGTTTATCAACCATATCGTGTGTCCCTTTCGTGTCAAAATGATTCAATGGCTTGCAATAGTATGAATTAAATGTAAACGTGTCCCTCGAAAGTGAAACGTTTCGCGCCATACGATCGTCAAAACTCTCCAGGTCTGGTTGTGACTCGAGCGGTCATTTTAAACAATTTCAAAACAAAAGTGACCGGAGAAGATTTCGCGAAAAAGTGACCCCCAGAAAACACACCCCGGGGGCTAACTCGGTTAAGTGGTTTGAGCGACCGTCGTGGAGAGGCCCAACCTACAGTAGTCGGAAATGTGTGCCTAGGTTTTATCTCGAAATAGGACGCATACTAGGATAGAGGGGCCTCATGTTTTTTCTGAGCTCCTCACGTTAGGAGCTCCGTGCTAATAGTAAGTTTGAAACCAATGCTGGAGGAAATTGAGAATGTGCTACGCGATGAACAATCCCATGACCTGAGTCTACTATTAATATTGAAAATATTTTCAACACAAGACTGAGAGTCGGGCGATTTTGGGTTAAGCAGCCGCCCGATCGTTCAGAAAACGTTCAAGCCAAAAAATGCTTCCTTTGTCGTAGCACGCGTTATATACGTTTTAAAACCAGACGATACCGTGTACAGGAGTTTCCCTGGGTGAGCAGCTCCATCACTCAAACAAGTGTTTTCCCTAGAAGGCAAAAAAGTAAACAAAACGTGCCACGTACTGGACTGCTATCGTAGCACGCGCATGTATATGCTCTCACTACTCACCGGCAGGTGGAAGTTGTAGACGTAAACAGCCCCGCTCTCGACTAAGGAAGGCTCCCGGGCCCTCCGTGCCCTTCGCAATCCCGCGACGAAGCAGCCGCACGCTCTCTTCTTCAGCACGTCTAGCGAATCTGTGATGCCTCACACCGGTCAAAACGAAACAACTAAATAAAAGATATGTTGGCGAGAAAACAAAAACAAACTTGAGGGTAAGCGAGAGTGAAGTATCGAAACCGTGTCGATTGTTTTTTGTTTGTTTGTTTTTATCGATATCCAATCCAACTTGATTCTCGCTCGATATCCAACACTAGTAACGATGTTCTGGATGAGTCGTGCTGTCACAGGTGTGCGCTTTCCTCTCCAAGAATTGCCGATTGTGGTTGAATGGTATCCATCGGGTTAACCGTTTAATGACTACCCTTACACCAGTCGAAAAGGTCGTTTTGTGTACCGTGTAACAAGCAAGGCATCACACGCCCTAAACAAATCCCCAGGAGAGCGTAAACGCCAAGCGATGCATCTTTTACGTAAAGCTGCCAATGTCCTAAGGGGGTGTACTTCATTTTCATGCATGGCCGTAGCCGTATGACCATAGACCCTCGCATCCCTAAAAGGCCGGGACGGAGCATGTCGGGTTTTCACCAACCAGGCAGACGTTGCTAGCACAAAGCGCAAAGCGCCGTGAGGTGTTCGGCGAGTCGCATGAAGGGTGAGCTGTATCTTACTGAGAACTGAGAACTGCTTGTGAGGCGGACTTTCATATGGATGAACGCTTCAATGAGCTAATTTACGTTCCGGTGTGGTCACGTCCAGCAATGGGAGCACTATGTCACTGGGGGGGGGGTTGTCTTGCGTGCTATACGTTAGAGTTCCCAATGTTATTGTAGGATCACGAGAAACAAAAAATCACCCGCCCTAGAGGGTTCGTGAGTAAAAAACAAGAAACGAAAAACTACGCCCAGCACTCCTGTAAAGGACAAAATCAACCACAAACGAGTGCGGTGGGATTTCTGCACCAAACTACGAAACGCCACGATGTGTTTACGTATTCATATTATGTGTACATTCATATTATGTGTACTTGGTTGTTAGCATGCCCCCTCCTGTCTAGGTCTCGAAAATGGGGTGTGTGTTGTTTTATTAGTGCAACCCGGACCTCCTCTAACATAACACATTATTGCTGAAACCCCCGCCAGGCATACCTGCCACGAATGTGGAAACCCCCGAGTTGCACGCATCCGTTGGAACCCCCATCGTACGCGGGTCCATGAACTCTGCGGTATTTTCGCGGCCCTTTCCGTCTCCGGTCCGAACAGGAGCCGCAGGGCTGGCGACCGCAGCGCCTCCTATTTATCGATAAGGTGTCGAGAAACAGTGGTCATAAGCATCGTTGATAGGGCGAAACAAAGCAATTACCGGTACACCACATGGGTGATGTCCCCTAACCTTGACACTTATACAGGCAGGTCGCCTGCTAGGTGAATGTGGTTGAATCTCAAGTGTAAACCTCGCTGGGCAAATGCGCTTCGCCATATACAGTAGTAAACGTTCGAGTACCCACTCGCTTTCGAAACTGCGTGGCGGAAACACACTTAGGCGAGCGTGCGACAGGCCGCAGCACAGGCCCACCCACAACTAAAAATTTCGCTCGTCAGCCTCACCAACGAACGGTACACACGTCGAACGTGGACGCGGGGTCTGCCGGGACACAGGCGGCTGGAAACAAGCTCTCGCTCACTGCAACCCCTTAAAGCAACCCATGTCGCGACTGCCGTGCACGCTAGGGGCACGAGTGGCACAGTTTGGGCTAACCATTTCCGACTGGCCGAGGTTTTGTCAACCGAAAAACTACCCTCAAAACGCATGCAACGGTAGGGTTGTCCCTAATTTGTGTGTCTGGATCCGCAGTTGGATCTCCATAACTCGTCCAAACATTCGGAACTTGGAGGCAAAAAGCGTACGCTATAACCCCGATAAAAAACAGTCGCATGAAATGCGGTATAAAACGAGACTTTCTGGACATTAGGTGCAACCCCTGTAAGAGGCAAACACGCCTCCATGTACACTAACCGGACGTGGGTCAAATGCAACGGCTCTTAACCCGGACTTGCAGGCCTAATGTCACACCGAAACCTGAGGTAAGTTTTGTTTAAGTCCCAAAGAACATATTGATTTGGATTCGGTTTGAAAGAGGTTAAAGGTATGCACCATCACCCAGATATCTAACGAAAACAAAAAAACAGATTCCCCCTCCCCGTCCGGGACACAATGGCCTGCCCCTCGCACCCCGGCAGAAAGTGGTCGGATGAAGGCCGGTACAGAAAACCACCAATTTTGTATATCGCAGTAATAGACCCCTAAGGAACATCGCGCTAACGAATTGCAATGCCAATTGGCAATAGAGGTGGGTGTGGGGTGAAACGATTCATTGAAACTACAAATAAACCAGTTTTGAGCTTCGCACTTATTGCGGGGGGGCATAGTAAACAGGACCTACAATACATACCAAAATCTACCTGGTATATGTTTACGTGTTTTCACTAACAATATTTCGTCCTATTCACCATGGTCCCCGTAATCGTAAGTAGTGTAAGCTAAGTCTGCGCAAATTAAGAATCCTTGTCTGATGTTTCTGTGTTCGCTTTTTCTTTCCCACTTTATGGCTGTGAGATGTATCCTCTTGATATGAACCCTATCAATGGCCGTGACAAAAATATGTAGGACAACATAGTGTACACTACGTGTAGTACCTGGGCCCAACACTGGCATTATATATGCACGAGTCTCTTCACGCACTCAACACACACCGGCGTATATATATACATAGGCCAGACTAAGAATTCGCCCGTGGGATAGTCGTACCTCCTCCGTCTCCATTGGCGCTGACTCCTCCGGCGCCGGTTCCGGGACCGGTCCCCGAGAAACCCTCACCGGCCACGTCGGCCAACCGCAGCTCTTCTACGTACGTCTCGCCCAGCACGAACTGCGCTCGTGTCTGGAGAACAAGGGCAGGAGGAGCGAAAATAAGTGCAACATATACGACTATACGTCTTTGATGAACCTGTGCATCGGATCAAGTGTTCGGTTCCATGTCAAACGTGTGCCAGAAGGCTATAAGTATTTTGTTTCATTTTTGGTTATCGCCCTCTTTCGTCCTTAGCTTTAGCGACCGCTTTCGCTACCCACTTGGACTGGTTCGACGGTAGGGGAGTCCTGTAGCATCAGCCGCTCACGGCCTCTCGGCCGAGTGACCGCCCTATTCACTAGTATTAATATAGGAGTTATTGTAACCTTCTCAGCGTTTGGTTTTCACGATGTGCCCCGCCACGCCTCGTTTGCTTCGCTGCTCCAACCAAAACTATGAATACACCCAATTTCGGGGCAGGTGCAGAGTCCCTCGCTCGAGTGGCGGGAAGGTGGTAGTGAATCCGGGGATATAGGGTATAGATTCCCCCTACCGTAGTGAAAACGGGAGTATATAGTATATACCCCTCCTGAAGTATCCCACACATACCCCCCAAGCGTTTGTCCCCCGAACCGTGCTGTAGGTGCAGTTACAAAAGGGTTTCCATATGGGGGAAGGATATAATGTAGTAAGGGAGTGCTACGATAGGGATACGTAGCGAGTTTTTGGGCCAGAAGTATGTATGAGCTCAAGAAATGCTGCTTAAAGGAGGAACGTTTTGTATCTTACAGCGACAGCTATCATTAAAGGTTTACTTATAATACCGCTGCTGTGCTTTGTGACGGGAGAGTGGTTAAAAGGACGGGCCAAACTACCCGACAGGATCGACATCACGATTTCCGGGCAGCGAAGGGTTTCCAATGTGAAGCATTTAATTCCGACTCCTGGTACTCCCTTTCAAAAGAACCCTGGCATGCAACGCTTTTACAACGAAGGGCCCATTCACTTATGTGATATTGGGATCCTGGGCGGTACGTCGTGTTCATGCATAGACTGGACTCAATCGAATATCGATCGAGTGTAACGGGCACATAATCCTTCTGTCGGACAAGCTCGCCACGAAACAAATACATGCGGTCACCATGTTATTACCGGTAACGAAACAATAACACATCGAAGATAGCGACAGCGACGACATAACCACACAGGCTTGAAAGCAAAACGAACCTGCAACACGACTAGCTCCCGGTTCCTCTCCGGACTCCACGGTCCGCTCTGGAGTACCGCGAGGGCGGCCTTCCTAACCAGGCAAACGTCTCGCCCGCCGCTGATGCTCCCCTTGGGACAATGGGGCAACACTCCTCCTCCTCCTCCTTTCCGTGTTGTCGCCTGGAGGAAGATGGTGAAACCAAGACCCCGAGGGTTGTGAGTTGGTTGGATGTCACGGCTATTGATTCGTCGCCCTGAGAAATGTCCACCTTGTAGGGGTGGCAGCTTATTGCCTGAGCTGCTCACATGGGGGGGAGCGCAATGTCTCACTCAAATAATGGCTTCGAAGAAGGTTGTCCGCGCAACCCGGCTAACATTAGCAGGACCTACAGTAGGAAAGTAAATAAATAAAAGAGCAAAATTATTGTTGTAACCGGTAACCTATTGCCTCTGAAGGCGAAAGCGCAACCACTATACGATATACCGTGGGAAGAGTCAGGCGGCGGGGTAAGCCAACAACATTCTAAGTGCGTGGGAGCTAGCTCTGTCTTGAAAAGGGCCATATGCAACACATGCCGAAACTGCTTTTTACAGACGTCACACAAGCAACACATGTCCACTCAGACAACAACGAATTGGCGACTCATACGTAGTCAGCCAGTCACCTTATCGCAGCGCTAGATGACACTGAAGTAAAAACTGATTTTGACGGGCAACCCATCAATTCATGTGGTTTTGTCAATGAGGCATTACACAGGTGTCACTCACGGTGTCTACTTTTGTACACATTCACTTTCACTTCCAACAGGTAGTAATCTTTTGAGACACACAATTGAGTGGTGCCCCATGAAATTAATACGAGCAAAGACGATTTTATCATTAATACGGCGACAGAAAGTCGGCACCCGTTTTCATATGGCTGAGGTGCCCGACCGACCGACTGACCGACCGACCGACCGACGGACAAACAAGCTGACCGACCGACAGACAGACCCAACAAACCAATCACCGACCGGCCGACCGACCGACCGATCCAATGACGCAACGATCCACCCACACAACGACCCACCGATACACCGACCGACCGACTCACCGACCAACCCAACGATCGATCGACCAACCAAAAATCCACCAACCCCATCACCCACCGACCCATTGACCCACCGACCCAAGAACCCGCCGACAGACCGACTGAGATCCACCAACGGACACAGGTTGACGAGCGTTACAAGATTCCTGGGAGTTCCTCGCGGCAGATATGCTACCTTCATCGTGTCTGTCCTTCGATAACGTGTAGCGCGAACTCAAACCGTCGATCACCCGCGCTCAGCTACAACAGAGTAGTAGTATGAAGGAAGCCCAGCATCGTATCCTATACAGGATATACTCGCGAGAGAAACAGGAGGATATTTGCTACCGGATCAAATGACCGACGTACGAGTGCTCTCTTCACATAAAATAGCAGAGGGAAAAATCTGAAAGTTCGTGAAACTTGTTTAGGAGAGGACGGTAGACAGCTCAAATCACGGCGTGTGTACGGCAGAAGGTTGTTGATTGTAAGTAAAAAGACCTGCATTTGCTTAGCTGAACTGTAGAAGCGACGACACAAAATCAAAAACGAAAACACATTGTGGCATTTGACAACAGCAGTCAACGTTGACCATAACATTGCTGTAGTTTGCGCCGTGTAACCGGTAACCCCAGCATTTATTTATTTACCGTTGACCACAACAACCAACCACCGTTGACCAAAGCAGTTGTGGTTGCCGCCGATTCCACGAGCAGCAGGAGCACCAGCAGCTAGTAATCTTGCGCTATTATGTACTCTACGAAGTTTGCTGCCACTGCCCCCTTGCTTCGGGGTGTTCCGACCGACACGTGCATAGGGTGCTTGCTCGAGGGCACCCACCCAATGTTGGCACATCTCCGTACGTATTTCCTATATAGCCGCAAATATGAGGACCGTTTAGTATCCATAAAAGTATACAAATAGACATACATAGCTTTGTGTTCTTTGGTTCGGAAGCTTTCCTCGGCATATCTTGGCACCTCACAGCCACTCTCAGCCTCTAATTGCCGAAGCAGAAGTTACTTGCCTTGCGGAGGTTCTTGGCTTTCTTTGTTTTCTCCTATTTTCGTTACTTGCTGCTTCCTGTTTCCTATGGTACCAGTTTTTACTTTGTCGGCGAGATCATGTTTCCCTTTTCTTCCGGTTTCGGGTTCCTGCGTGTACCCAGTGAGCACGACAGCGCGTGAGAGCCCGGCACTATCATCGCGGGTATGGGAGGGCGCTGGCCAGTAGAGGTGGGGTCAGAAGGAGCGCGGTCGCTTTTTCGTGGCTAGGCGTGGCGTCTCCATCGAGACACGAGGGGAGCATGAAGGTCCTTGCTGTTGCTGCTGCTGCAATGAATCCAGTATGTCCGACATTATAATGATCGTTTTGTCTGTAATAAAAGAACATTTAAGCCAAGTTCAAGCGGTGCTTTATTTACCGAACAAACAATATTTTAACAGAGGCATCAGCAACCTCGAGCGGGCGAACGAGAGCCACTGTGAGTACCGGGCTTCATGCGAGGTGGGCCACGGGGCTCACTGGGGCAGAGAGGCAGTAGAGCTCGACCCGGACCGAATCGATGGCGAGGTGATCGCGGGTGGGCGGGGAGCGTTTTGTTCGAGTACGAGTACGTAATGTACGTCTTTCTCAGTTTTGTGGATTTTTGTACAACTTGATTGACGCTCGTGCTATGCTGTGCTTTCTCTTTCATACTCTCTCTATATGTATAAAGATCGAAGGTACTACTACTACTGCTGTTGTTGTACTACCACACATAGCAGTCACGAAAAATGCACAATTCACACCCCTAGCAGCCAGCGCAGCGCCGTCCTGCGAGCCATGTTGCTGTGCTTTCTCTTCCTTTCGAACATACAGCTTTGTTGTCCTGGAGTATGGAGATCTACTGTCGTATACTTTTTGCAAGTCGCCTGTACGTTCGTTTGTTCTTTGTGTTTTTTGCTTTGTTTGTGGTGTACAACTGCTGTCGCCGTACAGGTATGATAGTTGCTTTGCCACATACATGCCGCATACCAGTACTCATGCATCACAATACAGCAGTAGTAGACGGGTACTGTACGTTCAGTTGCGTACAGCAACAAGTATTTCGTTGCATTGCACCATGAATCTCTTTGGCCTTTTCAAGTCGTTCTTTACACATAGTGGACTTCTTCTGCCCCTTTCCTTGCGCGAGCGTAGCGGGCGGCGTCAACCGCCCTCGGAGCGAAGCTTTGCTTTCTTTTAGCCATATGTTTTCGTGTTGTTCACCACTATCGTTTTTGTCCTGTATTTGCCGTCATACATATGGAGCTCTTGGCATTATCAAGTCGCCAGTTGCAGCTACAATAATATATGCTCCTATTTTACCCTTTTCACATTTGGTTCTATTATTCCTTCCGCGAGCGTAGCGGGCGGCGTTAGCCGCCCGCGTAGCGGAGCCCTTGTATTGCTTATATTTACGTTCAGGGTGGGATCTAGAGACTCGAAGACTCAGCGGTTACTACTGCTGTAGCACACTTCGAACCGGACATATCACTGATCCTCAATCAATGATCAAGATATTCCAGGGGAGAACACTCCCTTGATCTGTAGGATCTAGCTCATGTTTCCGCGTGGGAGCCATACAACGTTCATGACGATCCACCAACTGCTGTACAGCAGTACGTAGAAGATACATATTACCTTGATTGGATATTTACTACTACTGTATACGGATCCTGCACAAGATTATCACAGTAACATGCAAATATTTAGATGAGATCTACAGTAAGTACTGTATATCGTGATCCGAGTAAGACATCTACGTAGTATAAATTCGCCCCCAGCAGGATACGTACAGATCCTGCACAACATATCACAACGGAAAATAAGGATCCAGATGATCTCCGTCGTGGATAAAACCTTGATAGCGAATCTTCCTAAGATACAGCAGCAGTAGTACGAGCTATTTAGGATGGCTAAAGGTGTATTATACGCGGCTCCATCAACTGGCAGTACTTCCCTACCACAGCACCCCGAGTCAACCTAGATAGAGTTTTGTAAGCACAGCATCCAAGCACTGGTTACTGGCAGAGATATCGGCATCAGGGTTTGGGCAGGAGGGTCGGCGTCAGATACGAAGCACAAAACGTCCGCAAAGGTTCACTATACAGTATGTGCAGTAGATAGATCGTGATCTGTGTGACGTGAGGAATCTTGGGTATACTTGCACTCCGTACGTAGTATACGCAGTTGTGCATTTATTTACCCCACGTTTGGTTTACTGTACTGTGAAGTTTGTCGTCTTGCCCTGTTTTCGGCAGTCGGAAAACATCGAAAAATTCAAACATTCGAAAATTCAAACAAGGATATATTTTCGAAGAAACTCTCGTGCTAGGTTTCCCGCCAAAATTTCGTGGGGGAGACACGCGCCTCGAGGCGCCTCGCACGTCTATAAATTTTCCGGTTGACGAAAGAGAGAGAGAGGAGTTGACGGAGTGGATGGGTAAGCAAGCACTCCGGGGCTTGCGGCGTGCACTAGCCCCACCCAGATAGGAGGGCATTGTATACAGGACCTCGCTTGCACTGCTGTAGGTTTGCTTGGGGGGTGATGTAAGGCCTCGACAGGAAGAAGGTATATACTGCTGCTGTACCACGTACCACAGTGTACGAGGTACCTGGCTGCAAGAAAGAGTAGCAGGTACCTGATGTGAGTTTCTGGTTGATCTGGCCACACGTTCGCCGCCTAGAGTGGCTCCGGCGCTTCCGACTACCTCTTCACTGCTGTTGTCGTCTTCGGGCCACATAGCCACTCAGACGCCCGCAGAAAAAACAGACGCAAGCAGCTGCAAGACCGTGTGCGCCACGTGCTGCTGCCTATTGCTACTTGCTGCTTGCTTGCTGTCACAGATGTCAGCCTATCTCGACTTGACCGCTAGACCGTCCGCCTGCCCAATTTACTCCGTGTATAAAACTAGTATGTTGCGGTCAAATGTGACCATGACGCGTCAAACCGAAGCAGTCTCCTCGAATTGTGGATTTTGGTTTTCTTGGTGTGAATTTTGCTGCGCGCGAGATCTCCCGCACTCATCATCGCACGCTCACCTGCCCAGGCCCGCCCTGGATCTGATTCGGTGGCCGGTTCTAAAAGAAGCCTCGGAGATGGGTTGCCGGTATCCTTCATTCCAGGGGCCGTAACATCGCCGACACCCACGACGTGTAGCTACATCCCTGGTTACTTGATGGCTCACCGATTGTTTGTTGGATGATATTTGAAATTTTTGTTGATACCCGGGAGTTCCATTTTTTACGTGGCGTGCTCCAGTTGCTTTAAAAAGGTATCCTTTCCCCGGAGGGCCAACGAGGGGATGGGATTCGACATATTTTGGGTCTGATGTCTTTACATGAAACCGTTCTTGATATCGAACGATATCGACACACCCGTTATCCTCATGGTGCGTCCTCCTACAGAGATACAAACGCTACGTGGTCAAAGACTGCTGTGAGACAGAACAAAGCAAATCCATCGCAAACCGTGCGAAGTGTAAAATAATTTCCATCGAGCGTGCGTGATCAGCACAAATCCAGGCGGGGGTATAGCGTGAAACACGATCCGAAATATATCAACGTGCGAGACTCGTTTTCAGAAGCATGCCGTTGGGTCCACGAGAAGATCGTCGTCGACGTGTTTCTCATTGGTATCGATTTGTAACCCCCTTTGAAACCGCCTCTACTGCCGGGCGGATATTTTGCATCTGCTGTCGTCAAATATGTGGTGTACGCTACTTACAGTAGTTAAAGATACTGTTGAAAAACGAAAAATAAATCAGCGGAGACTTGGCAGAGATGGCGTCTATTAGTCTGGGACACTGGTACAGTACTGCTGTAGAAGGTAAGAAGGTTGGAGATCTCTGGGTTTTCCCACATTATACGTGTGATTTCCAGCTCTGCCCAAAAAGAAACAAGACCCCTGGCTTTTGGTTTGGCTGTCGTGGTCATTTTCAGCTCGCTTCGAGACCCCGCCCTGGTTCAGTGTTCCCAGTACTGCAACCAGGCGCCTGCTGCGTTTGGGAGTAGCCAGGGGAAGCAAGTTTTGCATTTTTCTCGAACGCCACACTCCTCTTTTGAAGAGCCCCCAGACAAGGGGGGAGAGGGTGTACCAAAACAAAGTTACAAAAGAAATTGAAAACAAGTACGAGTAAGTGTTTTTTCTCGATTTGTACAAAAACCCCAACGCTCCGAAAAATTGCTATTTTTCAATTTGTCCTTTACAGGAGTGTGGCGTCTGGGATTTCCATCCCCGTGCTCCCCTGGGGTAACCCCTTAATAGTTAAAGGGTTCCTCGCCCGGGGGGTCCTATACCCCGCGCAACAATCGACTTCACGATATAATGATGTAAGAAACTAAGCCCGATATACAGCCAAAGGGGCTACGTACTGCTGTACTGTACCACTCTGTCCACAAATATAAAAACAGTTTGCATATAAAAATTCAATAATAACGGTGCTTACATTTATGGACAGAGCGGAGTATGCATTATCGTCGACACACCACGAAATCACTATTTGAAAAGGTCCACAACGTCGGCTAAATGTGCACTGTACAGACCGGTGCTATAAATGTCAAAAGTATAGGGTCCGGCACCAAGACCTCGAGGCTTACAACAGGGCGGGTAAAGGGGGGCGACCGAATCGATTCCGCAATTTTAGGATGAGCATGCTTTGTGCCTGCGCCCTGAGGCGGTCCGGTTATCGACCGCACCCAAGCAAAGCTGCTTGGTAGTGTATGGTTGTTGTGAGACTCGCCGTCATACGCCTAGACCACTTTATGTACTTTATGTAGCACAAACTACTTGCACTCGTAGGTGTCGCACTTGTAGACACGCTACCGTCGCACAAAGGTGATACGTCGAAACGGATTCGTAGCACTCAAGTCCCCCAAGAGGGACACGGTCGCACAGCTGTTATCTCATGTATCATATGTGCTTCACAGGTAGGCCGTGTCTAGAGAGAGAGACAGACGTATCCAGACATACCAAAGCTCGTGAGAAGGGACTCGTCGTGGCCGCGTAAAGGGTATGAAGCACCCCCGCCGTGCCAGGTACTGGATAGTTACTGTCTATTGCGTGTGTTATTCCGGATGAATCCCCCTAAAAATCTTCAACGACGATTCGGGGGCACAGCTTACTTGGAATTGGAATGGAGTACGAGTAGACTGTGCAGACGTGCGCCATACCATACTTGTCTACAGTAGCGATATGATGTGACAAGGTATTATCAATTTATATCGTTTGTTAATGGTGGGATAAAATCGGGGGATGGGGTGCCTGAACCAGACGCGGGTTTCAAATGGCCAGCACGTTCCACCACTGCTTGACCCATATGCCCACCTCATGTACCAAGTGTACCAAGCCCGACCCGCAGTTACGAGTTTATCGTCATGCCGTGCGTGTGTCACTCGACTATTTTGGTATTGCAAGTTGAACACAATTCGAACACAAACTCTACTCTAGCTGCACCGGCTGCTTCATGTGGCCGAGGCCGTAATCGTCATATAGTTTTGACTATAAGTATTCCCTCTCCCACTCCCAAACTGGTGGTAAAGGAGTTGTAAACCTCACCTGCGTCGAGTTATTTCCCGCCACCGCACGTTGACCGCCGGCCGGGCCTTGTTTGCCTTCTTCAACCGTGGGAGCCCATGCCACCTCGAGCAGCGCGAACCATAGCCTGGCGCGCCTGTTTACATTGGTCAGAATTCGTTTGTAAGCCTTGATGACGTCAATGAAACACATATGATTGCCGCAACCATCTACAGTCAGGACGGACTAATAGCACGGCATTTGGTGGATTTGCGCGTCTGGCATACACATAACCGGAGCACAGGCCTTGCCCCATTCGGGACGCATGCCATACCGACCGAAAGCAAAGACGAGTGCGACCTTATGTACCAAGCGAATACCAGGTATCACTCTAGCAGGTAGCGCGCAGAAGTACACGCACCAGAATGCATGCTGAGCGCATTTTGAACAAGCTCCATGCATTGTACTGTAGGTCGAACATATATCTCAGAGCAAAACCATTAACCAACTAATACTACAGTAACACAACAAGCCTACTCGCCAAATAATCCATCCCACCCCTACGCTGCACGTTATTTAGTACGGCTATTGACGCCCGACCAGGTGGTTGCTCCGACCAAACCGCACAACGTTTGACTATTCTTGCAGAGAGCCCACTGGCAGATGGTGTAATCTTCGTTTACGTTCGACACTGTTTCATTCTAAAATTCCAAAAGGGCTGATCCCCCCGCAACATGTATTCCTGCGGTTTCTTGACGTAGAAGGCCAAGATCGCCGAGGGTGACCAACACAAAATATCTATCAAATGCCCTGAGAGGTGTCTGAAGCTGTGGCACTACTTCCTATTTATTTCATCGACAAGTACCACTGTTGTGTACATGGACCGCTATAGTTTAAGATATTAGGTGATACCTCTGCGACCTATGCGGCAAGATGAAGGAAAGTATACGCGGCGGAAGAGAAGGGAAAACACCAGAGACCACAGCGTGGCCAAAATACCTTCGAGGAGTAACACGGCTCGTGCGTTCAGCTCGACAGTAACGTGATCAGAAGAAACCACACATACATTTCAATACATACTTTTGAACACATACGACTACCTGGTATATATTTACTGGCCTAAGGTATTCAAGCAAACCGTGAACGGCCGAGGCAGGGCTATCCATGAGGAGGAATGAATCACGAAGGCTCGGATCCTGGGCCTGCGTGGTTGCTTTCCCGCATTTCAGGTATTCCGTCCTGGCCCCACGTCTGTATCTTCGAAACGTCGAGCAAACGATGCACCTTCACCGACACCGGACACGGGTCGTTCAACTACTGCCGCCAGATCTCCCGACACAACTGCAGTACGTAGTTCGATATTACTCTATACGTACACTTATCGTCCCACCCCACCAATAGAAAATACAACGTGTGAAGAGCAATTCCACGGCACGGATGCCGCTTTTCTGGCTTATCGTTTACTTGCCGGTTGAGCTCTTCATAAAAACGCCTTTTACAAACGAAGAGAATATTTGTTGTAGCACTAACGCGTAGAAGGTTTGGCCGAGCTATGCGAACAAACTTCTTCGGAGTTCATGTTTCAACACTTCCTCGAACTTCATGTTTGGCGGAGATACGAAGCCCCTCATGTGCAGATATCAGACACCAAGGCAGCAGCCATCCCTACCGTGACACCGCTCGAAACCTCTCACCGCCAGACACAACACAACCGTAGACTCTGTACGGATGGTAGTGGAAGCATTCGCTAAACACTATTACCGCCCCCCTACCGGATGCACAACCCGGTACGTTCAAGCACCAACCTTTTCGAAGACGGCGTCGGCATCGTTGGAGGGTCCCCGTCCTGAGATCCGTCTGCGCTCGGCATCGAAAATAGGGCCGCAGCCTCTTCCAATTCTTGCGACCGCGACTCTTCCGACACGGACCCCGGCTGGCCGTGTGATTCCGCGGCGCCGATGCTATCCCCGGGCGCCGATTGGTCAGCAGCACCCCTGTTCGATGCAGCATACATGCCACGTTTCACGTTGTCGTCATAATATGTTTTCTTGGCGGGTTTCAACACATGGGTACCGCCTACCGTTAGGACCCCAAGCAAACGGACAGCTTGGATTGATATTGCTTTACACCTGCTGTATGTTTTTGGGACAATATTTGTAGAGTGGTTGATACCCCTCGTCCCTCACACGAGAGCTTTGTTCCTCGCCCAACCACTCACTTACGGTAGAGGCCAGCTGTTGGCTACACGCGGTGGTTGGATAGATAGATGCTCCCACTGGCGAGGCATCTGAGGATTGACAAATTTGTCAATGCAGGTAAACGCCAATGATGGACAGGATCACGACCATCTCCCAGACAGTAGGGGTCCCCCAATAAGGCAGTCTGGGTAAGGCGGTATCCCGATATAAGGCGGTCAAAATCGCTTTGCGCGACTGGGAATGGCACTCACAACCTGGAATGAATAAAGTGGGGTTTCCTCTATAAGGTGTTTGGATTGCTTTGGCACACCACCGCCTTAATGGGAGACACCTACTGTAGCCATCAATGTCGATGTAAGGGGTCCTAGGATGGTGACAGCCAGCCGAGGTGAACTAGGGTAGACAGAGACATGTCGACCTCCGATAATTGTATGGGTGCATTTTTCCAAGACGGAAGTTGACGTTAATATTCTGTAGCATCGACATTTTTTCGTCACCTGCTTTCGCACGTAACCAATACATCTAGAAGATTTCGACGCGGTAGGCGACAAGCCTCCAAAACATTGAACAACGTCCGACATACCAGACAAATGCCGTTGAGATCTACGAGACAGCTCGTGATCTGGTGCAACGGTGTGAATCAACAGTTTGAATCAAGACAAGTAATCATACTTAGCAAATATTGTCACTATTTTATTTACCATCCGGCAATTGTTTAGCATGGCCTTTCAGCGCGGATCACTCCTAAACAAAATTCAAAAATAGGCACGAGAAAACAAATAAGAGAAAACAAAATAATGGGGAAAAGGAACCATTCGCAATACGAATACGGCCTGTCGAACCTTGAATCCGGCTCGACTAGGTCGACCTCGTTGGCGCCGCTCTGGCTCTCCTCCCGCGCGGCAATATCTAGCTGCTGGGCGGCCTGAACCAGAAGCATCCGCCTCAGAAACGGATCCGTAGCATGCTTACCCTGTTCGCGACAATGGTTGAATGGGTTGCTGTTAATATATTACACTGCCATTGTTGGTTGTCGTCATGTGCTTAAAGGGGCATAGAACTCAGGACCCATGACATACACAAAATACAATATATTCCAGTATTTTTACTCGGCATATTTGGTTCGGATGATTATATCCCCCCGTGAAGACGCGTGCTATGTACGATGATGGAAGGTGTCATAGTTTGGCCGGAGTGTTTATGACAGATCATTCCTGACTACTGCTGACCATTCCTGACAGTTATGGGCTATTACTGGCTATATCCGACTCTTCCTTACTGTCAGTGACTGTATATGACCACTATTGATTACTACTGACTATTACTGACTATTACTGACTGATACTGACTATTAATAATACTAACTATTACAGACTATTGCTGAGGGCCCGTATTAACGAACATTTGCTTTCGTTTGTTTGAGTTTTTTTTTTTCGTTCGTTTGTTTTGATTTGACCTGATTGGTCGAAACGTGAATAACCAGCAAGATATTTCGATTTCAAAACTGAGTAGTTCAATAAAACGGAATTCCACAAGAAGTCTTTTGGGACTTCTTTTGCTCTTTTTTTTCTGTTGAATTGGGAGTCCATCCAACTCGGCGTGGCGTGTTCCATGAAACCGAAGGAAGCCACGCAAACTTGAGCCATGTCGTCGACTGATTCAGAGGCGAGATCCACCATTCCCGAGAGGCACGGCCGCCGGATCAGCCGCAGCGCGAGGTCCGACGGGCCCTAGCATAGGGTAGACCGCTTGCGGTGCCTAAAAAGTAACATAGGCCGTCGCAAATCCAATTTTTCACCCTTCTTTGCCTCCCAAACCACACGAGCACCGACCAGGTCGCGACTTGGCGTAGAAGTTCGATCGCTGTATCCCCGTCGCTGCTGCCCGCGTTGGGCTTCGGGGCTGCGCCAGCCCACCCAAGACATCCCCAGAGTGATAGCCTCCTAGCCGGTGCTGGCAGACAAAATTTTTCGCTGGCAGCGGCGCCCCGGGGAGGACACAGGCCGTAGGTCGCCTCGTTGGTTACTCACGGGTGTTCGTTGACCCTTGTGCGTTATTCTCATTTTTTTACGCAATACACCATTCCTCGATAAGACCCAAGCACGTTTTTTGAGGGAAATCGTATTCAAAACAAACGAAAAACAAAAATTGTTTTCCCATTTCAATAAAAAGCGATGTTCGTTAATACGGGCCCTGACCGTTACTGACTATTCCTTGCTATTTCTGACTCGTAGTGCTGACTATTGTTGTCTATTTCTGAACAATACTGACTATTTCTGACTATTTCTGGCTACGACGTATTACTGTCTAATGATGACTACTACTGACTATCACTGACCATTACTGAATATTAAACAGTACTGACTATTAATGACTATTGCTGAACGTTCCTGACCATTACTAACAACTAGCGCATATTACTTACTACCACTGTCTATTGCTGGCCATAACAGAGTACTACCGACTATTACTGACTATTACAGACTGTTTCTGACTATCACGGCCTATTAATATGCTCCTCAAGCAAGGAACTACTCAATATGCCATGCCTTATCCCACTTGTGTCGCACAATGTTGTTAGTGATAAACCGACTGTACTTAACACATGCGATTATACATCGAGTTAAGGCTCACATCATTCACCACTGAGTCAGTTTTTAACTTACCAAATAATAGTAGTATAGAGTTCCTAAACTGAGGAGGCTTTTCCTGCCGTTCCGTATTGTAGCACGTTTCCCTACACGTCTACGGGTGGGCAGAAAAGCACAAAACATGAACCTTAGACATGCTACAATAGACGTGCACCATGATTTTTCTGAGCTCTCCTACAGTAAATGAGGAGCTTTATACCTGCAGTAGGCACCAAAACAAATGTTTTTGGACGAAAGTTAATACGCTGTATACCCGATGGCCAATCTCATGACCTCGGGTAAGTACGGAAACATATTAATAATCTACCAAGTAAAGTATGAATAATTAAGTATACCCGGAAACATATTGCGACACAAGACTGGAAGCCCGACGATTGTGTGTTAAGGATCCCGATCGTCCAGAAACCGTTTCAGCCGAAAAGTGCTGTATACCTCTATCGTGGCACGCGTTCTCAGTAAGACGACGACCTTTCACGACACACTATTACGGGGGACCATAGTAAACACTAGTAAATAGGACCAAATATTGTTATTCAAAAGAGGGTGATACCATAGGTCCCTATTTACTATTCTCTCCCGTAATAGCTTATTGTGATGATTCTTGGCATCCCACAATGTGTAGCATGCATGACCTTCAACGTTGATCACTCATTAAAACAAAAAGAGCCTTCTTAGAATATGCTTTATCATAAAATCGCTGCTGGCCCCTACTATACTATAATCAAGTGAAGAGCCTCTACCATACTATAATCAAGTGAATATCCTCTACTATACTATAATCAAGTGAAGAGCCTCCACTATACTATAATCAAGTGAAGAGCCTCTACTATACTATAATCAAGTGAAGAGCCTCAGACCAATCAGACTGTTACGTACTCCTAAATTTGTAACGCGGGTCTAGCCACCAACCGGTGAATGAAAAACATCAGCGCACCTGATCGACGAGGAGAAGAGCTTTGTCCTCGGGCGAGGTGGGCTCCAAGTCGACGCTCGTCTTCAGCTGTAGGAAGTCCGCCATAGGGGCCATGAACCTGCTCGTGTGCGGGAGCAACAACAATGGCGGTGATATAAAAATGCTAACGCTGTGTTGCTGCGTGCGTTTGTATCAAAATACAGCGACCGCCCTTGTGTAGCCTCTGCCCGGCGGCGGTGGTTCTGCTCCCGCTACGAGAGCTGCTTGTCCATGCGGGGCAATACCAGTTGGGGATATATATGTACGACAATAATCTGTTTCATGCGCGGAAACAGTTGTGGGGATATCAAGACATATTGACAAGAGCATGACATTCAGGGCTGGGGGCATCGCTAGGGCTGGGGTCGGGGGTTAAGCTCGTGCGGACCAATATAGTGGCGGCGATTTGGAGACATTGATATAAAACAAGACTCTGAGATACGTTTGGCTGGGAGTATTGTACGGCTAGTGCCAGGGTTGAAGTTTCCACGGGGCTGACAGTGCGGATCAACAATTTGTGGCCTTTTTGAAGCAATTGACAGACAACAAAACTCAGGGCTCGGGCTATAGGCATAGGTTTGGGGTTGGAGTTTGGACTCATGGGGGGCAATCCTAGGGGTAATATCAACACAGCCCCGCACAGTGTGGGCCGTAGCATAATCCTTGTACAGGCATGAAACAGTGTGACAAGCCCCACTAGGTGTCGACGGCCCTTTGAATTCGGTACCCCAAACGGTATGCTACTTCATCCAATGTCTTCACGAGGAGGTTCGCACCACTATATTGTGCAGGGGGGGGGACGCCCCGACCACCTGTGAAGCAGTCTTGAAATAAATCAAAGCCACGGCAGGGGTCGCCCGTTTTCGTCGCAACGTTTTGTGGACGATTAAGCAGCTTAAGGAAGCAACTGCCGGTTAGTACGCTGGTTTTACTGCAAACACTTAGTGAATGTTGCTTTAGGGTCAGGCTGTGCGAAACAAGCTTGTGCAAGGTCATTTGTTCGGGTGCTATATTGAACTCCCCATGGCACTGCAGTTCCCCAGCATATGTAAGGGGAAAGTATCAGACAAAAAACAAGGATGTTAAGTGGTTTTAATTTATATATAGGTACCAAGATGCAGAAGGCCTAACTCCGTTCAAATCGCAACTATTCACGTTCAACTTGCACACAGCGAGAAATCCTCCGATCAATAGAATACAAACAAGCAAAAACACCCAAACCCCTTACACTTACCGGTCCAGTGGCCGAAGGGCATCGTTGAGGGCCTCGGCGCGTGCCGCGGCGACCTCCGGGGACTCATCGCCCTCCGCCTGGTGGCGGTCATTTCCTTCAGAGAACGGTCTCCCGGGCTCGCGGTCCCACTCGCCTTCCAGGGGACTTTCCGGCTGGAGGCTCTTCATGTCGCACGCTGAGAATAAACCAATTCGGGGGATGTTCAATTGGCGATGAACGTTGAAATTAAACTTGTTGTGTACGTGTTGTCGTTCAAAAGAAGCTCCTCCTGCGCATACTGTCGTTGAACTGTAGCTCATGCTGCAAAGTATTGTAGTTGAAACGAAGCTCATGCTGCGCATATTTCGGGTGGTGGCCAATACAAACAACAAATAATGAAAACAGTGTGAGCCATCGGCAGGGAATCACGCAGAAGCATGTAGTAAACTGTCGGTAACTTGTGTACTGATTGTAGATCCCGGCCGGCAAGTGGGTGGGTGGATCGGTCGGTCGGTCGGGTTTTTTGGTAGGTGGGTATTTTGAGTGATTGGTCTTTTGGTAGGTCTTTTGGTCGGTCGTTTGGTCGGTCTTTTGGTCGGTCGGACGGTTGGTCGGTCGGTTGAGCCAACTCAAAGGGAGTCCCAATTTTTTGGCGCAGTGCAAATCATAGCCTTACGTTGGCAAGAATCCTATAGTGTGTTATCACTAAAGGATAGATGAGTGAAAAAAAAGAGTAGGGAAAAACAACGTCGTTAGGTGGAGTACGCAGATCGCATGGTAACTCATAAGTTGGCAGCAAGCGGAGGTCATCTGCGTTCGGGGCTACGTAGCACCTACCGAAATTGGTCGAACCAATACAACATTGGGCACCCTGATATTGGGCAGCTCGATCAGCTTAAAGAGCCCCGTAGTGAGAAATGGTTGGGGGCTAGAACGAACCCCTGGGTACACCCGTGTATACCATGATATTTAGGCATGCAAGGAATGTATTTCAGGTTAGCTCTTCGGTCAAGATGCCCGAGATCAGTTACACAACAACGGTTGTTTTGGTCCGAACGTACCCCCTCTATAGAAGGACGGCCTGAACGCGCCCTGAACTGAGGTGCGGCAGGAGGAAGGGGGGAGGGGGGGGTACTCATGTCATGCATGGCCATGGGGCATGGCCGTAGTCGTATAGCCATAGACCATCGCACCCGTACAATGCCGGGACGGACCACGTCTGAGTGTCACCGATCTGGCAGCCATTTATTTCAACCAAGCGCAAAGCGAAACGTGAGTTGTTGGGCTAGTCGCATGAAGGGTGTCTGCATCACACGAAGAACTGCTTGTGTGGCAGGCTTTCTTGCATTGGATGACAGCGTCGAGTTAGTTGATTGGGGGGGGGGGGGTCACACCTCCGTAGTCTTGCCGTAACGCCTTTTCCACGTGAGATGAAGCCTTCGCGAGAAAGTCTGAGTCCATCTCGCACCTCGCTACCTGATCGGGCGATTGCACGTCGATAAAGCAACGCACACAGGTCAAGGGCCTTCCGTGAAGCGGTTGTTGAGTTTTCCCAAAGTACACACATACGCACAAGTATGGAATGTTGTGGCTCTCGTCGTAGTGTCTTGACGTTGTACGGGTTTTTTTTGTGCGCGATATCTCTTGATGTGAAACGAACTGAGCAATGGCGAAGACGCGCATAAAGCATAAAGTGTGCATATATTTAATTGGTGTTTCACGTTCGAAAGACACGTTTCAATGAATGCATACTAATTCCAAGTCAATAATTAGTTTTCACCTCTGAAGGGCACGATAGCATGGGTTCGCATGGGTACACGAGGTGCTTCCTGAACTCAGCGACGAAGGGTTTCGAAGATTGCGAGGCACTGCTGTTCGATGAGAGGACTAAATAGCAACGATGAAACAATGCGCCACACCCGTGAAAGTTGACGCATGGTGCTCCCCCGGGGCGGTCAAGCGTAGAGCAAGCGTGAACCAAATCACAACCGTCGGCAGCCATTTATTTTTGCAGGATATTTGAAAAAGGCACACGGAAAGGCAAACTAAAGAAACTGCATTCTCCAAGATTTCGGGGGAGGGGGATGTTCACCTCCAAGTGGAGCTGGGCGCGCAGCCTCGCCAGCGGCGACTCAATCGATTCAAGCATCTGGGCGGCCAAAGAGAAGCTCCTGTGGACGTGCTTCCGGTGCTTGCTGCCCAGCAGGGGGAAGCCTACCGAGAATGCGAGGCAGCACCCATCCTGCGCGAGTTGACAAACGTTGCGAAACACTTGCTTCAGGGGCCGTAGACACATACATGCGTAATATTCTTGGGTTTCTGTGACCAAGGACTCGAGCATGGCGAGTATTGAATGTGAGGACGACAACGCTAACACCAACATTATTATCAGACCTATCACGACGCTGATCATATATATATTTTCGTTTTGCAGGAAACTCTTGTAGAACTGCATGGTTTATCCTCACACCAATCCCGAAAGGAATATCTCCAAACACTAACAAGGTTCAGTCCTATACACAAGGGCCGTAACATACCAAATACCAACCCGGAAAGCACGTGCGCAAGAAGAGCTGTGTCTAACAGATCCCGTCGTGCAACAACCATTTCCCATTAGATCGTTTTCATATAATTTAGATCGAGAATTGAGGGAAAATGATCAACACGGATGTATAATTGCGGGAAAAGGGACAATACGTAAGGTTAGCTGAAATTAATTACTTACTTGATGACTTGAGCTATTAAAAGTACAATAGTAGTGCGGGTTAATTCATGTTTGACACAATAGCGACATGACATTGAAAATCGTTTTAAATAACAACAATAAAGGCACGAAAGCGAAGATCATCATCAAAACATCATTGCTGTGAGATCGGACGCATTTCGTCGGCCATCATCTTTCATATGAATGTTTTTTGGACTGCATGCGTGCTACGTACACAACGGGATATATGTTTGACCTCAACTGCTGCCGCCAACTGTGCCCCCCCCCGTACCGTAACTCTCGTCGGCACCAGCACCTACCCCCCGGCGCGCAAAAGGATCAAACTCTGGGTCAATCGGCTCCTTCCAAGCGACCTTCTTTCGACTCATCCCAGTGCGGCAGAGGTTTCGCAGAATTCTTCAGAGAGGCTTTCTTCTCGCTTGGGGGGGCTCTAAACCTCACCCAAAATCGAAACGCCTTCCTGGGGAAAACATGGAGTTATCAGTTTCACGGTCTACTCGTAGGACGAGTGCTACGATAGAGGCAGCCCATTTTGGCGCGATTTGTTGTCCAAATGACGGAACTCCTTTTTACCCTAAATGCGTCGGAATTTCATTTATTGTGTGATGCAATATTTTTCTTCGTTCTATATACTTCGTGTTTTTTTCCGATAGTATTCCGGGAATGCCTATAATAGGCTTGGGATTGCTCGTCTGGTTCACAACTTTCAACTTTTTCTGAAAAATGTTTTTTTTTATGGAAGTGAGGCATGGTACTCTTCACGCCACGAGCTTCAGCAAACAATTGGATTGCGCTACTATAGTCAGTCAAAACCTGACTTATCATACAGTCTGTAGGCTCACCCCGATTAACCACCCCATTCACAACAAAAAACATTTTGTTTGGTAGAGCAACAAATGAAATTTCAACGAATTTTGATGGGTAGTTGTTCTATGTAAGGAGCTCCACCATTCAGAGTTACCGTTTCAACCGAAACAGTTGCTACCCCCTTTCGTGGCACGAGATCTTGCCTGGAGAAGCTCTGGGTCATCCAGTCGCTTGCAGTTGAGGAGGGACCTCTCCACCAGCTTCAGGGCTTCAACCCTGTTCGCAAGCCTGAAGACAATTTAAGATTGGAGCTAGTCTTAGGAATTGAGGTTAAAGTTAGGATCGGGGTTGGGCTTAGGCTTGACTTCAGGGTTTCAACCCTGCTTGAGGGCCTCGAGGTGGTGTAAGGTCGGGGTTGGGCTCACTGTAGGGTGTAAGATTGGTGCTAGTGGTGGAGTTGGGCTCAGGGATAGGTTCAGGGCTCTAACCCTGTTCGGAAGACTGGCAGCGACGTAAGGTTGAGATTAGGCGTAGAAGGTTACGGTGGGGGCTGGGATTGGGATTGGTGTTAAGGTTAGCTTTAGGGCTTCAACGCTTCAGCCCTGTTGACAAGGAGGCAGTCTACGATTTTGGTTAGTCTGAGGAATACAGGTTAAAATTAGTGCCGGGGTTGGGCTTATGGCTCGCGTCGGGTCTGAAATGCTACTCACTAGCCTCGAGGCGGTTTACCGTTGGCGTTAGTCTTAGGAATCAAGATCACGGTTAGTGCTGGAGTTCGACTTAGGGTTGGTGTCCCTATTCGCGAGCCTGAGGGCGGCTTACGGTCGGCGTTAGGCGTAGGTGTAAAGCTAATGTTAGTGTTGGGGTTGGGCTTCGGGTTAGCCTCAGGGCTTGAACGTTGTTTGCAAGCCTGGAGGCGGTTTAAGATAGGGGTTAGGCTTGGGTATAATGTTTCATGTTAGTGGTGGGCATGGCTTTAGGATCAGCTTGAGGACTTCTTCGCAAGTCTGAAGGCGGCTTACGGTTGGGGTCAGACTTAGGCATTTAGGTTTAGGGTTAGTGTTGGGCTTAGTCTTGGGGTATGCTTCAGAGCTTCAAACCAGTTCGCAAGCCTGTGAGTGGATTAAGGCCGACCGAAGTTTGAGGCGAGCATAAGGTTGAGATTACAGTTGGGGTTGGACCTACGATTAGCCGGTTGAGAAAAAAACGCAATATATCTGCATACTGTACCGGCACGAAATGTGATCCAGACTCGGAAGGTGCCAATCTGTCTCTAAAAAAGGAACATTTTGTACACTAATACGTGATAAAAAAAAAAGTCTCTTACATTCAGGGACAGAGTGGTGTATCTGTGGGGTGGTTTTATGATCACAGAGGTTGTGCGAAGTATCACTTAAGGATGAAGAATCGGCCCGAACACTGAGTGCGCCGGAGATTGTCGACGGGTAGAAAGAACCGGTTTAATGTGAAGAACACACACGTCACACCTTCCTTGAGCAGCCTTGAGCTTAAGCTGTTGCATGGAATTTAGTGCAGCGCGCGCCCCTGAGCACGATTTACTATTACCCTTTTATTACCTTCCCCCAAAAAGTGAGCCTTGTGTTGATTTTAACCTCGTAAGGTTATTTCTTATTCGTCGTCCCATACTGTACCTCAGAGCCTCCGTCATCCTGGCGTCCGGCTTTGCTGTGGCCGTTTCTGACCCGCCACTCGGTGCTCCTGAAGAAGAAGGTTCTGAGAACATTCCTTCGGCGACAAGCTCCGCCTCCAAGAACTCCAGTCGAGCTCTCATTGACGGGTGGGGCGCCGTTGCCCCGCCCTCGCTTCCGGCCCCTGTACAGAAAAAAGCAACACGCGCCTAACGCAAGTAAGTAGAGCAGTACAGTACGTACGCGATATGAAGCGCTTTACGAAGCTGAAACATTAAGAAACCCTTGTTTTGGCTTGACTGTCTCACGAGAAACACCGCTATTAATAGTAGACCATTTTTACACGCGAGTAGCGAAACGTGAGTAGTGTAGGAGACAGCCTGCCTCACACATGTTTCAAGGCTCTGCGCGGGTCGTGACCCCACCCGCGGATTGGGTCAGGAAATTTACCAAATCGTGTACATGTCACAGGCCTTCTCGGGTCGGGTCGGATGTCGGGTCGGGTCGGGTCGGGTCGGATCGGGTCGGGTCGGGTCGGATCGGGTCGGGTCGGGCCAGGTAATTTTAAAAATCTCACGAGCCGGGTCGGTCCCCCTTGTCTGACCCGATCGGACCTCAACCGCGAGGTTTAACCCGACCCGAGAACAGCCCTGACATTGAAGTTACTCATGTTGTGTGGCACATGTACTCGGTTCAAGGTTGTGTCCTCAAGTCCGAATGTATACATGAGAATAAATGTGTTTTGTGTGTGGGCAATTCGTTATCTGTGATGGACATAGAACTAGTAGAAATCTCCTCTCGGTCTGGTGAGTGTTCGGCATTTTTGCGAGTTTCTAGAGTAGAGCGACAGTTTGGACTCTGAACAGGGAAGCTACACAACAACAGATGAAATGCATGCACGGAGAATACAAAACTGTAGATCTAGGCTTCGAGGCTATACGAGTAAAGCTCGACACATGCGAGATATAAGAACGACCACGTTCCACAAAGGCTTACTGTGAAAATCACGACTTGGCTTCTGTAAAATGACCGCACGTACGCCAACTGCTGCCCCTGTCGCGGCTAGCAGAATAACATCGATAGATATTTCGGACCTTTTTTCGCGGTACATAGCGCTGGGGCACTGCCCTCCACCACTTCTACACATTGGCTATGCCTTCTGATATAATTTGAACACGGCATTTGACGCATGCTACGGTAGCCTGCATGCGGGTGCACCATGCTCTTTCCGAGGGTGGTCAGTCACTTGAGGAGCCATAAACCTCACCCAAAACAACTTATTTGGAGGAAAGCAAAATGCTACCAGGTATGAATACGTGTATACATTTTCGCGATGAACAATCCCCATGGCCTGAGTATACAACGAAAAGGGTACTGAAACGCAAAAAAATAATAAAATTCCGACAAGTTTGGGTTAACCCTTTTAGAACTGCAGTCCCGTTTTGGGGACAAACCACTCTAATTCTAAGTGATTTGTCCCCAAAACCGGGACGAATGCTACGATAGAGGTGCACCGTGATGTTTCTGCCTTATAAGGGTGGTCACTTGAGGGGCTCAATATACCTCACCCGAAAACCGGTTTTGCGAAAAACCAAAGTGCTACCGACCAACAATCCCACGAGCTAGGTATACTATCAAAAATATGGCAACAAAATAATGAAAATCCGACGAATTTGGGTTAAGGAGGCCGACCATTCAGAAAAACAAAATCAGCCAAAAGTGCTACCTCTATCGTAGCACCCGTCACGGGACTGCAGTTCTAAAAGGGTTAAGGCGTTAAGGAGCCCCGTCATTCAGGAACCGTTTGGGTCAAAAAGTGCTACCAGGTACCTCTATCGTAGGATGCGTCGGTTGTGCCCTCTGACATGTTTTGTCGCGGCTTTCTCTGGTATGGAGACGTACGGAGTTCGCATTGCGGGTCACTTCCCGATTCCGCTCGTAGATCCCCGCCGCAAAATAGTACCAGCAGCGGAAACAAAACGTTGTTTTTCATTGCGATTACCGCCATTGTGACTACGTTCAATTGTACCCAAAGCGTCTGAAAGAGCAATGAATCCACACGTGCTACAGTGCCACGGCTACAGTACAGGCCCACGAATAAGAAAGAACCATCTAAGGCGAATGCAAATAAGGACAGAGGGCTCACAGTTCGGGAGACGCTAAGAAAATTGGACTACGAAATCGTGCTCAGCGGCAAGCGCTACACTAAACCCTATATAATAGGTTAGCTATGCTCAAGGGTGGTGTCACCGTAAGGTTTTTCAAGGCTTGTTCAGATTAGGGGCTTCTTGCTGATGGGCCCTATACTGTACGCGCTTTATGATGTACTGCTGCATCGTGAGCGCGCTGTTTTCCCGCGATGGCACCAGAAGCATAGCAGTGGTACATTTGCCTACCGCTGCAGTAGACCAGCATGCCTTGTCTTGTCCAGATATCGGACATGTTTTTGTTTGTTGCTTCTAGGGGCTTGTCGCATATATGTTATCGTTATCGTCGATACCCTCGTCCATAATCACATGCACATGCTTAAGACACGTAATCGTGGCGATTCGCTGAACGTGCGACTAGGCCCATACCGTCGGGCCAAGAACATGGCCTTCAAACACTTCCCCATTTGTTTGCGGTATTACCGGTACGTCGGTTCTTCTTCCATTTGGGGTACGTGTTACGCATGCTCCGTCGCACCTGTAGGAGTAGAAGCGTCCTTCGCGCCACCTTGGTCGGCGCCCCTAGTGCCCTTTTTCGTGGAAGAAGATGAGGAGCGAATGTAGCAGGCTTTCGCAAACGAAAGCAGAGAGGACCGTTGTATTTCTCTCGTTGAGGATGATGATGACGCTGCTGCTGCTGATGCTGATGCTGATCCTTCTTCCCCTACACCCGCAGCCGCCTGCGATGCGCATTCATGCGTTGCGTGGAGGCGGTAGTATGGAGGGAAGAAGGGGGAGAGTGTGGAGGGGGGGGGGGGGGGGCTACTCTTTGCCACGCATGGTCGTAGTCGTATGGCCGTAGAACCTCGAGGAGGGAGGCGATACGGAGGCATGCGGGAGGGTGAGGGGGGCGGTGTACTCTATATCATGTACGTCCGCGCCTCTACAAAACCGGGAGGGCACAACACGTCAGATTTTCATCAACCGGACAGACACTTCTTGTTTACCCCAAGTGCGAAGCGCCGCGAGGTGTTCGGTGAGTTGCATGAAAGGTGAGCTGCATGCATCCTACTAAGAAGCGCTTGGGAGGCGGGAGAGATGAAGGGGGGGGGGGCGGGGGTAGAGAACTGTTTAGAAGGCTTGCCCTGGGCTCAGTGAATGGTTAAGGAATCGGTTATCCTTTTGTTTCAATAGCACATTGGTCCATGTCCCGTGACGGTCAGGTGTACTGACACCCCGGATTGCAACGTTTTGGCAACTGTTGATGCGGCAAGCTTTAACTCGTAATCGCTTCATGGTTGATCTACCTCCTTCCTCGCGCCGAAACCACAGCACATGCCAGAGAGTAAGCAAGCTAGCTAGCAGTGTGTTTTACACCCAATGCGCGTAAAAACCGGTGCGTAGGTACACGATCAACCTCATGGAGCTTGCGTACGCGTACGTCATGGAGCACATAACCCCAAAGATGACAGCAAGGGTAACGAATGGAGCGAAGGAGGGGGCGGCGGGTAAGGGGAAGGGCGAGGGGAGGGAGTGGGGGCCGTCCATAATTGTTGCTTGCCTTTGTCATTTTGATCACGCATCCTATTCGAGACGGAGAGAGGGGGGGGGTGAAGGGGACGAAGGGCAAAGGGTGATGGGTGTACTCATGTCGTGCATGGCCGTAGCCGTATGACCAAAGACCCTCGCACCCCTACAATGCCGGGACGGAGCACGTCGGGTTTTCACCGACCAGGTAGACAATGCTTGCACCGAGCACGAAGCGCCGTGAGGTGTTCGACGTTCGAGAGAGAGTGGGGGAGAGAGAAGGGGGGAGGGGGGGGGGGGTGACGTGCGAGAGCGGAGCCGTGCTCGTAGCGCTCTCCGCGGAGAAAGCCTAAAGACAAAATGTCGAGTACGACAGCTCACCTTTAGCGCCGTCCGCCCAAGGTCCACCAAGACCGATTGCGCTTCGGGTGACGGGGCGAGAAGCAACACCTCATCTACCCCCTGTCCCGACCTAGAAACGCCGCCACCATCTCCACTAGTACTGCCACCGCCACTGCCACCGCCAACACTGCCCCCCTCTCCGTCCACCGCGCGTGAAAGCAGCTCCTCGGCAAGGCGCGCCGCCGCCGGGTCGGTTTTTCCCAAGGCGGATTTCAACGCGGGCAGGACGGCGTCTCCCACTAGGGCCCCCGCTGTAACCTGTCGTTTGTATATGGTGTCATATAGGGGGGGACGTTGTGTGAAAACATTAAACTCGCGGAAATGTTCCGACCGTTTGAGCTCCTCGATTGAGCAACTACAGGAGTGTACTTCGAAGTGGTACTTGCTTCAGGAATGCATAGCGCAAACGTAGAAGTTGTTGGTCGGGTTGCGAGAAAACAAACGTCTCCCTCTTCGAAGTCGTCACATCGGGTGAGACATTGAAGCTCTTCATGCATGTTGACGGTCTCAGAAAACAAGAGTCCCCACCCCTATACCGTGGCCGTTTCGCGCTTTCGGTTCTTCCCGATGGGGGGGGGGGTGGTAGCTTATTTTCGGAGCTCATCACATGAAGAGCTAGCCCAATGTCTCACCCGATGCGATGGCTTCCCGACTCAACTCGCAGGAGCTTGTTCCACCCCTCATCGACCATCTGGGCACACGATTTGGCCACAGGTATCGCCCCTTCTCCCCCTTATAGGGAGAAGACACGCAAATACGCGGTCACCCACACTTCCACGCACGCACACACGCAGGTATCCATGTCGCATGAATGCCTACACGTCACGAAGAAACCCGTCCCTAGGGTGTCTTAAGATGATCCAGATAACACACAGCCTCTCGGATTGGTTTGTACCGCCTTCTGAAACTCGTGAGCCTAACTGAAGGCGTGCACCATACGCGTGAGAAGAGGGGGGCGGGGGGGGTGCACGGCACATGTGACCCCAGATATGATCCACGAAAGGTAGGGCAGCTGGAGATAGATATAGGGCAAGGACCATACGTATATGGCTCCGAATGAAAACTGGAATCAACTGACCTGTTGCTGAAGCAAGAGGGCGGTCTTCCGCCGATCCCCGCCAGCTTGCGCCTGCAGGGTCTCCAGCAACTTCTTGGCCTCCGCCCCGCCTGTGTCGGTTTTGTACGTTTACCCGGTGGCGATAAACGAGAGCACGACGATGATGACGATGATGACGATGAGGACGACGACGGGGAAGATAAAAGCTTCGGTCGCAGAGTGGAACAAAGAGACTGGCTGTGACTTATATATTGACCCTTTCCTGCCGATCCGAACCCCTTCTTTTTTTGCCGCGTCATCCTCGCACATGTACCCCCGCCCCCTGCCACACCATGGTCATGCATATTATTAAATACTCACACAAAGATTGCATATAAACCAGTTGATTGGCGTCGGCGACACTGTAAAACACGCCTCTCCTTGCGTGAGCTAGACAACCAGGAACTTTGTTTTTGTTCTTTGGCGGTCATCACGGTTAAATCATTTGTGCGGGGTGGAGAACCTTAACTCCGAACAAGGGGGGCGTCAATATCACGTAGTGTGTATGCCAAGGCAAACCACGTGGTACTTACATAGTACACCCATTGCTGCCTCTGGACATGACCGCACTAGAAAGTAAGTAACGCGCTATTAATAGTCGAACTTGCCATCCGTACGCAAGCCTTCCTCACACGCTGTTCGTAGTAGGATGCATTTCACGTTGTGTGCGACTCGCCCAATACCTCAAGGCGCTCCGCCCTTGGTGCAAGCACTGTCTGTCTGGTCGATGGAAACCCGACGCTTTCTGTCCCGGTATTGTAGGGTTGCGAGGGTCTATGGTCATACGATTACGGTCATGCATGACAATGAGTACACACACCCCCTCCCCCCGGCCCAAGACGGGTGTCTGCCCTGGGGATAACTCCAAGTTTTTCTTGAGGGTGGTCACTTGAATCTAGTATAAGAGATCTCTGACTCACCCCAAGAGGCTGAGAATACACACCAATAAACCAGGAACGTTCTTGTATAACATGAATGGTTTTCCCAGCAATAAGGCGTATGCCTTACTGGGTAGTCCCTCAATAAAGGGCCCCTTCCCCCCCGCCAGTCAAAAATTTCAGTAGTTCCCTCAGAAGGCAAAAAAGTGCTCTGTCCTATCGCAGCACGAGTCCCTATCCCATCCCCCCTCCTCCCTGGCCACGGCCCCGAGTAACAATGAACGGCCTAAACTTGCCTGCAGCAGCCCCCTTCGCCGCCGCGAGTACACTCAGCAGCCAGGCCCTCTCCGCCAAAGCAGCCGCTTCCGAGGCGTTCTTCACCAAGGGGTTTAGCTCACGCGCGGCCTGCATGCAGGCACACATCCATGTATACACAGGTGCGTGTGTGTATGTTTGACGCGAGTGTCGAGGGGGGTGGAAATCACTTGAAATGGCCGAAAAAACATTTCAGACCAAGGAACTATCCAACGATTGGAATATTTCTGTAGTTTTTTTTTTTCACCCTGGGTGTCGTGATGCAAGAGAGCAAAAACATGGTCGATACAGTGTGAGCTTTTTCAGCAGAGGGGCTAACGTTTCAATTGTGTCTCAATGTCTCAAAAATACGTTTTTTGTTTTTGTTTTTCGAGGTATTAAGCTTCTTCAAGCGACTCCTTTCAAGCTCAATGTCTCAAAACGATATCTCTTTGTTTGGCGAGGTATTAAGCTTCCTCAGACGAGTATTTCCAAGGTGCAACGCTACTGGCACGCATCTACGTCAACATGTTATCCACCCCCGAGATATAAACAGCGACTGAAAACATAACCGAGTGAAAATTCGCCTCTATCAACCATTGCACCGTCCACGAATAGGAGTGTGAGCTCCTCAGCAAGCACCACGGGTTAAATATATCGGGTGGTCATGATTCGCCCCTTCCTTATCATACAACCCCTTGAGTGCGCAGTTCGGGCGTCTTCGACCCCACCTGGCAAAAAAACGGATTTAGTCTACTGTACTGCTTGCGCCAACTGAGCACGATTTCTTTAAATAAAAGTTTCTTCTCAGCGTCCCCCCTTCCAAAAACTAAAGATCAGCCTTGTTAATGTTCTTACCTAAAATGCGCTTATCTATTGTCCGTACCGCTGCTGTAGGTTGTGCTGGTGGTAATTTTGTGCGTGGGTCTAGACACACCGTATCGCAGAGCGTTTGAATCTCCTTATACACCGAATGGTCTCACCTTCGAGGTGTCCGCGTCTGCCGCAGCCCGAGACGCCCTCGCCACCGACAAAGCAGCCCGCACCTGCTCCTCGCTGTCGAGCGTGGAGATCAAGTCCAGGCGGCCCCCTGACCCCGCGGATGCGTCTCCGCCTAAGCGCGCGAGCGGTGGTTGGTTGGTTGTTTGGTTGGTTTGATAGTGAAACATTAGTTAGCTAGTTGTTGTGAAATTGGCTAGTTTGACGTGTGTTGGTGGTTAGTTGGGATGTCAGTTGTTTGGTCGGCAGATTGATCGGTTGTTTGTTTGGTGGGTGGCTTGATCCGGCCAGATTTCCAATTTTGCGCAAGTTTCGATCTATTACGCCCTGGCTCCAGCGTATCGGCTCCCGATTGCCGAAACAAAACTAAATATCAGCGTGGATATTTTATGGGTCGTTCACACTTTTGTAAGGGCCTTGTACTGAAACTGTACACCTGTCGCTGTAGGGACTCGACGTAGAAGGGCGTCGACAAACTGTCGTCAACTTCCGCACACCTGGGGCAGATCATGATCTAAATATATATATATATATATCTCCCTATATATCTATCTATATATCTATCTATCATCTCCCTATATATATCTCTATCTATATATATATATCTGCCTACCACAGATCATCCACAGTAGTTCCATATCCGGTATCCACGAAACATGTGGCAGATCGTGCAGTATAGGCAACATGAGCTAAACTCGTACGAGATCGGGAATATATCTTCCTTGAAAGATCTAGATCAGTAAAAATAGGAATCTATGACCTGTCGACGATCTGACGCATGCTACTGCTGTAGAGGCGCCCCATTTTATGTTATTTTCTGGAGCTCCTCACTTGGGGAGTTCTATACTATAAGTAAGTAATTCATACTAATAGTAAGTCACCCAAAAACCGATTTTTGACGGGACACAAAATGTTATATATATATGTGTATACCCGATGAACTGAACAATCTCATTGGCCTAACTATTTGCTGATAGTAAGCCATATATACTAGCAGTGAGTCACCCAAAAACTTATTTTGGAAGGCAAACAAAAATTGATATACGTACGAGTATCTATTATATATATCAAGTATTACACTCAGCTAGCAAAGATGAGTTTCGACGAAATCCTCGAGCTCACAGCTGTTGTTTTTGTTGTTGTTGTTGTTGTTTTTTTTTTTTATATATATACCCGATGAACTGAACTATAGCATGGCCTAACTGTACAACGAAAATGATTTCCAACACATAAGAACGAAACGTTTGCGACGATTTTGGGCATTTCCGGCGATTTTGGGGTAAGGACCCCCCCCCCGTCATCCAAAAAGCGTTTTCAGCTTAAACAAGACCAAAATCGCCTGGACCCGCCTACACTTTATTTCATTTTTTCACATCCCATTTTGTATATTCACCCTTCTCTTCTCTCTCCCTCCGTACTATTAATAGTCGTAACTCAGATCCGGGGTCACTAAGTCGGCTCTTTTCCTCCCTCCCGACTACGGTATATACACCTCCCGTTTTTATGGCGAGAATATTTCAGCACTTTCTTCCCTCGTCAGCTCAACTCGTGTCGATTTCACTAAACCTGTAAGTTCCTCGATGTGAATAAGAGAGAAGCCTACACAGTTAATAGAGTTATGTTCGCCCTGTACCACACCTACACGTCTCTCTTAAATAGGGGTACCCACCAGGGCCTTAAGTAGGTGTTGCGCTGTTGCGCTGGCGCAACATTTGGTCAAAATAACCGTTTTGCGTAACGGTCGCCGCAAGGCTGGTTGCGCGCAGCGTAACACGCGTTTTTGAGCGCGCATACTTGTTTTTTTTGCGGCAGGCGAAATAATTTGTTGCGCGCGTAATATCTCGCCGGAGGCGAGAAAAAAAATGGGGGTCTTTTTTCTCAATAAGCAGGCGTAATATAAACACCTTTTAGGCTCCTTGTTCCATTCGCCATAGTCAAAAACAAAAGTTAGGCACCTTTTGCTATTCGCCGTAGGCTCTTATTCTTTTTGAGGCACATTTTTCTATTCGCTGTACGAAGCCAAAAATAAATTAATAGGCATTTTACTTAGTTTCGAGGCGTATATTCGCGCATAGATCGCATTTTCTTCGCCTCCGGTGGCCCCCCGGGGGCCCTCCCACAAGCAGCAACATACCACTCACTTTCGCTCTTTCCGTCCGCTGCCGGAGCAGCAGCAGGAGCAGCAGCAGGAGCAGCGGCGGGGCCGACACCGCCCGCAGCCGCGCCCTCCCCAGCCGCCTCTTCCAGCCTCCGGACAAGAGTCTGCGCCGCCGTGACCCTCGCCTTCGCCTGCAGAAACGTATCGAGTTGAGAAGGATGGAGTGGAGTAAGGACAGCAAATGGAGTAGATAAAGCTTAAGCTGGAAGTACGTATGATACAGGAAAGAGTAGTAGTAGTAGATTTTGTACATAGATATAGGCTCTTTTTTGTTTCCGTGGCTTTCTTCGTTCGAGCGTGCTTATGAGTGATCAATGCTGAAGCTCATGCTACCACACTGTCTGTCGGATGGCAAAAAGATAATTCCAGCAATGGAACAAAACGCAAGGAGGGTAGGCTCGGCGGGGTATATACCGATATACTCTCGGGCATGCCCCCACAGGCTTTCTTCTTTAGAGAGGGCCTATGGGCCATCAAGTGGAAACAAGCAATAATACAGCAATGGAAAAAAAAACGCCGCAAGGGTAGGCTCGGCAGGGTATGTACCGATACCCGGACATGCCCCCGAGGTGTCGACTTCGTACCGCAAACCCTACGTACGTATTATATTGAGGCCGCAACGACGAAGACCTTGCCGAAGGCTTTTGGCAGGCAGTTTAGGGCCCGAATTAACGAGTATAACATAAATTCAATTTGGAAAAAATAAAATTCAAATTCGCTTTTCATTGGTCAACACACCCACCAGCACCAAATATAATGCCCCACAAGATCCTAATCTTTGGTGCTGGTGCGTGTGTTGACCAATGAAAAGCGGATTTGATTTTTTTTTTTCCAAATTGATTTGTTTTTCTTCTTCGTTAATACGGGCCCTTACGGAAGAAATAACTCCGTCCGGTGTACTTTTGGTATGTATTAATAGTGCGAGTATTACAGGGGAAGTTATTAATTGTAACCGTAGGGGACTGCAAGTTTTTTTTTTCTGGTCCGTATATGGTTCTGAATCCTATTCCAATTTGGGGGGTACAGTTCAGATCTATGCGACCCACGTTGCCGGGGGACTGGTGCTACGGTAGGGGGGTCGCTTTCGAGTCCGATATTTTCAGCCGACCAGAGCCACTCGGCCGAGTGACTACATCTTTTGTGGAATTGTCAAGCTCTTTTAGTCTTTTTTTTTTTCGCGCGAAACGCACCGCCATGGGCTTGTTTGTTACTCATAAATTCTAGTTTTGAGTGAGTTAGAAAGCCACTCGTCCGGGTGGCGTAAACGTGGTTGTGAAAATTGGGACACCCTCCCCGTATCGTAGCACGCTTCCGGGGGCGATTCATGGACATCTTGGTGGCCTGTGTGTAGGACACGTTTCCTGGACCAAGCATGTGTTGTACTTTATGCGGGACAATCGCATACAAGATCCTGCGCCAACATATCCTAACGGCGGGTTAGGATCTAGATGATCTAGATGACCTCGTAGATCATCTACAGTACAATCGCATGCAGGTCCTGCCCATCATAGAGTAACGACAGGTCAGGATCTAGATGGCCTAGATGACCTAGATGGTATAGATGGTGTAGATGATCTAGATGGTATAGATGGTATAGATTGTCTGTTACGGTGGACCATAGTAAACACTAGTAAATAGGACCAAATATTGTTAGTAAAAATAGGGAAACATATACGTTTTTATGTGTACCGAAGGTCCTATTTACTATTTTCCCCTGTATTAGATGAGTCTACGAGATGAAAGTCGGTCGTCCCGATGGTCTAGTGGTTACCTCGAACACTTCTTAGAATTGAGGTCCGGAGTTCGAATCTCACTCGTGGGTCGGAATTTTGAGTTTATTTGCAAAAACAAATAAAAAAACGTAATCAACTGCTTAGAGCTCCTAGTAGCGTGTGGTAGGCACAATTCGATGCGAGTCGACGAGGGAAGAAAAAGCTGAAGTCTTATTTTCGCTACAAAATGCAAGGCAAGAACCGTAGTGGGGGAGGAGGGAGAAGAGCCAACTTTGTGACCCCCGGATCTGAGTTACGACTAGGGAGGCGCGAGAAAGGAAGGGCGAAGATAATAAATGGGATGAAACAAAAAAGAAATGGCCTAGGTAGTGATGTGTCCTAAGTGATGTGCCCAGGGAACACCAAAAAAGACGATAAAGCGATACCACCATCCTGCTGTTACGAGAGACCGTAGTAAATAGAACCTACAGCACACACAAAAATCTATATGTTTACCTATTTTTCAAAACAATACTTGGTCCTATTTACTATGACCCCCCGTAATAGGCAGTCAAAACGAAAGACACAGACCAGAACGGGGGGGGGGGTATGCATTAAAAAAAAGCGAAAAAATGTTAATAGCCTATACTCGGCTTTAGCACCCCCGGCTAACAGGAAGGGGGTAGATAAGATAAGCAAAACATGTTTATTTCATATGTGGGAAACGACGTGATGAGCGCCCCAACTGTTGGAGGTACCACTGCTGTTAGGTGTAGGAACGGGTCTCCGTCTCGAACGGGGCGAGTGGTCAGTGATCTGATGACTACGAGCAAGGCGAGTAGGAAATAACAGCCAATTTTCCTGGTTGATAATTATGATTGTTTTTCCGATGAGAATGAGGATACTCGAAAATATTGAGTTATCTATTGTAAGAGATGGACTTCCCTCACAGTGAAGCTTTACACTGTCAACTATTGTCATTTGTGACAGCCGTCGATGATAAAAAAAAACAAAATCGGGATCGGCAGTCTCAAGATATCGAAGATCCAAGAAAATCGGGGTTGATGGGCGTGGTACTTCACCCCGAAATATCAATTCCCTTAGAATATATCCTTTGTTTTACGAGCCTGTCAAGGCTGATTTCGATTTTGTGTTTGTGGATCGATACCTACCATCGATGAACATACATTCTAGGGTAATTTTATACGGCGAGAGAAAAACAACTCTTAAACAACGACAAACTACTTACATCGATTATCATTCTCACCGGAAAGGCAATTCTCAGTCCGCAAAATCAGCTGTCAAAAAAACAAGAATGAGCTGCCGATTTTGTTTTTCGTGAACCGTCGCCTGACCCGACAAAAAAACAACGTTCTCACGTAGAAACATGATTATTAGCGTACAGCGTATCCATGTCAAACATCACGCTGCTTGCTTGCAAAGCGAAGTGTCAGCGGGTTTGGTCCAAGCTCACAGCTCACGGAAGCCCCTGCCCTCTATCTTGCCGCTGCAAACCGTAACCCTTCGGTACAGTAATTTGGTTTCTAAGTAGTTTACTTCCAACAACACGGGGGGGCTGGTTGCACTTCTACAAGAAACAAAAAAAAAGTGCTTGACCCTTTAAGAACTGCACTCTCTAGAAACAAATATATCGCTCTAATTCCAAGTGTTTTGTCCCCACATCGGAACTGCAGTCCTAAATGGGATAAGCTGCAGTAGTATAGGCTTATCAAAAATCGAACCAAAACTTTTCACCTCGATCGAGTTTTGCGTGCCAAAGCCTCCGAACTCTGTACGTACGTACGTGAGGACAGTTACAGCGGGATTAGGCTCGTACATACAGTGTGTGCGTACGTATGATACGTGTGCTTACAAAACCGAGACCGAAACGATAACCAAAACCGACCTCTTTGAGAGCGCCGCGGGCCGCCTCCGCCGCTTTCCCTTCCCGCAGTGCGTACGCCTCTGCGTGCTGAAACCCCGTCGAGGCCCGGGCTATCGCCCCGCTGGCGTCGCCGGCATCTTCGAGGGCCAGCGAGGTCGCCGCCAAGATAGTGTAACGCCAGCGGAGGTCTTGGTCTTGGGCGGCCTCGAGGGCATCAGCGAACCTTTTTTTTTATGAAAAAAACGAAAACCTAATGGGATATATACCTATTAATAGTGGTGGTCATGGCATCCCCGTGTCCCCTCCGTTTCGTTGGGGAGGCGTTTGCTTTTTGTGTGGTTCATGGAATGAAGCTCGTACGGGGGATACTTGCTTTCCAGCCAGTGAATATTTATTTGTATGGACAAAGTACAAACAAAATGGGGGAGTATAGGGTCATGGCAATCCCCATTTACCGTATTGTTGTTCAGGAGGCATTTGTTACTGTGCTTCTTGGAATCAAACTACGGCGGTGGTTACGTCATGTCATAGATGATATGTCCTGCCGTTGACGCCATTTTTGAGGTATTCAGTCTCGTGGGTTTACCCAACTACGAGTATGTCTACCCAGACATGCAGACCAGTAAAACAGTATAGCTCTCCCCACGACTACGTAGGAAGGAGGAGCTGGCCCTGGTGGATTGATTTGACGCTCGTCAGCTGATGTGTGTGGGCTGGTGGGATGCAAAGAAACAAAACACACGAAAACAGTGTCAACTGGGTTGTGCGCCGGTGGGGGGGGGCCGGGAAAAAAAAATTGCAACAACAACAACAACAACAACAACAGCAGCAACATTTCCCGCGTATAGATTTAACGCCAACACAGGTCCTTGGTCTTGGGGGCCTCGGGGGGCGTCAGAGCATATATTTTTATATATATATATATATATACGGAAACACGCTAGGTAGGGTATATAGTTCGCGCGCAAGACACATGCTAAGGTATCCTAGAGGTTCAACCATTGTTTTTTCTGAGGGTGGTTCAATCCTACGCCTCCGTCCAAACACTGTTTTTAGGACAAAACTAAAAGTGCATCCAGATGAAAAATTCCATAACCTAGCGATGATACGAAATGTCACTCTGCAAAAAAAATAATAATGGAAAAAAAAAAAAAAGCATTTCGACGGTTTTGGGGGGTTAACCCATTCAGAACTGAAAAAAAAACATCCCGCACTAAGTCCAAGTACTTTCCCCAAAAATGTGTGGGACCAGTTCTTAAGGGGTTAGGGCCCATATTAACGAATACAAAATAAACTCAATTTGGAAAAAATAAAATTCAAATTCGCTTTTCATTGGTCAACACACGCACCAGCACCAAAGATTAGGATCTTCGGGTATAATCTTGGGTGGTGGTGCGGGTTCTGACCAATAAAAGCGGATTGGATTTTTTTTTTTTCCAAATTGAATTTGTTTTCTCTTCGTTAAAACGGGCCCTTAAGCGCCCCCCCCCCCCCCGTCACTCAGACAAGCGAAACAACCAAAAAGTGCGGCACTGTATGGTAGCATGGGGTCGCGCTGTGTTAGCCCTCTAGGGGCTTTGCTTCATCCTTCGTATTAGGTAGGGGGGAAATGATGGCAACAACAACAACAAAACGTGACCACAACGATAACAACAACAGCGGCGGACTACGCACGCAAAACAACAAAATAGCTGCTGCACTTACTGCGTACGTGCAAGAACAACGAAACAGTGAAACAACGGAACAACGGAACAACTACAGCAACGAACAGCTATGTAGCAGCAACAACAACAACAACAACAACAACAACAAAACCACTGAACCACGAAACCACAACCATGACACCACCGATAACAACAACCAGAGAATGCCGAACACAGGCCACCACCTCACTTTACGAGCTCGGACGCGTGGTCCCCCGCCCGCCCGGTTCTCAGAGCGGTCCGCAGAACGTTCCACGCGTGCACCGAGGCGTTGTACACCAGGAAGGTGTACCGGGTCCCTCCTTCCTTCGCAATGTCGAGCGCCTTGTGGATAAAAGTAAGTGCAAACGGGAAAAAAAGTCAATGCCGGATACTCGAGTCGAGAAGGTTTGGAATGGTACCAAAAATAGCCGTAAAAGAACGTTGACACAGTCTAATTTTTTCTGTTTTCGGAAACACTTTTGTTTCTCATTGGTATGGTAACCTTAACCGTTTCCCCCGTTCTGAAAAAGAAGCAAAAACGAGAGGTCTCGAAAACGATCGCGCCCCGTTGTGTGAAACCAACGCTCTTCGTGGTAATCAAAATATTGATGCGTGTATGTACGATAGGGATAAACGGAATAATAAGGGTGATACGTACGTATGTATGATTTCGGTGGGATAGTGGTTGTCCTCGAAAACTGCTAGAGTGTGATGTCGCGGGTTTAACCAATTGTCCGTATCTACGATATGGAGTTTTAATTTGTTTTAATCTCTCAAATGACACGAGCTAGCTGTCGAGATCGTCATTTTTTTAAGCGTGGGTAGGCATAGTCCGACGGGAGTCGACGAGGGAAGCAACGTGCTGGAATACTATCGCGGCAAAAGGTAAGGACCGTTTGTGCCGCAGTGGAGAGGGGGGGGGGGGTATATACTTTGTGAGAAGGCTCTTTTTTATTTCCGTGGTTTTTTTACAAAAATACGTCAGCTGTGAGTACTACCGGTTGAATGGTTGAAAATCAACTTTGCAAGTTGCGTGATACGTTAGACACGCCCATTGAGCGTGCTTGTTCTATGTTTTATTTTTACAATACGGTGTTCGTGAGTTAAAATCTATGATATACGTAGTAGTTGATACTCAGCTTTGCATTTGTTAAAAACAAAATCGTTGGCGGGGTGTTCTATAATGTAATCCTCACTGAAGATGTAGTTCGATGAATCCCGTGGATGCTACCAGGGACATCAACAGAACGATTTTACAAGAGTGATTTTGCCTCGTAACCCTTCTGTGCAATGATACTATTACGGGAGACCATAGTAAAAACTAGTAAATCTGAGGACCAACGCCCAAACGGGTAGGGTGGATCGTAAATGATCCGAGTCTGGCGGGAAGGCTTCTTGGCCTGGGTTTTTGTTGGTGGATGAGCTGCGGCAAGTTCCACACTACCCGGAGCGTTTACTCTTCGGGTGGCTATCCCCACCGCACCGGGCCCCTTCGGGGGTCAGGTCGGGTCAACATGCTCAAGTTTCCGGAGTAGTAGACAGCAAGGGCTGATACTTCCGAGGGGGCATGGAGTGAATTGACACACGACACGAAGTGAGACGTGGAAGTGTGGAGGGCGTAAGCTTTATTTTGACCCATCCGCCGGAGGATAAAATAAAAATAAAAAACTAGTAAATAGGACCTATGGTACAAACAAAAACCTACATATGTTCCTATGTTTACTAACAATATTTGGTCCCCTATTTACTATGGCCCTCCGTACTACATAACCCGCAGAGGGAGAGTTTTTGTTTTACAGGTAAAAACGAGTAAGAAACCTTGTGTATATATCACACAAAACAATTTGTAACACGTATGTATAACACGTGGTTTTCTCATTTCGAGTAGGGGTGCTTCTGAGTGACCAACGTTGAGGCTCATCAGGCTTCACACTGTTGAGGAGGGCGAGGAAAACAATAATGGGGATGGAGATTGGACGCGGCTAAAGACTTAAGCATGGAACGCAAAGAGTGCATATTGAGAAGAAGGAGGGAGCAAGGACAACAAATAAATGGAGCACTATTGTGGAAGTGGACATAGAAAGGAAGTTCGGCTTTGCGCATGCAGCGGGGGGGACGACACATGTGACCCTCGGCTCGTTCAGAAGGTAGCTGAGGGGAACATCTCCTACCGATATGATACTGTATGTACGGCTTGAGGTGTGGAAGGAAAAAAGCTGAGGAACGTAACAAAAGCAAAACATTTAGTTTACGAGTATATACTGATGTATAACCGCAGAAAGGCGGGGATGCTCAAGGAACGGAGGGAAGGAACGCGTTCGATTCGATGGTATTCCAGTTACCGGGGTGTAATGGGAGCGAACGTTCGACATTGCGACTTATATATATACATATCGAAGTTTTCGATACTGTATGCATCGACACAGCCCGTATTGGTTCCATGCTATTACCACGCTGGATACAAGGAAAACGCCCAAATGTAATCCCTGTACCCCTATCCCTATCCCTAGCACCACACCAGCCCCAACCTCTACTTCAAACCCCTACCGAACCCCACCCCTCCCCCCCAACAAAACTACGGCCATGGATGAAAATGAAGTACACCCCCCCCAACCCCCTACCCTTACCCCTAGCTCCTATCCCCAACCCCTACCCCTACCCCTAACGCTAAACGGAAACCCAAACCCCCACCCCTACCTCTACTTCTACTCCTACTCCTACGTCTACCCCAAACGCTTCCCTTATCTCAACTCCAACGCTTACCTCAACCCCTACCCCTAGCCCTACCCCTACCCCTACCCCTACCCCTAACCCTACCCCTACCCCTAACCCTAACCCTACCCCTAACCCTAACCCTAACCCTAACCCTAACCCTAACCCTAACCCTAACCCTAACCCTACCCCTACCCCTACCTAACCCTAACCCTAACCCTAACCCTAACCCTACCCCTACCCCTACCTAACCCTAACCCTAACCCTAACCCTACCCCTACCCCTAACCCTACCTAACCCTAACCCTAACCCTAACCCTAACCCTACCCCTAACCCTACCTAACCCTAACCCTAACCCTAACCCTACCCCTACCCCTACCCCTACCTAACCCTAACCCTAACCCTAACCCTACCCCTACCCCTACCCCTACCTAACCCTAACCCTAACCCTAACCCTACCCCTACCCCTACCCCTACCTAACCCTAACCCTAACCCTAACCCTACCCCTACCCCTACCCCTACCTAACCCTAACCCTAACCCTAACCCTACCCCCGTCTCGAAAGGGATGCGTGGTTAATGGTCAAATGACTATGGCAAGCACCAAATAAGTACACTCCCCACCTCCCCCCCCTCTAACCCTAGCTCTATACGAAGTATACCCTACCCTCACGCCTGCCCCTATCCCTACCCTGCGCTGGTGTTCTCAGGACGAACGCATGCTACACGTCATGAGGTTCATGAGTTCACCCCGCCTCTCCCCAGAGGTTATAGACACCCCATCCCCCTAGCCCTTCCTCGCCCTTACCCCTACCCCTACCCCTACTCCTACCCCTACCCCCGACCCCGCCCCTCCCTCTATAACACCCTCAGAAACTATCGCCGTCAGAAAAAAATAATCCAGTCACAATAATGACTCGGCTACACACCTATGTACTATTGCTAGGCGTTACAAAAAGTACCAGGTATATAAAATATATAGATTGTCATTCGGGGAAATCCTGGGTGCATCCCCGGGTTTCATAGGTGGATATGGATGGAGACCCTGAGTTGAGCGTGGCCGTCCGACCTACATATAGGCCACGTCTAAACGTATGTATATGTAAAATGTCGTGCCAGTTACGTATATATTATCGTTCGCACCCCACATGTGGAAAAATAAAATGTTTAGTCATATCGAAAGTTAACACCTACACCAGGTATGTATATAACATAAAGAAGACATCAAGTTTTTGTTTCACGAAATTGCGCCAAAGTGCGCCGCTTATCACGTCGCAAAATGTGTACACGTATAGCGTGTTAAGTTTTGGTATCACGTAATTACGTCAAAGTACGCCGCCGATCACATCACGCATATATGTATGTACCTGGTGTATAGCTTGTGAAATGTGGGTATCAACCTGGTGTTCTTAACGCAATGTCTGTCGTATTCTCTCGGGTGTAGAAAGTCATCAGTGTCTTGAATTATGATAAGTGTAAATCTCAGTCTGGTCGTTAAACATGAGGTTGATCTATAGCTTTTAAAATATAAGATTCATTTCTACCTCCTGTGGCCGTAAACAAAAACGCCTCTTGTGTTGACGACGAGGCTGGTAAGAACCAAGTAATGGTCGCTTGCTGAAAAAAAACGTGAACAAGCATTAAACCGCCCTTTTTTTCGTCTCCCACAGAAAAGAAAATAATCGAATCTTATGTTGACGACGAGGCCGGTCAGAACCAAGTAATGGTCGCTTGCTGAAAAAAAACGTGAACAAGCATTAAACCGCCCATTTTTCGTCTCCCACGTAAACGAAAATAATCGCAATGATTACGGAGGACCGTAGCAAGTAGGACCACATACTGTTAGTAAAACTAGGGAAACATACGTCGTATAGTTTTTAGTGTGCACCGTCGGTAGTAGGTCCCCCATACTACTCTAGCTCGCACCCTAGTCTATGCTTGTAGTATACCACTCTGTCCCGAAATAGAAGCAAATTTTACACAGTAATATAAAACAAAAACGGTGCCTATATTGCGGGACAGAGTGGTACACAATAGTATCGTGTTATAAAACTCAAGCTGAATCAGTCATACCCAGCTCGGCGGCGTACCTGGACAAGCAGCCCTAGCGCGCGAGACCGTCTCCTGGTTGCTTCCGCCCCCACTAGGCCATCGCGCCCTATGGAGTTGCTCACCACCTGTGCCTGAAATGGGGTATATATACGTAGAGAGGCGGCGGCGGGGAGGGGGGGGAGTGTACTTCATTTTCATGCATGCCCGTAGTCGTATGACCTTAGACCCTCGCATCCCTACAATGCCGGGACGGAGCATGTCGGGTTTTCACCGACCAGGCAGGCAGGAGGGGGGGCAGGAGGGGGGGGGGGGGGGGTACTCATGTTGTGCACGGCCGTAGTCATATGACCATAGACCCTCGCATCCCTACAATGCCGGGACGGGGCAGGAGGGGGGGGGGGGGTACTCATTTGTTGCTTGCCTCAGTCATTTGACCATCGCCCACGCATCCCTTTCGAGACGGAGCACCGTTTCTGCTCCTTATACTGGGCGTTCCATACGTTTCCGACCTCGGGGTGCATTCATGTCGTGCACGGCCGTAGTCGTATGACCATAGACCCTCGCATCCCTACAATGCCGGGACGGAGCGCGTTGGGTTTTCACCAACCAGGCAGACATTGCTTGCACCAAGCGCGAAGCGCCGTGAGGTATTGGGCGAGTCGCATGGAGGGCGAGCTGCATCCTGCTAAGAACCGCCTCTGAGGCGGACTTGCATATGGACGACAGCTTCAATGAGTTAATTTAATTTCTGGTGTGGTCACTTCCGCAGACAGCGATGGGAGCACTATGTAACTGCCTCGCGGATGCCTTACCATATTAACACTACGTGGTACGATCATTCCCCTTGTGCGGAGCAAAGGTTCTCCACCCTGCACAAATGATCTACTCGACCGCCAGCTTTGGTGACCGCCAAAAAAGAAAAACGGCACCCTGGTTGTCTAGCTCACGCAGCGAGTGGCGTGTTTTACAGCGTCGTTGCCAACCGACGCCAACCCAACCTATAAATATATCATATATTTATATGGGGGGGGCGAGTGGCGTGTTTTACAGCGTCGTTGCCAACCGACGCCAACCCAACCTATATATATATCATAGGGAAGGGGGGGGGGTTATAACCGTAACATATCGCACGAGTAATAAGATGGCACACTCGCTCTGGGAGCGAGTTTTATCATAGCCGATTTTCTTCTCCAAAGCATGGGGTGTACTCATTGGCCGCATGTCATGCGCGGCCGTAGTCGTATGTTCATAGACCCTCGCATCCCTACAATGCCGCGACGGGAGCACGTTAGGTTTTCACCAACCAGACAGGCATTGCTTGCTGCCACAAAGCCGCGAAGCGAAAACGTGAGGTGTTGGGCGAGTCGAGATGCAGGGTGACCTGCAATTTTTTTCTGACAACCGCTGGTGAGGCGGACTTGCTTATGGGTCAGTCAAAAGCCCCTACAGAGTAAATTGTTCCCGCAACCCGAACAAGATGTCTATTGGTATTTTTATTTTTTCTCTCCATCCCATAAACTTGCAAGGCACGTACCGTAGTGGGGACGGGGGCGAAGAGCCTACTTAGTGACCCCTGATCTGAGTTACGACTAAAGAGGGAGATATAAAGAGAAGGGCGAAGATATAAATGGGATGGACAAAATATATACATATGTATATATTAGCTTCGCCCATTTAGTCGTGACTAAGATCCGGGCTCACACAATAGGCGCCTCTCCCCCCCTTCCTACTACGGTACACACGTGCCTTGCATTTTGTATCGAGAGAAGGTTCCTCAGAACGTTCTTTCCTCGTCGACTCGCGTCGAAGCTGGGCCCTTTTAATAGTCCAGAAAAAAAACAGTGGTAAAAGAGTATCATGAAGAGCTAGCTACCAGGTAACTTGACTAGCGGTTGCTTACTTGAGGGGGGGGGCTCAACCGGTCGGAAAATAATGAGCCAAAAAAGTGGAATTCCTCTGCATGTACCGTGTGGGATCAGTCAAAAGCCCCCCCGCCCATCACTCAGAAATATAATTCGCACAAAAAACGTGCTATCTCCTATCCACTATCGCAACACGCCTCCTCGCCACATTTTGATTCCTTTACGGTACCACTACGGCCAAAAATATAAGGAGCATTTCAATTAAGTTTTGATACAAAAAAGGTGCTTATGTTCCGGTTCACAGGGGGGGGGGGAAAAGTGGTGTAGATATCAGGGGGGAATATATACCTTGATATATTACAAAACGGTTCAGAGGTTTCACAGCGATGTTACCTTATAAGGGTGTTGGCTTATGATTTTCTGAGTACCCTCGTGTGAGAAGGCTCAATGTGGTGGCGAACAACATGAACTTCGAATAACTTGGTTTCGCGCAGCCCCAGCCCGCCAGTATCTCTACGCACATATACACGCGCTAAGTAGTCCTGAAAACAAAAAAAGTGCGGGGAAAAGGTTATCATACCAACCGCTAGTTGCTCTCTTGAGGAAGGTCAACCAGTCCCAGTGACAAACCCCAGTGACAAAATATTGCCTTAGAAGGCAAACACTTACTGCAACCTCTATATGATATACCGTGGGATGAGCCAGCCTTCCCCCGGGCCAAAGCTTGGTCTAGTCCTTTTCCTGGTCCTCTTTTTTATATCATACGTCGGTTCGCTAACATATAATACATACCAGTGCCTATTTTTGGCACTTTCGCGACCAAGGGGGGTTTCATACGAGGAGGGGGGGGTCCCAAGATGACCAAGCGCCTTGGTTTGGCTTCTAAAATAGAGGTGCTTGCCCAATAATTTGGTTGTGGGTTGGGTTTCTTGCAGCCTGTTTCCTGTGGAAGAGCAATCCCTCCGTAAAAGGATCAAAATGACTTTTTTTCACAGGGAAAACAAAAAAAAAGACCAAATTGACGTTTTTTTCATAGGAGCAAAAATACCAAAATGACGTTTTTTTTACCTACGTACTGCTGTAAGTATCCTTGGGTTAAGGGTGCCTCTGTGGGTTGGTTAGGAAACGAAGAAAAGTCTAGTTGGCCGCGTGTAGCGCCTTCGGATTCACTTTTTTTTGCCCAATCAGGTTCTCCATTGTGGTCATTGTGGTCAGTTTCAATTTTGTTTTTATTGTCCCAACCAAACAGGATTATCGCAAACACCCCTATCGTTCCAAAACCCCTTGGGACTCCAAGAGGGCGATGAAAAAAATGATAAAACACTTTGCTACGTACGGTAGACGCGAATCCTTTTTTTTCTGGGGTTATGTTTTCACGTGATTATAGTATAAGAGCTCCGTAGCTTACCCCGAACAACGTTTTTAGAGGAAGCTTAAAAATGCTACCCGATGAGCAATTCCATGGCCTAAGGGCCCGTTTTAACGAAGAACAAAAAAATATTCAATTTGGAAAAAAAATAATCAAATCCGCTTTTCATTGGTCAACACGCGCACCAGAACCAAAGATGGGGATCTTGGGGGGTGCTGGTGCGTGTGTTGACCAATGAAAAGCGAATTTGATTTTTTTTTTTTTCCAAATTGAATTTATTTTCTATTCGTTAATATGGGGGCCCTAACTAAGAAAAAATGAAAAATGAAAAATATTTCAACACCACAATAATGGAATTCCGAGGATTTTGGGTTAAGAACGCCCCCCCCCCCTCCGTCATTCATACTTCATAAAACGCTTTTAGCCAAAGAGTGCTACCTCCATCGTAGGTCGCGTGTTGGCATGCTGCGCGCGTGTTGGAGACCATCTCACGGTTTTAGCTCGGAAACACGGATACACTCCCCCCCCATCAGCAGATCGAATTACTTCGTGTTGGAGACCATCCTTGCAGTTTTAGCTCCGGTAAACGGGTACCCCCCCCCCCCCCCCCCCCCCCCC
>MEHQ01003929.1:368209-425750 GCA_008828725.1 Saccharina japonica | reverse complement strand
CTGTTTCGCATTCTTGGGGGGGGTGTACTTCGTTTTCATGCATCGCGGTAGTCGTATGACCCCACGCATCCCTACAATGCCGGGACGGAGCACGTTGGGTGTTCACCAACCAGGCAGATATTGGTTGCACCAAGCGCAAAGCGCCGTGAGGTATTGGGTGAGTCGCATGGAGGGTGAGCTGCATCCTGCTAAGAGCCGCCTGTGAGGCGGGGGCGGGGCGTTTTCATTTGTTGCTTTTGCTTTGGCCATTCAACCATTGGCCACGCATCCCTTTCAAGGCGAGGAGCGAGGGGGGTGGAGGTCGGAACTTTCAGATAATTCAACGTATTTGTTTTGATGAGCATTGTTTAGCTGAGCATTTTTTTTTTTCTTACTGTAAAGGGCTGGTTTTGTATGTACGTACGTGGAAAAAATAACCCCCTCCCCCCGCCCCCCCCCCGGCATACGGAGTGACGGAACAAAACAGGGGTTATTGGTAGAGAGAACTAGGCGTGTCTGTGTCAGGGACTGGGAAATAGTATGAGTTGATTCGAGTTGAAAGTCCTGAGGTCAATTCCTTTCGAGACGGCATCGCGTGCAGGTCAGCCCCCCCCGCGCCGGGGCGCAAGCGCGACCACGAGGTTCCTGCTCTGGGAGCGCGAGCAGACGTCGTGAGGTTGTCGCTCGCTGGGTCGGGTTGGTCTCAAGCCAGAGCGGGGAAGTTTGCGCCCATTTTCTTGCTGTCCGGCCTTTTCTGCTGATGGGCTAGACCACCAGTTGGTAACGAACGGACTGGTTATGCGTGCTAGGATAGAGGTACTGTACCTTTTTTTGGCTGAAACGTTTTCGGAATGACCTATTAAAGGCTCCTTAACCCAAAATCTACGTTTTTTTCCGTTTTTGTTTTTGTGCTGCAATATTGTTCGTTACCAGGTATTTTAGTTTGTCCATGGGATATTATTCATCGGGTAGTCTATACGTATACAGCACTTTTTTGTTTTCCTCCAGAATTAGGTTTTGGGTGGGGTATTGAGCTCCTCAAGTGACCACCCTTATAAGGCAAAAACATGGTGCACCTCTACCGTAGCTTGCGCCTGGAGTGGAGTTATTACGTGTCACTATCGTCCCTAAGTTCTGTATGTCTCCGAGTATGAGCTTGTTGTCTCCCGGAAGAGGGCTCGGATTCCGTCGTTTTCACGACATTTTACAAAAACGAAAAAAAAAAATGATGGGACTTGTCTTCCGAAGAAGGTTTCATGTGTAGCCTCGGATAGATGGTCATCTAGATCATCTAGATCATCTACAGATAGATCACCAAATAGACCATCTACAGATTCATCATGGTTGAAATCATCTACAGATAGATCATGATCTATATTATCTACAGACAGATCATGGTCCAGATCATCTGCAGATAGACCATGATCTAGATCGTCTACAGATAGGTCATCAAATAGACCATCTACAGATTGCTCATGGTCGAGATCGTCTACAGATCGATCATGATCTAGATCATCTACAGACAGATCATGCTCCAGATCATCTACCAAATAGATCATCATCTACTGTAGCAGTTCGTCACCTGCCGTCGTGAGCGGTTGTGCGGGATCTACATACTTCTGTGAATCCCGAAGGCTCTTTATCTTGGGCGCTCTTGAATCGGGGTACCCACTGTATTTCCAACACGCTTAAGATTAAGGCAAACCCCGGGGACGACTATTTTATAGTTTCGAGCTGATGTTCCCCAAATCAACGGGGGGGGGGGGGGGGGGGGGCACCTCTACCGTAGCTTGCGCCTGGAGTGGAGTTATTACGTGTCATTATCGTCCCTAAGTTCTGTATGTCTCCGAGTATGAGCTTGCTGTCTCCCGGAAGAGGGCTCGGATTCCGTCGTTTTCACGACATTTTACAAAAACGAAAAAAAAAAATGATGGGACTTGTCTCCCGAAGAAGGTTTCATGTGTAGCCTCGGATAGATGGCGGGGGGGGGGGTACGTACTCATTAGCCGCATGTCGTGCATGGCCGTAGTCGTACGACCATAGACCCCCGTATCCCCTATACGTTCAATGCCGAGACGGAGGAACACATAGGGTTTTCACCGACCACAGGCAGGCGTTCCGTTTCCCCAAGCAGCGCGAATCGAAACGTGCGGTGTTTTCGGGTGTGCGAGGCGCATGGAGGGTGAGCTTGCATGCTACTTACTGATAAATAACCGCTTTTTGTGAGGCGGACTTTCTTTGCACACGGATTGACAGCGTCGAATTGGATTGGTTTTTGTTTTCTGGTGCGGCCACTCCCAGAGAGGGCGCAAGCACAACGATAATCGTGTGGGATGTTAAAAAAAAAAACAAAAAAATCTCGTTGTCGAGGTATTTTCAAAGATGCCCACATCTGCTGCTCGGTACCGCTAAAATTATCCAACTCTTGCGTGAATTCCGAGTTGTTTTCCTCCTACTGCTAAAACTATTGTAGGTGCAACGTAAGGAAGGTCAGTACTACTACTACTGACTGTTCTGTGTGCGTAGTTTTTGCTTTGGGGGTTAGTTGTTACGGGCGAAAAACAAATCGTTTTGGTTTTGGTAGAGTGTACATGGCGTTTTTAAGGTTCTCGCGGGGTAAAGTGAGGAAGGTTTTGGTTGAGGTTTGGTAGAGACGGGGGGAGGGCGGGGGGGGGGGGGGGGAGGGGGGTGGGGGTGGTGGGGGTACTCATGTCGTGCACGGCCGTAGTCGTATGACCATAGAGCCTCGCATCCCTACGACGCCGGGACGGACCAGGTTGGGTTTTCACCGACCAGGCGGGGGTCTTTTGTTGATTGCCTTAGTCATTGGACCATTGACCACGCATCCCTTCCGAGACGGGGGAGATGAGGGGGGAGGGGGTGATGATTGCCGGTAGTCGTGCTGACCGAAGCTTTTCACTGACGCCACAACAGTTAGGGGGGGTGCTCGTTTCATGCATGGCCGTAGTCGTATGACAGTAGACCCTCGCATCCCCATATACACTGCCGGGACGGAGCACGTCGAGTTTTCGTTATTTTTTTGTTTTTGTTTGTTTTTTGGGGGGGGGGGCGTTGAGGGCAAAGATGCTACGAGGACACCGCGGTTTCACCCTTTGACTGGCCGTCCCTCTACACTACAACGAGTATACTAAGGCCAGAATAGGCCTTGACTTTGCCCAAAAATACCGGTTTCCTATGGTATATGGCATCTTTGGTTGAGGGGGTGAAGGGAGGGGGGGAGGGGGGGTTATGACGAATCGGATTGAGGGAAAATAGGTTTCCAGCGTAAAAAAATGGTTCAGTGATAGGAGGAGGGGGGATGTACTCATGTCGTGCACAGCCGTAGTCGTATGAGGGGTGTACTCATGTCATACATGGCCGTAGTTGTATGACCGTAGACCCTCGCACCCCCGCAATGCCGGGACGGAGCAACGTCGGGTTTTCACCGACCAGGCATAAAAACATTGCCTTGCACCAAGAGCAAACGCCGTAAGGTGTCCAACGAGCCGCATAAAGGGTGAGCTGCATCCTACTAAGAACCACCTGTGAGGCGGTCTAAGAAAGGTCTAGGCGAGGGCGGGGGGGGGGAGGGGGCGGGGTAGACGACTGTGCCGTGCCGTGCCGTGCTGGAATGTACTTCAACGAAAGGGAGGGAGAGAGCAACCCTGAGGAGGGCAATGAGGAACAGGGGACAAAGAGGAGGGGAGGGAGGGAAGGAGGGAGGCAGGGAGGGGGGGGGGGACTGTGCCGTGCCGTGCCGTGCTGGAATGTACTTCAACGAAAGGGAGGGAGAGAGCAACCCTGAGGAGGGCAATGAGGAACAGGGGACAAAGAGGAGGGGAGGGAGGGAAGGAGGGAGGCAGGGAGGGGGGGGGGTTGCTTTCATTGTCGCTAAGCTTGAGGTGGGGTAGTGGGAGATTCGAGAGGCATTGTTCAGGGAGCACATCTTTCGTTTGAATTTGAAAAACTCCCAGGCGTTTTTTGGCGTTTGGAGGAAAGGGGACGGTTCGTTTCGGGTTTGGCAAAAACAAAAGCAATGGCGTTTGCTTGTAGGCCACGGAGGGCGGATCGCTTCGAAAAGACAAATGCCCTTTTTTGCTCGAGTAGGCCATGGAGGGCGGGTCGCTTCGGGTTTGGTGAGAGCTGCGGCGTTTGTTGACACGCGGGGACCGGGGATAGGAGCTGTCCGCTTACGTAAAACGCGCGGGTGGTTTGGTATAGACGCCACGGCGTTCTGATTCTACAGCCAAAGGGGCTCTTTGATGCAGATTGTTGTACGTAGATGGCGCGTGCTCCGACCGGCGACTGCTGTAGCACTTTTGAGCGAACCTATGTATAACTGGCGGAAGCTCTCCAACTGAGAAACTACGCTACCCAAGAATGCCTATGTGGAAACCCATTCGAACCTTTCTACGGTAGCATTGTTCGGCATGGGGTTTGTTTTTGCTCATCGAGTTTATTCTTTTCCATTTTTCTCCAAGTAAAAAGTCAGTTTTGTTTTGGGTCAGGAACGTAAAGAGCTCCTCAAGGTAGTAAGGAGCCCCAGAAAATAATGGCTGGTACACCCGCGCGTCGTATCGGTGGCAGCAGTAGATTTTGGGGTTTGGTGTGAAGGCTGCGGCGTTTCTTGCCTCGCGGGGATAGGGGATACTACTTACTGTAGGAGCTATGTCTGAGTCAGTCGGGGAGTTTGATGAATGTTGTATGCAGGTTTTTGGCATGCGGCAACAGGGGGACCGGGAGAAGGGAGAGCTATGTCTACTGCTGCTGCTGTGGTCAGGTGGAGGAATAGTAATGCATGCCATTTTTGTTTTTTTACATATGATACATACGAAGTACGTCTATACAATAAATTTGTGTTGTTTTTCTTGTGACAAGTCTCTGACCTTCTGGTTGTTCACTGCGTATAGCCTCTGCCGTTGTGACCGCCGGTCTAGATTCTGGCGATGAGTAAATGTGATAACAACAACAGCAGCAACATCAATGCCGTACCGTATACTCCCTGTCTCTTAGATATTGTTGCTTGAGACCGTTATCCCCTCAAACCCTTCGTAATTTGTGACCTCGGAGCTTGTTTCAGCCCTCTAGATGAAGAACCCTGGCACGGGCTGGGTGATGTGCTGAATGTCGATGAACAGAAAATAATAATAGGTTTTATGTGAAGAACACGCACACAGACAGACAGGCATGACTCGCCTCGCATGTGTGTTTGCGATAGAAACTTTTGTTCCAACACCCACCGCCCCCCAGAGTTTCACCCCCACGCATCGGCGCCCGTGACTCGTGGTCTCCACGACTTTAAGCCCACCGGCTCTCTCCCTGTCGTCCGAAAATCCACACACCGTTTCATTTTTTTTATGTTGTATGAACACTATGAATTCAGTGTTGCCGTGCGTGGAGCGCCGCGTTTTTTTTTTCGTGGTATGAATACTAAATAATTCAGTGTTGCGGCAGCGCGAGGTGCACTGGCGGGGTTAATACTGCGAGGCGAAAGCGACTATCAGGGGGCGGTGCCACGCGAACGGTCCATCGTTAGAACAGGGGTCGAGCTATACGAATCTCCCTGCTAGAACGATGGACGAGGTAAGAGGATGGGCTCCCCGGCATCGGAACGGCTTAGGCTTAGCATGATAATTTTACAACTGTGTATAATATAATAAGGATTACATTTCATCCCTGCGTTTTCCGAGCCCGGCGCCCATCGGTCGAGGGGACCCCCCAGCCGGCGCCCGGCCAATCAGGGGCCGCGGCCCGCGCGGCGGAAGTTTCCCCTCGGGGGAAACGCCCAGTCCCTCCGCACCCGGGGACGATAGGGCCTCATCCCCGGTTCGGAAATCCCTCCGTATCTCTACAACTCCAACCACCCGGGGAGGAAAAAAACGATCCCCCGGCTCGAAACCGCCCCGCACGGTGTGGAAACCCCAGCCCCACCGGCCGATCGCTGATTGGCTGGGGCTCGAAATAAAGCCAGCGCCACCCGGGGACGATAAGGCCCCATCCCCGGTTCGGAAATCCCTCCATACATCTACAACTCCAACAGCCCGGGGACGAAAACCGAGGTCCCCCGGGTCGACACCGCCTGGCATGGTGTGGAAACCCCAGCAACACCGGCCGATCGCTGATTGGCTGGGGCTCGTAGACAAAGCCAGAGCCACCCGGGGATGACAGAGTATCATCCCCGGATCGGAAATCCCCATAAATACACAACCCCTCACCCGGGGACGATTGGTACTCATCCCCGGTTTGGAAATGCCTCCGTATCTCTACAACTCCGACCACCCGGAGACGAAAAAACCAAGGCTTATCACGGTACTCGATAATCGAGACGGGACGGGACGGTACTGTTTTTACTTGTTTGGCGGGAAAAAAAATGAAGACGGGACGGGACGGGACGGTAAAATGACGACCGAACAGGTTTTTGAGACGGGACGGGACGGGACGGTTGGTGTACAATTTCTCAACGGGACGGGACGGTAATTTCAACGGGGTATATTTTCACGACGGGACGGGACGGTAACATTCAACCGATTTCGTTTCCACGACGGGACGGGACGGTAAATATAATTTTTCACGACGGGACGGGACGGTAAATATATTTTTTCACAACGGGACGGAACGGTAATTTTTTTTCACGACGGGAAGGGACGGTAAAAATATTTTTTCACGACAGGACGGGAGGGACGTACCATGGGACCGAATTTTCCTGTCCCAAATGTTAGTTGTATACTATATGCCAATCAATTGCAATCTACTACACAACGTGTAGAAGTAGTAGTGGTAATGCGGCACTGGATCATTGGATCAAAACAGTTGTTGCTCCAGAAGATGAACGAAAAGAAACACTCGTACGAATCGTACAAACCAGTACGTGAATAGAAATTCATCTTGGAATTCGTATCCCCATATAATGAGATTTGGCGGGAAATTCGTATCCCGATAAAAAAATACATTTAATTTTATTTCATATTTTGATATTCTGATGTTTCATATTTCGGAATTTTCGTATTTCGTTATTTCGTAAATTCGTAAATTCATATGACTTTAATTTATTTTTAATGTACATACCAATGTGAAAAAACAATTTTTGTAAATTCGTAGATTCTTGGTGGGAATGACGGCAAGAGACAACGGGCAGGTGTGAATCTTGGCGGGAGAGACAAGTTTTGTCGGCGGGACGGGACAGTAAAGACAACGGTGCATGACGGGACGGGACGGTAAATTACATTATCTCGACGGGACGGGACGGTAATTTTCAACGGCGCATGACGGGACGGGACGGTAAATTACATTATCTCGACGGGACGGGACGGTAATTTTCTACGGGAGCGATTTTCTTGACGGGACGGGACGGTAATTTTCTACGGGGCAGATTTTGATGACGGGACGGGACGGTAAAGTTCAACGGCTGGAGATTTGTCGGCGGGACGGGACGGGACGGGATTTGACGGGACGACAGGAACAGTTTAACGACGGTTTAACCGTCCCGTCCACCGTTACCGCCGTTACCGTCCCGTCAAAATACCGTGATAAGCCTTGAAAATAATTATCCCCCGGCTCGAAACCGCCACGCACGGTGTGGAAACCCCAGCCCCACCGTCCGATCGCTGGTTGGCTGGGGCTCGAAAATAAAGCCAGCGCCACCCGGGGACGATACGGCCCCATCCCCGGTTCGGAAATCCCTCCATACATCTACAACTCCAACAGCCCGGGGACGAAAACCGAGGTCCCCCGGGTCGACACCGCCTGGCATGGTGTGGAAACCCCAGCCACACCGGCCGATCGCTGATTGGCTGGCGCTCTTGTACAAAGCCAGAGCCACCCGGGGACGACAGAGTATCATCCCCGGATCGGAAATACCACCATAAATCCACAAGTCCTCACCCGGGGGCGATTGGTCCCCATCCCCGGTTTGGAAGTGCCTCCGTATCTCTCTCTACAACTCCGACCACCCGGGGACGAAAAAAACGACCCCCCGGCTCGAAACCGCCCCGCACGGTGTGGAAACCCCAGCCCGACCGGCCGATCGCTAATTGGCTGGGGCTCGAAATGGAGCCAGCGCCACCCGGGGGCGATAAAGACCCATCCCCAAATCGGAAATCGCTCCATACATCTACAACTCCAACAGCCCGGGGACGAAAACCGAGGCCCCCAGGGTCGACACCGCCTCGCATGGTTTGGAAACCCCAACCACACCGGGCGATCGCTGATTGGCTGGGGCTCGTAGACAAAGCCAGAGCCACCCGGGGACGACAGAGTATCATCCCCGGATCGGAAATCCCGACATAAATACACAACCCCTCACCCGGGGACGATTGGTCCCCATCCCCGGTTTGGAAATGCCTCCGTAACTCTACAACTCCGACCACCCGGGGACGAAAAAAACGATGCCCCGGCTCGAAACTGCCCCGCACGGTGTGGAAACCCCAGCCCGACCGGCCGATCGCTGATTGGCTGGGGCTCCAAAATAAAGCCAGCGCCACCCGGGGACGATAAATACCCATCGCCGGATCATAAATCCCTCCATACATCTACAACTCCTACAGCCCAGGGACGAAAACCGAGATCTCCCGGGTCGACACCGCCGCGCACGGTGTGGAAACCCCAGCCACGACGGCCGATCGCTTATTGGCTGGGGCTCGAAATAAATCCAGAGCCACCCGGGGACGATAGCATATCATCCCCGGATCGGAAATCCCGACATAAATCCACAACCCCTCACCCGGAGACGATTGGTCCCCATCCCCGGTTTGGAAATGCCTCCGAGTATCTACAACTCCGACCAACCGGGGACGAAAAAGCGATCCCCCGGGTCGAAACCGCCCCGCACGGTGTGGAAACCCCAGCCCCACCGGCCGATCGCCGATATTCTCAGTAGTGGACAAACACTGTTAGTGGATCTTCCTAAGGTAGCTAATTAGGCACTCTGATTGGCTAAGCAAGCACTGACCACTGGCATAGGGTTCGGGTTAGGGTTAGGGTTAGGGTTCGATCTGAGGGTCAACATACTACTACCCAGACAAAACCCCCATTTTAAAGATCCACTATCACCCTTTGTCCACCCCTCGATAGTCTGGGGCTCGAAAATAAAGCCAGGGCCACCCGGGGACGATAAGGCCCCATCCCTGGATCGGAAATCCCTCTATACATCTACAACTCCAACAACGGGGGGACGAAAACCGAGGCCCCCCGGGTCGACACCGCCGCGCACGGTGGGGAAACCCCAGCCACACCGGCCGATCGCTGATTGGCTGAAGCTCGTATACAACGCCAGAGCCACCCGGGGACGACCCAGTATCATCTTGGGATTGGATATCTCGCCATGCATCCACAACTCCTCACCCGGGGACGATTGGTCCTCATCCCCGTTTCGGAAATGCCTCCGTATACCTACAACTCCGACCACCCGGGGACGAAAATACGATCCCCCAGGTGGAAACCGCCCCGCACGGTGTAGAAACCCCAGCCCGACCGGCCGATCGCTAATTGGCTGGCACTCGAAAATAAAGCCAGCACCACCCAGGGATGATACGGCCTCATCCCCGGTTCGCGTTTCGCGGTGTGGAAATCCAAATATCACTGGCTCGTAGCTGATTGGCTTTGTGGGCTGACGTTCGTGAAGCCAGCGTGTCCACCCATGGGAGCAAAGAGTTTCAGCAAGTTCGTTAAACCATATCTATTAAACCTATCTGTCTAGGAGCGGTTGTCATTCCACATGGATCGCCATCCACAGCCTTCGCTTGGCGCAGCCCAATAAGAAAAAATAAGGCGCGCGAAGCGCGCCGATTTTTGCGCTTGTATGTTTTAGGACTACGTAGCCGCATATACATCTTGGTCGGATTTCGTGAACAATTTTTTCCGAAGTCATGGTTTCGGGGGGGATATCAAGCTCCTCATGCGCGAAGCTCAGACAACAAGGCGAACACCCCTTCCTATTATGATGCCGTGATGGCATTGCTCTGTACGGTTATCTTATCTTGATTCACTGCTGCTGTGTGTTGCCTTTTTTTTTTGCGTTTTTGTGCACGAGTCGGTAGGTCCAACTGCCAGAGATGACCGACCGACCTGTCATACGACCGTGCATATGGCTTGCTGTGACTTCCATGTGATGGCCGAGTGGTTGTCGTGCGACTACGCCCCGCAATTTCATTCTGCATTTGCTTTTTCGACCCCGTACGAGTAGGCAGGTCGGATGTGCAACGTCGCCATCGAACAGGATATACGGCCATCACACCCGAACCTCTGCTCACAACGGGCGGGAAATAACCCTGGAACCCATGGGCAGGGCTTGTTGTACTGCTCACAACCTCACGGGCCACGGCGGCGGGCTCCATGCCGGGTTTCAGCACGGTTTGGCTTCAGTACCGCGTGGCTTTCGTGCCGTCGTGTGCAAGCTCTGTGGTGCTTTGCTTCCTGGGAGCTGGGAGCAGAGTTTGAAATAGCTGGGGTTTCCAACGAAAGAGCTTTTCGCTTTTGGTTCTTTTTTTCGATCAAACCTGAACCCATATTTGGAAATGATTTGGGTGCTTACAGCTGCGTGGCAACGCCCGAGCGCAACGAAGCACCAGCTTGAGGGCATCGCCAGTAGATGTTCCCCCGCCTGCTGACGGCTTTGGATCCCAGAATATCGTCCTAATGGCACTATTACTATTTCTACCCCAGGGGTGATTTCGTGAGGGGTGGACAAAGGGTGATAGTGGATCTTTCAAATGGGGGTATTTGTCTTGGTAGTAGTAATGTTGACCCTCAGATCGAACCCTAACCCTAACCCTAACCCGAACCCTATGCCAGTGGTCAGTGCTTGCTTGGCCAATCAAAGTGCCTAATTAGCTACCTTAGGAAGATCCACTAACAGTGTCTGTCCACTACTGGATTTCGTGTACTCGTAGACAATATGGTTCTACATGGTGTTCCATGCAACGATTTATTTTCTGGTTCGGGGTTCGGGAGACAGTATTTCCGCAAGTTTGTTCCGTGCTGGCAAGCTGCTGCCATGCTGATTTCACTCCTCTTCGCTGCGCTCCAGAGATCAGCAGAGTCGGATTGGGCGTACCGGTCACCTACACGCTGAGGCCAGCCTTCGCTGCCATCGGCCACGGCTGGAAGTTTTAGCCTCCCGAGCCTGGTGCCGGTGCAAGCATCATGGGGGTCTTGGACGATTTGTCCCAGGTCTGTGTGCATGATACGTATAATGTCCAGTGTGCACTGCAGAGTACAGACTTTTGTTGATTGTGGTGGGTAGTGGCGGTAGTGGTAGTGGTGGTGTTGCTGTTCTTGCTGTTGCTGTTGCTGTTGTTGATGTACACCAGAACAGGACATCTATCAATAATAATAAAAAGAGCAATAAATAACAAACAGGCTTGAGATTTCCGAGATTTTACAGGAAAATAAGAAATCCGGGAGTCGTTATATTGTACTGAAATTAGTATAGAAGGCGCCTGTTCTCACGCAAGAAATCCAGCCTCGGCCAGTTTCCCTCTTTCTTATTATACGTAAAGGTGTCCTTGTCCTTTACGAGTACGGCTTATACTCGTATTGGCATAATAGTTGTTTTCGTCGTCGTTCCTCGACACTGCTGCTGCTGCTGTTGGTATGTATCATATCACCTTCAGCACTGCGAGTAACTACGTACAGGGTACTGGCAGGTTACAAGCTTCCACAACTCAGATAGATCATGATCAACAGCAGTAGGTCATCACCTTCCGGTGTGAGAGGTTGTTATGCTGGGTCTGCCAAACCAGGAGACCTGTGCTACGAGATCACGCAGATTATATGGGTTGGAACCACCAGGCAGCATGGGCTAAGTAGATCATATTATACGCGATCGGGAATTGAGATTTGCCCCTGAAAGACCTAGATCATCAAGCGGGAACCGATGATCTGTCAGCAGGACGTGTGCAAGTTTTTTTCGTGTCGTAGTTCAACACCATTACCAGGCGTTCCTATCTACTCCGAGTGTATGGTAGGAGGAATTTCTACGAGGCGTGTGTGTGTGTTTTTTTTATATAATGGTGCGTGGGAAGTTGGGCAATTTATTAATAGAGGTGCACGCTAGGCCTCAAAATTTGGAACCGGTAACCGGACCGGATTGTGGGGGGTTCAGACGGAACCGGAACCGGGTAACCGGCCTGCTTTCAGCCCGGGTACCCGGGTACCCGGGTTACCATGCACTGCTATCTCCCCTTTTATCGTTTCAGCGGGCCTGAACGGTCCGCAGGCGGCGTGGTAAGGCGGACGGCGGGAGGGAATGACTTCATTTTATCTATTCTCTCAATGAATCATGCCAAAGAAAGAAGATGGAAGGCAGAAGGCTGCCTCTTGCAGTATGTGCTGAGAGAGAGAGAGGTGTGTGTTAAATGTTAAAATACACCACTCACACAGAGACCAGCCAGGCTGCTAGGTTTATATTCCCCCTGTATATCCCCTTCTTTTGTCCCCTATTTCACAGCAGAAAGGAAGTAGGCTCAGGGAGAAGAATTATTCCCCCCTTTATAGCACTCTGTTGCGAATGGTCCACGTCATACACGTCATCCATGTCCTGGCTCATGGTTCATATACGTGTGTGTGTCCTGGTAGCTGGTAGGGGTATCGTCTGTGTGTCGCGTGTTGTGCGAAGGCTGTAGGAGAGAAGGGAGAAAAGGGAAAAGGAGAGTCTATTAATAGGGGCACAAGCACTGTATGCATAAATCAACGTATATCCCAGTTTTGGGGCCTCCGTATAGCACAATCAACGGGTACCCGGGTACCCGGGGTCCAAATAAATACCCGGGGTAAATTTATTTGTTCCGGTCCGATTCCGGTTCCGACGGTTCCGGGTACCCGCCACCGGGTACCCGGTTCTCAGTCAGACGGGGTGCAGCCCTAGTGCACGCGCCCGAAAAAAGGAAAGGAAAAAGAAAATTGCAAGTCTTTGTCCGGCGTTTTTCCCGCGGGCTCGGGGGTAGTTCCTCGTTTTGATCGGTTCCAGAGTCCTATAACGATACACCTGCGGCAGAAGTATTAGCCGATCGACCGCGCCACATCGATAGCAGGCTGTCGCTGTCTTGGCTGTATGACCTCTGTGGATATACAGCAGTATAGAAACAACTGTAAATAACCAGCTGATGTGCTTTGTCCTACGAATACTAAGTTTATTTCAGCGGTATGCATGTACCCGTGTACCATCACTACGTGGTACACGCACACATACATGCACAACTACAGCAGTAGTAGTAGTGCAGCTCTGCTGCTGCTGCTGCTGCTGCTGCTGCTGCTGCTGCTGCTGCTGATTGCATGCACAACAGCACTACTCACCCGTACGTACTGCTGCTGCTGTGTACTTGACACGCTGGCGGCATCGACTTGCGTACTACTTGTACGAGCTGCTAATCTATGTTGGTACTTCGACGTACCACACGACCACATCGAAAATATCTATGACTACGGAGCTGGGAACGCGACATACTCTTCTGCTGCGGATCGTCCCCACTTATCCATGCCAACAGCAGAGGGCGCCTGGGAAGTCTCCTTGCCACAGGCCGTGCCAAGGGTCGAGCCAGAGGCCGATGTGCGCTGTAGGCTTTGCGCTTTGTCTCGGGACTGTCGCGTGCTTTTTATGGCATGAAACGCCTGCTGTCGGTAATTTGTGTCACGAAAAGAAGAATCGTCGTCGGTAATTTGTGTCACGTTTTCGTGCACCAACACTGAAAAATCGCCTGTCCCTGGTCATGCTTGCATCTATCCCCTGGCGAACAACGCCTCGGACAGATCATCGATTTTCACTTGGTGATCTAGATCCCTAGAAGACATACTTTATTCCCGGTCTTGTATGATCTGTATGATCTATATGACCTGTATGATCTGTATTGTCTGTATTATCAATTAATAGCTCATATTGCTCGGTGGGACCCGTATATTCTGTGCGCTCTATTGATAGTAGCACATGTTTCAATGCTTTGAATCTGTGCTATGCAGATCCTACACAACCTCCCGCAACAGCAGGTGAGGAACTACATGATCTGTAGATAAACAGATCACTATATATATGTCCGAGCTGTGTGTGGTGTTCACTCTATACACACACCACACAACTGCGGTGGCTGTCACAAAAAACTCAAGAGTTTGAAGCGTGCTTGCTGCTGCTGCTGCTGCTGCTGTGCCGCCGCCGATGTTGTTGTAGCGTGTGCCGCGGCTGCGCGGTTGCTTTTCGAAACCCCGAGGAAAGTATAGGTTTATATCGTTCTGACCCCCTGCGCAGCATCCTTTGCTCCCCGACGCAAAACCTATAATTTTTCACCGCTCTTGAGAGCATGTCTTCGTTCCTATTGGCTACGACGACAGGAAAGCGTGGCGCACACGCACACAGACAGAAGCACAGCACGTGGCCGTCATAAAGGGAAGAGCTTGGTGTTTGTTGCATATACCGGGGCTGCCACAAAACATACGTACGTAGACATATTGATAACTTGGGTGGGGGGGCAGGGGCAGTGTGGCACAGCAGCGGAGAGAAACTACTGAAAATATGGGGGGTTTCCGTGGTCCTGCCATGCTCGGCGAGGCGGAACGCAAACCCTTGAAAAAGAGCCAGCTAGCGCGTCTTTGAACGCCCACAGCGTGCACCATGGAAGCCGGCCGGGCCCCAAACGTGCGCCTTAGTGTGCGGGCAGCCCCCCCTGCTGCCGGAAGCGCGAGTAAAAAGCCCCACAGCCGGCGGAGAATAGCATGGAAATGCCTAAATAAAGCGCTGTTTACCCGGTACACTACTGCAGTACAGCTGTAGTAGACGTAGTAGTAGTAGTAGCAGTAGTAGTAGTAGTAGTAGTAGTAGTAGTAGTAGTAGTAGTAGTAGTAGTAGTAGTAGACGAAGTAGTAGTAATATTCGTAGTAGTAGTAGTAGCAGCAGTAATTGTAGTAGATGTAGTAGTAGTAGTGTTAACAGTACGTTATACCAGGTACATATTAAGGAGGACCATAGTAAATAGGACCGAATATTGTTGGTAAAAATAGAGAAATACACAGGTTTCTATACCGTAGGTCCTATTTACTAGTGTTTACTATGGTCGCCCGTAACAGTAGTATGGCAGTGGAGAGTGCGTCTCTCCGAATCCGCTACTTTTCCTGATGTGTGCCCTTCCCCCCTCGCTGTATATGTATAGATGAAGTCGCCTGGGAAACACATCTCAGGGGGTGGGCTATCTATCTTGGGGTGTTGCGTGTTATGCCGTATGGAGGTCACAGAATGAGCCACGAGCCAACGACAGAACCCGCCTAGGCTGCTCGGGCTATTATACATACCGAAGTACACTGGTAACTACAGCAACACCAGCAGCAGTTTACCAGAGTCAACACGCAGAGTACAGGGTACTTAACAAGAGAAAAAAAAGAAACCTGGGAGTGTGTCCTGCCGGACCGCGATGCAAGGAGCTGTACGGCCTGCATGCCGCAGCACAGCAGTGAAGGACGTACATACTTACGGATATGTTTTCTACCAGACGCTTGGTACTATCGCGTTCACTCGTTGTTCGTCGGAGTGACCATACTGTAATCAAGTAAACTTGATCAATACGAGGAGAAGAGCAAGCACCCCGCGCGCGTGCTGTTTCTTTCCTGTTTTTGCTACTTTTCTTTCCTGTTTTTTTTTGTTAATCCAGGAGGTGGACTCATTGCGGAGGGAGTTGAGGCGGGAGGGCACTGCATGGGCAAGGGTTTCCAGCTCGGGAGGGCGTGGGAACGGGAGGGGAGGGGGGATTGGGGCGCTGGTCAGCGGGGTGTCTCAGGTGAGGCCAGGAAAATCAATCGTGTTATACACGATGTTTAAAAAAACTAGAGTTGCGAGTCGATGCCAACTACCGTAATAATGCGGGTAAGGGCCATTCTTATGGGAGCCATGAATTTCCAAAATTTCGAAACAAAATTCGCGCGCAATTTTTCTGCATTTCCGTTTTGTTCCAATTTGTTTTTTGTTTTTCCGAATATTGGAATGCGAAGCCTTCCGAACGTTTCGCCCTCTGAAGAATTGCCAAACGATTTTTGAAAATATTTCCTGTTTTTTTTTCTTCTTGTTTTTGCTGTTTTTCTTGGGCAAATATTGCATTTTTTTGGGGGGAAAAAGTTGCTCGATAAGAACGGCCCTAAACGCCCCCCCCCCTGGTCATAGTCAATCGTCAAATGAATAAGGCAAACAACANACACATGTTCCAATTATCGTATATACGGATAAGTGTTCTCGTGCGTGTCCTCAACAATGTCGTGCGCAGTCTTCGATCGGCGAAGTTGCGGGGACTCAGGTGCAAGTGCGCTAAATAGAAACTCTCTACAGTAGGTATACGACCAGATCCTCGCAGGGCTTCGCGCCGGTCGTGTATGTACGTTGAATCGGGGGTGTTTTGATGACACGAAGTGTATATTAGGCTTGCATCGTTCTGTTGCGGCGTACCCACGTCCTTGGAGGAACACCGGCTGGGGTTTCATATGGCCCCCCTTGCAACCGCGTTCCTTTGCAGGTACTTATTTCCGTTTTTTTCGACGAGCTCTGATCCCGTGTTCATCAAATGGGACATGGATGAGGGCTCAGCAACGGAAATGGTCATGGCCGTGTGGTTTCAAGACGCAACGCTTAGACTGCAATTATGGGACATAGCAACGTCGGTGAGCATCCATTTTTTTTCTGTTCCGTGGCATTTGAAAAAAATGTCGCTTGAGCAACGACGCGTGCTACGATAGAGGTACTACTGTACCGTTTTTTTTTTAATCTGAAATGGTTTCTGAATGATCGGGCTCTGCCTTAACCCAAAATCGTCCGATTTTTATGCTCGTGTTGCAATTTTTTGTTTTTATTGTGTACTTGAGGCCATGATATCGTTAGCCGGGGTATGAATCGGTCTTATTTTCGTCCAAAAATAATGTTTTTTACTTAGTATTAGTATAGAGCTGCGTAAGCGAGGAAGGAGCCTCAGAAAATGTCCTGTATGAAGGTGCACCTCTACCGCAGCATGTTTCGACTTAGTATTAGTGTAGAGCTCGTCAAGTAAGGAGCCTCAGAGATTGTCCTGTATGCAGGTGTACCTCTATCGTAGCATGCTTTGACTTACTATTAGTATAGAGCCCCTCCAGTGAGAAGCCTCAGAGGTTGTCCTGTATGCAGGTGCACCTCTACCTTTGTAGCAGGTTTTGACTTACTATTACTATAGACCTCGTCAAGTGAGGAGCCTCAGAAAATGTCCTGTTTGCAGGCGCACCCCTACCGTACGAGCATGCGTCTTTTTTTTTGTTAGCACAATCGGCGAACGGCATCTACCGGCGACTCGCACCCATTAGTCGTTAAATCTTGCCGGCTCAAACCTCTTAAAAACACACATACAACACATTGTTTTCGGGAGTTAAGAGGGGATAACAAATAAATTAGGACGAAAAATCAGAATGACTACGAGTATTGCCGCTGAGTTAGGGGGATGGTGGATTTAGGGCCCCGTGAATATGTATATACGAGTATATAGTAAAAAAAAAAAAAAACAGCTGCGATATCGAGGATTTTCGTCGAAACAATTTTTTTGCAAGCTGAGAGTGATACTTCGATCGCGCGTACTTGAGGGTTTTATGTGTCCTCATGCAGGATGTACACCCTGTATACGAGGACAACAAGATATGAGGCTGCAAAATCCAGGGAGGGTGCGTCTGTCTGTGAAAACAGATAAACCGTGGGTTTGCACGTAGACTCTACCACTGCTATCAATAGGAAATAATCATACCTGGTATACAGTAGTACTGTTTTTCTATTATATGCAATGCGAATAACTGCACTGTATTTTGAAGTAAGAGGCCCCTTTTGGGGCTCGCGAGGGGAGCGAAAGTAAAAAATATGGCGGAAATGTTATCGAGATACGAGAAAATATGGGTTTTGTACGTACGTACGGAAGAAGTAGGCCCCAATCAGATCAACGCTGGGCTTTACAGTGAGATATACCGGTATAGCTTGGAGCACCTCGGGGCCAGTTCGTAGCATGTAGCTGGCTTGTGAGCGTAGCACACAGCGGGGCAGAAGAGCCACCGCTACCGGTCGAGGTGGGATAAGCTACTACCAGGTATTACGGAGGACCAAAGTAAATAGGACCACATATTGTTACTACGGGAGACCATAGTAAATACCTGGTAGGACCTACCGTGCACACAAAAACCTACATATTTACCTGTTTTTCCTATTGTTGTTGTTGTTGTTGTCTTGACATTAAAAACCGTGCCGGTCTCTCTATCCAGTACCTCCATCTGTCCGTACTAATCCAACACTTGACACGGTCGATTCCCGTGGTCACAGGCTAACTTACCCAAAAAAGGTATACTGAAATAAAAGTGGAACCCGAAGGGTCCGCAAAGCGATCAAAGTCAGTCAAAAACAGATAGTCTGGAGTGGAGCCCTCCGCTCCCCTCTACACGCTATGTGAAGGTAAAAATAAAACAGGAAAGGTCAACATCACCAATCGGGGGTATACGCCCCCTGATTCTATATTGGTGCCCCTATAATAAGATACGGACCATTCCCCTTGTGCGGAGCAAAGGTTCTCCACCCCGCACAAATGATCTACTCGACCGCCAGCTTTGGTGACCGCCAAAAAAAAAAAACGGCACCCTGGTTGTTTAGCTCCCCCAGCGAATGGCGGGTTTTACAGCGTCGTTGCCAACCGACGCCAACCCAACCTATAAATATATCATATAGGGGGGGGGGGGGTAGTAAATAGGACCTACCGTGCACACCAAAACCTACGTATTTACCTGTTTTTACTAACAATGTTTGGTCCTATTTACTAGTGTTTACTATGGTCCCCCATAATATTAATAGTACAAATAGGTCATTATATAGCTTTTTTTGGAGTGTACCGTGGGTCGTATTCACTATTAATACATTAGGGCCCGTTTTAACGAAGAAGAAAAAAAATCAAATTGAAAATAAAAAAATCAAATCCGCTTTTCATTGGTCAACACACGCACCAGCACCAAAGATTAGGATCTTGGGGCATAATATTGGGTGCTGGTGCGTGTGTTGACCAATGAAAAGCGATTTTTTTTTTTTTTTTTTTTCCAAATTGAATTTTTGCTGTCTTCGTTAATACGGGCCCTTAATACGGCCCTCCGTAATAGAAAAATTGTCAAGTAACGCTTGCAGATACAGGTAGGCAGCCCCTTTTAAAGGACCTTGATATTAATAATGTGTTCGAGACTGGAGGTCCCTTATATACAAAGCTATGTGGTAAAGAGCACAATACGAAGATATACGCATGACTTTATCACGGTTGGTTCTATGTGCAACAATATAGATTATACAGTAGTTTTCTGTATCAAAAACAAATAAGTAGTAAACATAAAAAACCCACAAATAGACGCACACTTCCTGAATTCTACAGCCTCAGATTGTGTCCCCCTCATACGGGATGTACACCCTACATGAGGACATATAAAATCCGTAAGTACGCGCGATCGAAGTATTACACTCAGCTAGCAAAGATGAGCTTCGACGAAATCCTCGAGCTCACAGCTGTTTTTTTTTTTTTAAAATTTTTTAAATATACTGTACCGACGTCCCTAATCAGAAATGGTGCCGGTCCCTTATAACCAATATAGTGCGCTACAACGGTGCGCAGAAATTTGAGGTCCCTTATATGCCGCTTTTCCTTATCGCGGGGTCCCTTAAAAAGGGCTGCCTACTGCAGTGTAAAGGAGGAGAATCGTTGGAAGTACGAGTAGGTAAGCTTTTGAGAACATCGCGTTGTTTGTTTTTTGGTACACATACAAAAAGGAATTGAGGCGTGTTTGGTTCATGTTCTGTTTGCTTGCGTGGATAATTGACCTTCGCTTCAGGGTACCAGTCCGTTGTACCACCAAGTGTGGATGCAAGTACGTCCAATGAGGAGCATTTACTATCTGCGACCAGAACGATCTACACGTAAATCAGGAATTTTGCTATACAGAGTACCCGGCACGGAACACCCCGGCATTATAGAGGCACCAAGGTAGAATCAGGGGGCGTATATCCCCGATTGGTGATGTTGACATTTCCAGTTTTATTTTTAACTTCACATAGCGTGTAGAGGGGATCGGAGGGCTCCAGACTATCTGTTTTTGACAGACTTTGGTCGCTTTGCGGACCCTTCGGGTTCCACTTTTATTTCAGTATACCTTTTGGGGGTAAGTTAGCCTGTGACCACGGGAATCGACCGTGTCAAGTGTTGGATTAGTACGGACATATGGAGGTACTGGATAGAGAGACCGGCACGGTTTTTAATGTGAAGACAACAACAAAAGCAAGAGTATGCGTACAGGGCACATATTACGGAGGACCATAAACAGTAAATAGGACCAAATATTGTGAGTAAAAATGAGTAAATATATAGGTTTTTGTGTGTACCGTTAGTCATATTTACTATGTCTGCCTGGTTGGTGAAAACCCAACGCGCTCCGTCCCGGCATTGTAGGGATGCGAGGGTCTATGGTCATATGACTACGGCCGTGCACAACATGAGTACACCCCCCCCCCCCGGGTAATAATAAGGAAACGAACACTAACAAAGGCAGGCTGAGACAAACAGGAAAATAAGGAACACGGGGATTCGTTCTAACGAAATTAGTGTAGAGCGCACCCAGTTTCAAGTAAGAACTCTACAACCTGGACCCGCTCTCCTGTTTCTTACTTAAAGGTGTCCGGTACTCTGTACACCAGATATTCACTGTTTTTGTTTTCGCCTCTCTGTCTTGTTTTGTTTTCTTTTGTTTCCCCCCTCTGTTTTCTCTCTCTCTCGCGTGTCGCGTGTACAGACCGTAAGCGGAGGGGCGGCGTTTGTGGCGGTGCTGGCTCTGTCGCAGGCGCTGCAGGGGGCGGTGCTCCGGGTGTCTTGCGCCACTCCTTTGGGAATACCGACGGGCCTCGGTGAGAGACGTAAGGAAAGTCGACAACCTTTGAGACCCCGCGGATACGGGGGACCATAGTAAATAGGACCTGCGGTACATACAAAAACCTTCATATTTACGTATTTTACCTACAATGTTTGGTCCTATTTACTATGGTCCTCCGTAATAAACACAATATGACAATTCTGGTGTTATCGACTGTCTTCGACACCAGCGGGAGCGCCCAGCAGTGCTTCCTTGGCACAGCTCGGACAGATTATCGATCCCCTCGTCTGTATGAACTGTATGATCTGCGTGATGTGTATGATGTGTATGATGTGTATGATGTGTATGATGTGTGTGATATATATGATCTGTATGATCTGTATGATCTGTATGATTTGTATGATGTGTATGATCTGTATGATCTGTATGGTCTGTATAATCTGTATAATCTGTATAATCTGTATGATCTGTATGATCTGTAGGATTTAGCTCATGTTGCCGAGTGGGAGCCGTGAATCCTGCATGGATTTTAGAAAAAAAAAATGAGAAATGGTCATTTGGGGGTATACCCCCTGGTTTTACGGCCATTTGGGGGTAGGGTCAAAATGCGCCCGTTGAACGTGCTCCCGCGGGCCCAAACAGGCCTCAAACGCCATTCCGAAGCCCTGGCGAGATGCCCGAAGCCCATACCAAGCACGCACACAACTTGTTTTTTTTCAGGCACGTCCTTGGGCCTAACGGGACGGCGGCGCACGAGGGAGCAAACGAAGCCCCCCCTTTAACCACATATTGAGGGGGGATGACCCCACGTACCTACTAAAATTATCTACTCCCCCCGATTGACCACTTTTTTCACCCCGTTTGACCGAAACCATACCCCCTTTTGACCTTCTGCGACAGCCTCAACAACGACTACAGCAGTACATATCTACGTCACCGCCCAACAGCCCAAACAGACCACGGGGCGGAACATCCAGAACTTGCGAGTAGTCGGGATCGTTTGCCTCCCAAATTCTCGGCGGAACTATATAAAAATCCAATCTTTATAGACGATATGAAGATACCGGCTCTTCTGAGAAAACTTGACGGAGATGGGAGAATCATAATACATGAGCGTAGTTGCTCGGCGTATGAGTCGTGGGTCGTGGGTTGCTGGGTGCTGGGTGCTTGGTGCTTCGTTGCTGGGTGCTGCGGTGGGGGCAAAGCGCCAGAAGCGGAGCCCAGATCAAATTGGCTCGACATGGCGGGAAGTAGTTGGTTCACCTGACTCTACGGTCAAAGCCACTGGGTGTCTATGCTGTGTGTTGGACGGCAGGCTGGTGTGTTTGAGTAGGATCATCCGGCAACGAAGCACCAAGGGCCCCGCAACTCACGACCCACGACTCATACGCCGAGCAGCTACGCGTACGTATTCTGATTCTCTCATCTACGTCATGTTTTCTCGGAAGAGCCTGGAAGAGCCGATATTTTCTCAGAAGAGCCGATATCTTTATATCGTCTATATAAAGATTGGATTTTTATATAGTTCCCGAGAATTTGGGAGGCAAACGATCCCGACTACTCGCAAGTTCTGAATGTTCCGCCCCGTGGTCTATTTGGGCTGTTGGGCGGTGACGCGGATACGTACTGCTCTAGTCGTTTTTGAGGCTGTCGCAGATGGTCAAAAGGGGGTATGGTTTCGGTCAAACGGGGTGAAAAAAGTGGTCAATCGGGGGGAGTAGATACATTTGTAGGTACGCCCCCAATATGTGGTCAAAGGGGGGACTTCGTTTGCTCCCTCGTGCGCCGCCTTCCCGTTAGGCCCCAGGACGTGCCTGAAAAACAAACAAGGTGTGTGCGTGCTTCGTATGGGCTTCGGGCATTTCGACAGGGCTTCGGAATGGCGTTTGAGGCCTGTTTGGGCCCGCGGGAGCAAGTTCCGCGGGCGCATTATGCCCCTACCCCCAAGTGGCCGTAAAAACAGGGGGGTATACCCCCAAATGACCATTTTCCCAAAACCATTCCTGGATTGGCTCTGTACTATTAATACTACAATAGGAGAAGGCTAATCGGCTGGACCCGTCTATCATAGAGTAAAAAGAAGCTATCATTTCCCACTGAGCATACGAGACAAGCCTTGTATTAGGACCACGGATGCGTGCCACCGTTCTGTACGATAAAGGTACTGTAGCATTTTTTGGCTGAAGGGGCCCCCTTCAACCCACAATTGTCGGAGCTCCGTTTTTGTGTTGGCAGTATTTTTCGTAGTATCGTTAGGCCGTACCAGGATTTTGTCACCGGGTACTTATACGTCGTAGCGCTTTTGTTTCCCTCCAAAATCAGTTTTTGGGTGACTTACTATTAGTATGAATGGCTTACTATTAGTATGTACTGGTAGGCCCTCTATCACGGGGGACCATAGTAAACACTAGTAAACAGGACCTACGTTTGTACACAAAAACCTATACACTTCCCTGTTTTTACGAACCATATTTGGTCCTATTTACTATGGTCCTCCGTAATAGTGAGGACCCTCAGAAAAATGTCCTGTATACAGGTGCACCTCTATTGCGTCCATATATTGTTAGTAAAAATAGGTAAATTAGGTACTGTAGTGTGTTGTTTTGGGTGTGTGTACCGTAGGTCTTAATCAATATGATGCCCCCCCCCCCCGACGCCTTTTTGCTCCGTCTCGAAAGGGATGCGTGGTCAATGGTCAAATGACTAAGGCAAGCAACAAATGAGTACGCCCCCCGTGACCCCTTTTAGTGCTGTCCTGCACACAGGCCTACTCTAATCCCAAGTGTTTTGTCCCCAGCAACGGGAGTTGTGCGGCCCCCCTTTAAGGGGCTCGCCCCCTTGAGACTTGGGGGACGGGAAAACGATCACTAACGATAAAAAAAAATGGGACGGTCACCAGCGACGGCCACAGCGTGACTGCGAGATGGTACACATTGGTGTGTCCCGAACTCATCCATACAACGAAAGGGACTCGTGCGGCACAGGCGCAAACTTGAACACCCTCTACCCGTACTCCTGAGAGCCCTCACGCTGCTACTATGATAGTCGGTTGATAAGGCCAAAGTTATGTCATTGATTTGTTCGCGATAAAAATGCGAGGCACGTGCCGTAGTGGGTAGGGGGGAGAAGAGCCCACTCAGTGACCCCGAATCTGAGTTACGACTATGGAGGGAGAGAGGAAAGAAGGGCGAATATAATAAATGAGATGGGGAAAAACAAATGATGTATACCTTGTACTTCGTATATATATCCCCTACACCCCTTCTATCCCTTCTATCCCTTCTTTCCCTCCTATCCCTTTTATCCGTTATATCCCTTCTACCCAGGGGCGTAAAAAAAGAAGAGAAAACGACACCACACCCGTAGGAAGGTCAGAATGAAAAACAAACCGGATCGCTGTGATCACAGGACGAAATGAGCGAAAACCATTTTTTTTTCGTTTTTTGTTCCCTTTTTTAACTTGGTTTTAGAGACCCCCCTATTTTTTTTTCGCTGGTGGGGGGGGGGGGGGTAATTAAAAAAAAACTTGACTGATTGTTTTCTGGGATCACAACGGTCCGGTTTCTTCCCTCCAATATAGGGGTGGGGTATCTGGGATTCAGATCCGCGCATACACTCGTTCTACCTCATATATCCCTTATATCCCTTGTATCCCTTATGCCCCTTATGTCCCTTATATCCCTTATATCTCTTATATCCCCTGCATCCCTTCTATCCCTTGTACCCCTTGTATCCCTTATATCCATTAAAGGGGGTATTTTATACCTTAAAAGGGGTCCCAAAGGGGTAAAAAGAGGTGGTTTTCAGCCTGTACCACACCCCTCTTTTAAGTAGGGGTACATGCATGAATATCGAGTGCCCCCACCACCACCACCACCACCATGTCTGTCTGGTTGGTGAAAACCCGACGCGCTCCGTCCCGGAACTTGTAGGGATGCCAGGGTCTATGGGTTTACGACTACGGCCATGCATGACACGCGGCTACTGAGTACACCCCATGTAGGGATGCGAGGGTCTATGGCCATACGACTACGGCCATGCATAATAACCAAGGCTTATCACGGTACTCGATAATCGAGACGGGACGGGACGGTACTGTTTTTACTTGTTTGGCGGGAAAAAAAATGAAGACGGGACGGGACGGGACGGTAAAATGACGACCAAGCAGGTTTTTGAGACGGGACGGGACGGGACGGTTGGTGTACAATTTCTCAACGGGACGGGACGGTAATTTCAACGGGGTAGATTTTCACGACGGGACGGGACGGTAAAATTCAACGGATTGTTTTTCCACGACGGGACGGGACGGTAAATATAATTTTTCACGACGGGACGGGACGGTAAAAATAATTTTTCACGACGGGACGGGACGGTAAATATTTTTCTTGACGGCGGGAAGAGACGGCACGGGATCATTGGATCAGAACAGTTGTTGTTGCTCCAGAGGAACAAAAGAAAAGAAACACTCGTACGAATCGTACGTAAACAGAAAGCCATCTTGAAATGCGTATTCCCATAATAAATTATATACCGGCACGGCGAAATCACACCGAATTACCTTGCAATTTACAAATTACGCTACGAACTCGTACATATTTACATAATAGTACAGAGCAATCCTCATCATGCTTCGTCCACAGAAATAACCTTGCCAGCCGCAGCGTTTTGAACAGTGACTGATGCGGCAGCCTCCACGTCGCAGTTAGCCTTTAACGCCGCTACATCCTGGAGAACTTTCGCTAGCCCGGGGATCAAGTGCGAGTTGAGCTTGAGCAGCATCATCGTTTCGATTTTGTCAGTCCCAAGGGAGGTGCGCAGTTGGCTAACGACTGCCGAAAGAGCAGATAAGTTGTTCCTTTCTGCTTGACAACTGGTGGTGTCGATCCCCAGGTACAGTCGAGCCAACAGTCCGACATGTGGCCAGCGAGCCGACACTACCACCCCCCCCGTCTTGGCGTCTACTACTGTATGTACATCCATCGTAAATTCGTAAATTCAAATTTTTGTTGTTTCATTATTTCATATTTTGATATTTTGATGTTTCATATTTCGGAATTTTCGTATTTCGTAATTCCGTAAATTCGTAAATTCGTATCACTTAAATTTAATTTTAATGTATTACCAGTGTGAAAAAACAAATTTTGTAAATTCGTAGATTCTTGGTGGGAATGACGGGAAGAGACAACGGGCAAATGTGAATCTTGGCGGGAGAGACAAGTTTTGTCGGCGGGACGGGACGGTAAAGACAACGGCGCATGACGGGACGGGACGGTAAATTACATTATCTCGACGGGACGGGACGGTAATTTTCAACGGGAGCGATTTTCTTGACGGGACGGGACGGTAAAGTTCAACGGGGCAGATTTCGATGACGGGACGGGACGGTAAATTTCAACGGTTGGAGATTTGTTGGCGGGACGGGACGGGACGGGATTTGACGGGACGACGGGAACAGTTTAACGACGGTTTAACCGTCCCGTCCCGCCGTTACCGTCGTTACCGTCCCGCCAAAATACCGTGATAACTTTTGAGTTAATAACGAGTACCCCGCTAACCCCCCTCTCTCTCCCCGCTCTCGCAGGATGTTGCAACAGTGGCGGCGGCGTCCTTCGCTTCGGTTAGAGTTGCCGGAGGGGTTTCAGGGCTAGCGGCGTCGCCCCCCCCCTGGTCTGATCGCGGCTCGGATCCATTGGCAATCACGTGAGTACATTGTCAATTTTTCAAGGAGCCATGATTGCCTTCTGTGTTATTTTCGTTTAATGGCCACTGACAAAACGCCCAGCTTTTTCCGCGTACTCGTTAATGGCCATTTTTTAGACCCCCCCAAGATTGGCCTTGTAGAAAAGCCAATAATGAGAAAATCGATAGTGGGAGAATGTGAAATGTACAAGGAGGGACGGGATGAGTTAGAAGAGGAAATTAAGAAAATAGACGAACGTGACATGGAGAAGTCTGGTACACTAGATAGTATCGAGAAAACGATCGCCATCTTAGGCGATAGATGGTGGCCAAAGGAGGCAAAACAGGAAGGGGATAGGATTAGCAAAACGTTTCTTTGTAATATATGGAAACAACGTAATGAGCGCCCAAATGTTGGAGGTGTCTCTAGTAGGAGTACGAACTGTTCTTCGCCTCGAAAGGGATGCGTGGTCAATGGTCAAATGACTAAGGCGAGCAACAAATGAGTACCCCCCCCCCCCCCTTCCCCAAATGCTCCGTCTCGAAAGGGATGAGTGGTCAAAGGTCAAATGACTAAGGCAAGCAACAAATGACTTAGTGCAAGCAATGTCTGCCTGGTTGGTGAAAACCCAACGTGCTCCGTCCCGGCATTGTAGGTTGTAGGATGCGAGCTCTAGTATGGCCATGGCACGACTCCCCCCCCTCCAACCCCCCCCCCCCCCGACCTCATCGCCCTCCTCAACCCCCCCCGCCAACTCACCGCCGCCCGCATCCTCCTGAAAAGTACTGGCCGTGGCGGAACAACCGATAACACGCGGCGAAATAGGTGCCGCTTCGTTTGGCCTTGTTCTGTTTCGGGCTCTGGGCGGAAGGTTCAGCTCGGTGGCCCCCAGCGCTCTCCACATGCCCGGGGCTTTCGGCAGGCGAGTTTCAATTATTGTGGAGCTAATGGTGTGATTATTTTGCCGGGGTGTTCCCGGGTCGGGTTAAACATTGTGAACCGGGTCGGGTCGGGTCGGGTGGGGTCGGGTCGAGTCGGGCCAGGGTGACCTGGCCCGACTTGTGATATAGAGTGACAACCTCCTGATTCGACCCGACCCGACCCGACCCGTGAGGTTTTGAAGACTTTCTGAACCCGGCCCGCGGGCCGGGTCATGGTCCGATGAACAGCCGTGGTTATGACGGCTACAGTAGTGGTCCCTCTATGGTGCCGGTTGAGGAGTGCTGACTGCCTCTAATAGTGCCTGTGGAATCGCTTGGCACAGGTGGGATTAATCAGCCTGGTATTGTGCGGAGTAGTTAGTGCCGCCGGTTGCCGCTATATATGGTGCCGGTATTGTTGGCTGGCGCATGCATGCCGACACAATAGAGAGACCCCCGCTTTTTTCTAGTTGAGCGGCTGCAAATAAATAAATGAGCCAATCACATGATTTTCAAGTCTTTCGTCAGCAAAGAACACCGTTGAAGGCAACAGACGCGCCCGCCATAAATCAGAAGACGCAGGAAACTCCGCTTAACTACCGCGCGCAGCTAATATATAACGGCAATACCTACCTGACCAACTACTAACTACAGTCGATGACTTTGTTTTTGTCAGCCAATGGATTCGCAGCCAGCCCGACGTTGGTAACGATCCTTTTTTAGACTTGCGCACACGTTATTGTTTTGGGGGGGGGACAGGCTACTCTGGGATTTCAACGTCGGGTACGTTTGCCGCAGTAGGTATTCCATACAGTACGAAACCCGCCAGAGTCCGAGTCCGAGTCATTGGGACTCAAGTCATTGACTCGCGAGCCCGACTCTTTTTGAAGTTCTGGGTCCCTAGGGTCGCGAAGGCTGAAATTACTGAGTCCGCGCAAGTTCCGAGCCAACGGGTCAAAAACAATATAACACGTTTTTTTTGTGTAATTGGTCACCGCCCATGACAAAACAAAACAAAAATAAGTCGTAAGAGTACCAGTACCAGTCATCGGGACTCAGCCATTGGCTCGCGAGTCCCGAGTCATTTTGAAGTAATAAGTCGCCCGGGTACCAGAAGCTGAAATGCCTGAATCCTCGCGAATTCCCAGGGTACTGCAAGCTGAAATGACTGAGTGCTCGCGAGTCGCTAGGGTTCTGAAAGCTGAAACGACTGAGTCCTCGAGAGTCGCTCGTAGGGTACCGCAGGCTGAGATGACTGATTCCTTGAGAGTCGCCAGGGCACCGGAGGCTGGAATCAGACTAGTAGCTTGCAATATTTAGAGAAGCGTGGGACACTGTTAATGTTGCCGCAGTAAAAAAAAAGATGGTGCGAAAAAATCCGGACAAAATTGGGAGTTATGGTGGGGATAAGTTTAATACAGCCCACAGAAAAAGAAAAAAAAGAAAGGGTTGCGAAACACGAAAGCCCCCCTGGGGCTTACTTGGCCCAACTACTTTACTATTGCAGGGAGGGGGCATACATTTTTTTTTTTTTTTTAATCCTCCGGCGGATGGATAAAAATAAAGCTTACACCCTCCACACTTCCACGTCTCACTGCGTTTCGTGTGTCAATTCACTCCATGTCCCCTCGGAAGTATCAGCCCTTGCTGCCTACAACTCCGAAGACTTGAGCATGTTGACCCGACCTGACCCCCGAAGGGGCCCGGTGCGGTGGGGATAGCCACCCGAAGAGTAAACTCTCCGGGTAGTGTGGAACTTGCCGCAGCTCATCCACCAACAAAAACCCAGGCCAAGAAGCCTTCCCGCCAGACCCGGATCAGTTACGATTCACTCTACCCGTTTGGGCGTTGGTCCTCGGAGTAAATAAGGTCTACGGTACATTTTTTTACCTATTTTTACCAACCATATTTGGTCCCTACATCCCATCCCAACCAAACAACCGAACGTGGGAGAAATATTGTAAGCTACCTGGTACCTGGTAAGCCCGATACACTAAAACCGAAGTGGCTTGCAAATAGCGATATGCAATGCGCATCGAACGCGAAACTCGTCAGGCAATCACCGCTCGCTTACAGCTAGCAGTGTAGCACCGGCCACGCGTAGCACCCATGTCTGCTTTCGTTGTAGAGGCGTGCTACGGTAGGGGCTAGTACGGGTAGGGGTATGTACTGTACGAGTACGTACGTAACGCTTTTTATTTTATTTTTCCTTCTGAGGCAATTTTTTATTTCTGTCTTATTGGTAAACTTTCCCTTAACCCCAATATCGTGAAACATCATCGGGTTGGTTGCACTTTTTTTACATTTTCGTTAGAAACAAAACAAAAAAACAGTTTTTTGGATGAGAGAGGTATGGAGGCGAAAAAAACCCCACTTTTTTTGAGTGGAGGTATGGAGGCTCCTCGAAGTAGGCAAGCCGCGAGAAACTCCAGGTTACTGTTGCTGGGGACCATAGCAAATAGAACCTACGAGGTACACGCAAAAGCCTACCAGGTATGTATTTGCCTGTTTTTACTAACAATACTTGGTGTGGATACCATGTCCCCGGAACCAACACGCCTTCTCATATAAGTCGAAATCCCTTGCGTCTTCGGGAAACTCGTTCTCGAAGCTCTCCTCGGGAACTGGGGAGATTGTCATATTGTAAACCTCGCCGCGGAACCTTCTCCTCTACGTTCCGCCGCCGGATCCTCCGCGGCGGCTATTCTGCCTGGCGGATTCTCCGCAGCGGGACTTAGGAAGACCCCGCTGAATGGTCCTTCAACCCGAGCGCCGCGACAGCAACGACAACTGCTCGCCCTCGGCTCTCACTTGTCTACGACTTCTCTTCTCTCCCTTGTCATCGGATTGCTGTCTCAGTCCGAGTTGTCACACACTCCAGCCGTCGTAGTTTACCCGTTAGAAACGCTCTGCTCACGCAGAGAGGAGTGGCATCACGACCCACCGGCGGTGACGACTACATAATGTTATTGGTCCTATTTACTATGGTCGCCCGTAGTAATACTGCAACCCATACCCCCCCTACCGTCGTGGCGCGTGTTTTGTTTTTGTTCCCTTTTTTTTTTTTTTTTTTTTCTTCATGGTTGTGCGCTGTCTGGTGCCAGGCTGTCTGCATCCATCCCCGCCACGCTAGAGTACGCGTCGGACTCCAAGCGACAGGCTTTGGGGGCCCTGGGCAGAAACTTCGGCTGCCACAGCTGCGGCGTGCGGTCTCCGGCGAGCTACATCGCGGACCACATGCCTCCCCTGAAGACCGTCAAGCTCGTGAGTGGGGAGGGAGTTCGTATATGTTTTTTGTTTGGCTGGAGATAGCTGGGGCGCCGGGGCCCCGGGGGGGGGCCTGCTGGTGGCCGGGAGCCAACAAGTCGTATGAGTGTGAACCGTAGAAAAGCTGTAGAGGGCCGGCTTTTTCGCGCCACTAGCACGTCCGTCAGAGCCATGTAAAGGGGGGGAGGAGCGGTACTCATGTCGTGCATGGCCGTAGTCGTATGACCATAGACCCTCGCGTCCCTTCAAGTCCGGGACGGAGCACGTTGGGTTTCCACCAATCAGGCAGGCTTTGCTTGCACCGGGGGGTGTACTCGTGTCCTTCATGGCCGTAGTCGTGTGCTGGGGGGGCGGGGGGTACTCATCTGTTGCTTGACTTTAAGCATTTGACCAACCATTGACCACGCATCCATTTCGAGACGGAGCACGGTTCCTGAGCCTAACAGAGACACCTCCAACAGTTGGGCGCTCAATATGTTGTTTCCACATATTACATAGAAGAGGTTTGGGGGAGCTCATTTGTTGCTTGCCTTACGTAGGCTTTTGACTATTGGCCGCGCATCCCCTTCGAAACGGAGCATGGAGTTTTTTTTTTTTTTTTTTTTTTTTTTTGTGTTTGGTGAGCGTGTTTTGTGATATAGCGTATTTGCGAAGGGGGAAGTGCACGGTGGGGGGAAGGGGGTAGAAGTGTTGGCGGTGATCCTCTTAGTATTGGAGTTGGTATTTGTGTTGGTGGTATTGGTGGTGTTGGTGGTGGTGATGCTACTTGTTGATCGTGTTGGCAGTGGCCTTGATGTTGTTGGTGGGGGGGGGGGCAGTGTGCTGGCGGGGGTGGCTTTCTTGTAAAACGCGCGCTCCGATAGAGGTACTGTATCTTTTTTTGGCTGAAACGTTTCCTGAATGACGGGGCGCTCCTTTTAACGCATTCAGAACTGAAACAAATGTCCGACACTAATTCCAAGTACTTTCCCCCCAAATTCGTGGGACCAGTTTTTAAGCGGTTATAACCCAAAATTGTCGGAATTTCGTTCTTCTTATGTTTCAATATTTGTTGTTGTATACTTCGGCCGTGGGGATTGTTCATCGGGTATATATATATATAGCACTTTGATTTCCCCTCTAAAATCAGTTTTAGGGGTGACTTACTAGTAGTGTAGAAGTCATCAAAGTGACTACCACCCTCCGAAACAACATTTCCCCTCCAAAAACAGTTTTGGGGTGACTTACTAGTAGTGTAGAAGTCATTAAGTGACCACCCTCCGAAGGCAAAAATGGCGCACCTTCAAAATCAGGTTCGGGGTGACTAACTAGTAGTGTAGAAGTCATCAAAGTGACCACCACCCCCCGAAACAATATTTCCCTTCCAAAAACAGTTTTGGGGTGACTTACTAGTAGTGTGGAAGTCATTAAGTGACCACCCTCCGAAGGCAAAAATGGTGCACCTCCAAAATCAGGTTTGGGGTGACTTACTAGTAGTGTAGAAGTCATCAAAGTGACCACCACCCTCCGAAGCAATATTTCCCCTCCAAAAACAGTTTTGGGGTGACTTACTAGTAGTGTGGAAGTCATTAAGTGACCACCCTCCGAAGGCAAAAATGGTGCACCTCCAAAATCAGGTTTGGGGTGACTTACTAGTAGTGTAGAAGTCATCAAAGTGACCACCACCCTCCGAAGCAATATTTCCCCTCCAAAATCAGGTTTGGGGTGACTTACTAGTAGTGTGGAAGTCATCAAGTGACCACCCTCCGAAGGCAAAAATGGTGCACCTCTACGGTAGCATGCTTCATAATCTGTATTACGCTTAGGCTGTTTCTTAGGGAAGTTCGATTTGTTCCAGTTCGATTTGTTTTTTTCGGCCATTTATTGATGTTTTTGACCCGGAACGCCGTCGAAAGGGTCGTGCGCTTCTCGGAATGCATTCTTCTACCATCCCACAGGTACCCCACGAAAAAATCCGCTTCTCCATCGAAGCAGTTTGAAATATCCAGCATTTTCACAAATCGAACAATAGACATCAAATACAATTTGAAGGTAGAAATTACGGAAAATTTGAATAGTTTGTGCTTCTGGAATGTTATTTGTTGGATATTATTCGAAATGCCACATACCTCAAGAACTTGAAAATGCTTCGATGGAGAAGCGGATTTTTGCGTTGGATACCTCTGAGATGTTGGGCGCACTCATCCCGAGAAGCGCACGGCCGATTAGCCCGCGTTCCCGGTCAAAAACATCAATGATGAACTGAACAAAACATATCGAACTGAAACAAATCGAACTTCCCTAAGAAACAGCCTTACATCGGGATCTGTTCATTTTTTGGCTGAAATGTTTCCCGAACAATCGAGCTCCTTAACCCCAAAATCGTCAGACTTTCATTCTTGTGTTTTAATATTTTTCATACTAGACTCAGGACATGGAATTGTTCATCGGGTACCACTTTTATTTTCCTCCCAAATCAATTTTGACTTACTATTAGTATGGAGCTCCTCAAGTGACCACCCTCAGAAGGGTGCAACCTCTATCGTAGCATGCGTCTGTATTATGCGTACATCGGGATCTGTTCATGCTTTTTGTGCCACACTGCTTCCAAGCGTTTCGGGCCTCATTATCGCGAGTCCAGCCCCCAAGATGTTAACAACACCCTTCTACCAATATCAACCCTTGGTGGAGTTCGACGAAAGTCGACTATTAGCGGAGAAGAAAAGTGCTGAAATTTTCTCCGCGATGAAAATTGCAAGGCACGTATGATATAGTGCCGTAGTGGGGAGGGAGGAGAAGAGTCTACTTAGCCCTTTTAGAACTGCAGTCCCGTTATGGGGACAAACCACTCTAATTCTAAGTAATGTGTCCCCAAAACGGGACTGCAGCTCTAACCCCAGGTCTGAGTTACGACTGCAAGAGGGAGAGAGAAAAGAAGGGCGAAGATAATGAATGGGATGGAAGGGAAAAAAAGAAAGAAAAAAACAAATGGGACTTCAGAGAGAAACAAACGACGAAAAAAAAAAAGCGACGGTTACAGGGGAAAAAAAAAGCCTCTTCGTGATTGGTGGGAGATGAAGATGGTACCGGTTGGTGGCCGAGAAACGCACTGCAAGGAGTCTCGCGGCATGGGCCGCAGCATGCCCCCTACTACGTACCCGTGCTGCTTGCTACGCTGGCAACTCACGCTGGTCGAGAATGGATAATAACACCAAAAAGGTTGAAAAAATGTTTGGTCGTGGTCGATATTCCTTATCCCTTTCAGAACTGCCAAACTTATCCTAATCTAATTCCAAGTAGTATGTCCCTAAAATCATGGGATCGGTTCCCAAGGGGTTCAAAAGGGGTTTTATTGTAAAACACTTACGTGCCCTGGCGCGTTTGTTCTACATACAGTACACAGGTGGGTACGTTTTGGCTGCTTTTTTGTTTTGTTTTTTGTTTTGTCTTTCTGAGTGATTTGGGCTCTTTGAAAACCCGAAATAGCTGCCGGCAGACCTTTTCATTCTATGTATGAGTTGCAATAAAAATATTGTTCATTGTATGCTTCGGCCATGCTATTTTTCATTGGGTATATACGTACTCGTAGCACTTTTTCATCTCCTCCCCGGAATTTAGTTTTCGGGCAAGGTATAGAGAGCTTCTCATGTGACCGCCCCTCAGAAAATGTCCTGTATGCAGGGGCACCTCTATCGTAGCATGATTCTTGACGCTGGGCGCATGTCGTACATCTCGCTACGCTCTACGTTGCGCTTTGGACGCATCCTTCCCCCAAGCCATCCCCGCCCCCCCCCCCCCCCTCCCTCGTAATATATCGAAAGCACTTACGTAGTGCGAGCCCAAACATTGGAGGTGTCTCTACTAGGGAGTAGAAACGGAAGTGTCTCTGTTAGGAGGAGACGCGGGTGCTCCGTCGTGAAAGTGATGCGTGGGCAGTGGTGAAATCACGTAAGGCCAGCATCAAATGAGCACGCCCTCCCCCCCGTTCTTAGTAGGATGCAGCTCACCCGTCATGCGACTCGCCGAGCATCTCGCGGCGCTTCGTGCTTGGTGCTAGCAATGTCTGCCTGGTCGGTAAAAACCCGACATGCTCCGTCCCGGCATTGTAGGCACGCCAGGGTCTAGGGGCAAACCGCTATGGCCAAGTACGAAAAAGAAGTTCCCCCCCCCCCTACCCCCCTGCCCCCCCCACCAACAGGCAAACGCCAAGCTTTGGCGGAAGCTCTTGCGGCAGACAGTGTCCCAACGATTCTACCCCCAGTGCCAGCCCTGCTCCACCCTTCAGTCTGCTGCGGTGCGATCGGGCGTGACCACCCTGAAATACCACCTGCGTCCAGGGTCGCTGCGGGCTTACCACGCCACCGGAGCGCTGCTAGTTCTGGGAAATTTCTTAATGGCGCAGGAGGGCGTATGGCGGCCGCGGTGGCGAGATTAGTGCCTCAGGTTTTCTTAAATGTATACTTGGTACAATGTAGGTATGCACTTCGTGTATACCGGTACGTGTATGCTGCTAACTGTAGTAAAATTCTCGGAATTTTCTGGATGGTGACGGTAGCAAGATCGTTTAGTGTTTTGAGCGTTCGAGGTCACTTGCATACCTGTTAGTCTGCTAGGTCGATACATAAACATGGTTGCTGCTGTTGAAGCGGGAATTTTCTGGATGTTGCAGCAGAGCGCACACGGCGGCGGCGGCGGCGTCAGTGGCAATATTTTAGTGCTTCCCTTGAGTATTTAAGACCGGGGCTTGTTGGCGGGGAGGTTTGCACAGCGTTAGAGGCGTGTGTGTCCGCGTTTTGTTACGATCCGTAACGACTACGTACGTAATTTGTTTTTGGATTAAATAAAACCCGTTTGTTTGCGCGGAGAAAATCAACAGACAGCCGTTTTTTTGGGACGTTGTGGGGTGATTTTGAAGCGTAGATGCCAGGAGACGAGGGCTTAGTCCTGTGAAGGATCGTTCGCTAGGCTTACTGTATGGTACCTTTTGGTTTCGAACATTGAACGGAGCACCGATCCTCACTTGCGTGGTCCAGATATATTCAAGGCAGGTAAGTTCGAAGTTTGTAATATTATGACCTACACCAGTTGATCATGTTGCCGAGTGTAAAGCCGTGTTTGGCCTGCACAGTCTAGTACATGCTTCCCGCCGTATTTCTGGGCGCTCACACCGCTCATAGACGTTGGTAACGCCAGAAGTCATCATTGTTTTACCCCGACGACGCCAATCCGCACACCCAGTGTGTCCGTCCCTCTGACGTCCTGATTCTCCATTTCAGAGGTAAATACCTGGCACAAGTTCTGGTGCGCCATGACTGTTTTTTCAATCAACTTTTTTTTTGTTTTTGTTTCGTTCACATCGTTTTGTTTCCAGAAGCATCGCGCATTGGTTGCACGTTGCGTGTTCGTGATGCGCGCGCGGGCACCCTGGTGTGCACCATATTTTTTGTGGTGTTTGGTGTTTTGTGTTTTCGTTTACTTTATTTCATTTACTAGCCTGAACCTTTCGTTTCTCGAGAATAGTACGCAACCTGCCGCCACAGACTATCCCATCACTTAACGACGCATCTTGCGGCGGTGGAGATGACACGTAAAAGCATGCTGTCTGAGGCTCTGCCTCGCTTCAGGAGGTCTAATGCCTCACCCCCCCCCAAAGAGCTGAACGACACACGCGAAGGTAGAGGCGCACCTCGTTTTTTCTGAAGCCCGTCACACGAGGATGCTCTACGCTAATATTGTGTCAACACATAATTTTGGAAACATAAATGAAAATGCATTCCGATGAACGAGGATCCCATGGCGTAGGCAGGGTCTACCACATTATTTCTCTTTTTTTATTTACTTCCATGGATGTAAATTTTACTTTCGTGAAAGCCTTTTTCATTTTTACTTTCATGGAAGTAAATTTGTTCATTTATGTAAACTTTTACTTCCAGGAAAGTATATTACTTCCATGAAAGTTTTTTATGGGTTTGCTTTTTTTAACTTATGCGCAAGTTGAAGTTTACTTCCATGAAACTTAAATATACATCATGGATAGATTTTTTCCTTTTATGCAAGTTGACGTTTACTTCCATGAAAGTACAAAAACACATTAATCAAAGTCAATTGGCTAACGTGGAAAATTGCATGAAAGTATACCTTGTTTACTCCCATGGAAGTAAAACCACTTCCATAGTTCCGTGGAAGTTTCGGTTCGAAGATGGACTTCACCCAATAGGCAGGCCTAGTGGGTCTCCCCAAAGTATTTGTCGTTTTCATTTACTTCCATGAAAGTAAAATGTACTTCCATGAAAGTTTATTTTACTTCCATAGAAGTAAAATGTTACTTCCATGAAAGTGTTTTTTATTTTCATGGTTAACGTTTAGTTTCCATAGAAGTAAAAAACCTTATGTAGATGCGTTGACGGAAGTAAGCCGTATTTACTTCCATGAAAATATAAGCACTTCCATGGTTTGAAGAGAGCCTTCGACCACTAGAAAGGTCTAGTGTGGTTCCGCGCTGCGCGCTACACGCTGTGGAATATCCCGTTTGCGACTGGTCCACGTTTTGGTAATCGCCACAAGCCCAGGTTTGGTGCGACCGGGTGCAGGGGGTGAATTCATACCCTCGCTTCCATGTTTGAATTCCATGGAAGCAAAAGTTTAGATTATTTTGCTTCCAATTGAATCACATGGAACTGAAACATCTTCCATGCAAGGGATGTTTACTTCCATGGAAGTAGAAAGTTGTTTCGTGGAAGTAAAGTTCACTTCCACGAAAGGGAAGAAACGTTACGTGGAAGTAGACTTTATTTCCATGAAAGACTGGTGCTACGATAGGGGGGGGGGGGTACGCACATTCTCACTACCGGATTTCGGCCACTCGGACGAGTGGCTCCGAATCTAACTGAAATCTGGACGTAAACATAGTTTGTTGGCGTTGCGTCACAAAACCTCCAGTGGTGGTGCATATAAAACAACACAAAAACGGAAAGCGTCTATGAGTACAATGCAGAAAAATAGTCACTCGGCCGAGTGGCTCTGCGCAGGTGAAACATAAGCACTTATACGTGATCCCCCTAACGTAGCACCAGTCGAAAGTAAAAAATCATTCATGTAAACTTCCACGGAAGCTAACACAAAAGTCAAATCATGTGGTAGATGGGGCCTAGTATGATCCAGCGCTGCGCGCTACACGGTTTTTAATATCCCATTTGAAATTGGCCCACGTTTTGGCAGTCGGGATGGGCCCACTTTGGGTGGAACAGTGTACCAACTGGGCGCAGGGGATGGAATTCATGCCCGTGTTTCCATGCTTTACTTCCACAGAAGTGAAAAGTGAAGATTACTTCCCATTTGATCACGTGGAAGAAAAAACAAGTCCATGGAAGTAAGCAGTAATAATTGAAGATTACTTCCAATTTGATCACATGGAAGAAAAAAATCCATGGAAGTAAGTTTTACTTCCACGAAATTAAATTATACTCCCATAAAGTAAAAAAGACTTTCGTGGAAGTAATATTTGCTTCCAAGTATTTAAATAATCGTGGAAGTGTATGTTACGTCCACGAAAGTGAAACAAACTTTCGTGGAAGCAAAAATTACTTCCATGAAAGTAAAACAAAACCGTGGAAACGCTCATGGAAGTAAACTCAAAAGTCCACTAATGTGGTAGATCGCGTAGACACACAAAACATACGTACTTGGAAATAAAAACGAATGGCGTTCAGACGACTTTTGCGTTAAGAAGCCCCGCGTCATTCAGAAATATTTGCGTCATAACAGCAACACAAACCTGCTGCCCCGATCGTGGCACGCGTTGGTGGACTGCGAGAGAAAGTGCACGCTTTTAACCCGACAAAAACAACTCCCGATGGCCTGTGAAAGAGATATGTATGCCGAACGATTCCCTCAGCTTATTCCAAACACGCCCCGTCGGACTCGAAAAACGCACATAAAACGGTATTATATGTATGCCCGGCATCGTGCCTATATTGTTTGAAATCCAAAACCAAAAAGAGGAGATATATAGGATGTACTGAGTACGGGGTACCGCGCTTTTGGGGCGCTGAAACAAAGCCCACCCCACTAAGTTCCACGTTGTTTGCTCCGAACCGTGGTTGTATTTCCCTAGGTTTCGTCACTGTAGTATTTCTGTCTCGATACGCCCAAACGTGCCCGCCCGCAGAAATACTGTCCCTTCCAGTTCAGGAGCTCAGAACCTAGGCGTTTGTTTTCCCAAACGATCCTTAATCGTTAGCGTCCATACCCCGCGCAACGGAACTCGAACGCTGATACACACACAATCAATCGTGCCGCCCTAACCTCCGGCTTCTCTGGTACCCTTTGCCTCGAGGTAGGGGACCCATCCGAATGTCCCTCGCACTACCCCTCGCACGTACAACACTCGTGATAGTGCGGCGACCCCAGGCGCTGTGCCTCAGCGACCCCAGCCGATTGCGACGTTCGGCCAACCCCGAAGCGGTATTCCACGCAGCTCTAAACGACGATTAGGATGTTCAGCGATCCCAGACGCGAAGGTCCGGCACAGCCCTAAACGATGATGACGATGTTCAGCGACCCCAGACGCGATGTTCCGGCACAGCACTAAGCGTTAGTGATAGGGAAATTCCAGAAGACGATCTCCCCCGGAAATGTCAAAGTATGATGCTGTGGGCCGATCCCGAACAAGGCACTTCGGCATCGAAAGACACTTCGGCAACGTCACGTTGTTACTGTTGCGGCGACCCCGGAATCTCCGGTAGCACAATCGAACGGCAGTGTTGTAGCGATTCCGATTTGTTTCGTTTCGGCAATTCCACCCGCGTTGGTTTGCAGCGATCCCTGGATACGTCTTCCCGGCGACTCTCGCGCTCAGACGACCCGTCACAGGTGCCCCCCCCCTGCACAATGCGGGCGCAAAAACATCAGTTTGGAGACATTGAACAAAATATAACAAACCCCAAACTGTTTTTGGCAACCTCTCAATTCGGTACGCCTGTTGTATTGATGTGCTTGCTACACTGCCCGATGTCCCCGCAAGTATTTATTTACGCCCACATTGTGCCAGGGGGTCCGGCCACTTGTGCTGGCGATGGCAATGCCTCAGCGGCTCCTGCGGGTGGCGCAGTAAGTAATCTGTGGCCCGATTCCGGATGCCGTTAAACTGCGACGTCCCTCTGACGACCCCGAGGCATACATACATGGATGCGGCGAGTCCAGCGACAACGCGCGGACAACCCCACGATTGCGTCGTTTCCGAAGACGGTGTCGGGTCAATCCCACGATGAACGACCCCGGGAGGATGCGAGGCTCCAGCGGTCCCATGATGACGACAATTACGATCTCAAACAATGATGATGATGTGCATTATATGATTTTTCCTGGCCCTGCCCGCGACATTCCGCAGGGTATGCCGTGGCACATGTCGCGGCTTGTCAGGGATGTACATCGGTTGACTTTTCTCGTTGTTCTGCTCGCGACATGCCGTGACATGCGCCGCGACATGTCACGGCCTGTCGAGGACAGTGCCACGATAAAGTCAAATAGAAATTCACATTCCTGTGATGACGCCGATCCCAGGCAATGCTAAAAATTGCTCCAGCAATCCCAGCGATGGCAGTTCCCATGCAGTAAGGAGATTTATAGCGATCCCAGGCGATGATGGTGATGTTGCTCCAGTGACCCCAATCATGGTGGCAATGGCGGTTCCAGGCAATGATGATGGTGTTGCTTCAGTCCAGCGATCCCAGCGATCGCAGCGATGACGCCGATGATGATGGCGATCCCAGGCAATGATGTGGTTGCTCCAGCGATGACTTTAATGACTACCCCAGGTGATTATGTTATTCCCCCGGCGATCCTGCAGTAGCGATGACCAATGATGCCAATCCCAGGCGATACTGATGTTGCCCCACCGATCCCAGTCAATATTCATCATTTTCCTATGGGGTTTCATGCGCTCTAAAGCTGAAAGCCGACGCAGAAACTATCGTCGAACTTGATGCCCGAAATGTCGTCGCGAATTCACTGCCCGCTTGTTGTTTTGTTGTTTTTCGCAAGCATGTTGCACCCGCTGTTGTACGACCTCGTCCTCCTGTATTATCCGTACTCTCTGTCGGTCTCGACTGGCCTCCCATCGCGACAAATCGCCTCATGGCGTCGAATATACGTTTGGTAAATGTTGCTCGCGACGTTGGAATCCCGCTTTCCCGTTCGACGCGTGCTACGATAGAAGTAGCACTTGTTGACTGGAACGGTTTCTGAATGACGGGGTCCCTTACCTCAAAATCATCGGCCTTATATTCTTGTGTTGCAGAACGTTTCATCTTATGCTCAGGCCGCGGGATTGTTCATCGAGTATCACTTTTGTTTTCCTCCAAAATCAGTTTTCGGGTCAGGTGTGTAGAGCTCCTTAAGTGACCACTCTCAGAAAAAAACATGGTGAACCTCTACCGTAGCAGGTGTCGTTCTCATAGTCCTGGCACTCACAACTCGAGCTCAGTCGTTTTGTTCAGCAGTGCAGTCCGCCGATGGTTGTTCCAGAAGTACAACGGTCTCGTGAAACGCGCAGGAGGTCCTTGAAAAAGTACGAGCACGTTCGTAGCAGCAGTAGCAGCTCCAGACGGTGATTATTATCCTGACAGCACTGCCGGAAAGCAGACGCTGTTTTTTGTAGTTGCAGCCTCAAGATCGATGACGAGGCTCTTGGACACTCACAGCACAGCAGGCCTCTGGTGTCCGTGCCAGTCACTACTAGTTGCAGCTGGGGCATCAGACGCAGTCTTCACTTAACGAACCGGAAGAACCGCGGCTCGACGTGAAGCGCTGAATACGTCGAGGCTCATAACCTATCAGGGGTTGCGGTACTTGTTCCCAAAATGGCGTGTGGTAACAAAGGCTTAGCGCTGAGGCAGATGAAACCTAGGCCGGTACGGATGCACTTGGGTAGTAGGCAGGTAGAATAATAGGGTATTTTTGACACCATGACGCGCCAAAAATAATGGCTGAGAACAATATCATTGTTGGGATTTAGGTGGTGCTGTGTGGAACAGTGCACAAACAAAGAGGACTGCAATCGGTGTGCTGGCGACAATCTAAAAGAAGGCTCCGTTCTCGGTGATGATAGAATAAACTGCTGTACAGCTATTCCGTAGTCTCGCCGCATTCTCGGGAAGGTTCCGGTTTGTCTGAAAACCGCCAAGAGCCTATTTATATTATTACATGGCGTTTTATCCGGTGTGCGTGTTCCTATTCATAGGCTCTCTTGAACACAGTAGTAGTAGCTCTACCGCTCACGGCCGCCGCTCCTGCTGAACGCGACTACATGTACTGAACGTTTTGTAATATGAAGTACAGACTACCCAGCCTACACGTATCACACACTGTACACCATACTGGGGGGTTTCGTCCCAGGTTGCGCCGCCGCTGCTGACGCCCTCGCGTCTTGAGGCAGTAGTGCTTCCGTAGCTCGTGGAACGTTATTAAGTCGGGACGATGCCTCTTTTTTTTATCATTTCGTCGGGACGGCGTCTCTTTATTATGTTATGTTTCGCAGCGACACCACACACATTCTTATATATGTACGTATGGTGTTGTGGGAGTGTAGGGCGTGATATTCACGAGTACTGTAGCACGTATACTCTAGGAGGGGACATCGTAATCGCGGCGCTTCTTATGGAGCAGGGTCTTCATCGTGTATCAGGTACGTGGTGTATGGTGTGATGTAATATGTACAGTGGCAAGAGTACAGCTTCGTAGTACTGTAGTAGTAGTAGTAGTAGTAGGCAAGAGGATATCCGCGACACGGCGCTTCTTTTTGCACCGGAGCAACAGAACATTCACGCGGTGTGGTAATACAGTACTACAGTAGCATAGCGTCGCACTACATACAGTACTTATCTTTACTGGGAGGGAGTGACACCAATCACTACGTGGTATTATTCTCCACGCGCTGCAGGCGAGAGCGGGGGTGACCCTATAACCATGTACTAACTGTACGTGCTGTGGGCAAGAGTTTAGTCGCGACTCGCGCGGGGACGGCACTTCTTTTTTTAGAAGAGACAGAACATTCGTGCACGCTGTAGTAGGCGCATACTACTATTAATAGCGTCGTGCGGGGCGCCCTGAAAGTACACCAAGATCCCTGAATGATGGGTATTGGATGTTTTGTCCCACGGTTGTGAGACGCCTCCGAAGCCGCAACGGGTTGAAGCTAATTAGAGCTCCCTCCCGTGCAGTATGGAGGCCTTGTTTATTTCTGGCACGTAGCGAGACCTGCGCTTCTCTAGCAGTACGAGCACTTGTTTGTGCGATGTGGCACCCAATGGGGAGGATAGCGTCGAAGTATGGCCGTACGCGGACATGTCCAAAACAACAGTGGATCGTTTTAGTATCGGGAGACGCGCCTCTTCAAGCTTTGAAGAAACTTACGTCGTGCTGTAAGTAGCCATAAAACACTCGTGCGGTGGGGGACACACGCTGCAGTAAGGAGTACGTACTGCTGTAGCGTCGTGCAGCAATCAAGATGAAACAACGTGCTGCCATGCTAACAACTATACATGAAAACTTGGTGTTTTCGTCCGAACTCGCGCTGGCCCTTGAAGACGTCGCGTCGTCTCTCCGATGCAAAGAGCTCCTACTACTCCTGTTTAGCGCGGATCATCTTGGTTATAGTCGGGGACTGCGCTTCTTTAAACTTCGAAGCACACTACTACAGTATAAGCAGCGAAACCACTCCTCCTACGCTGTGATAAGCTAAAACCGTTCGTAGTTCGTACAGTACAGGGGTGGTCCTTCTTTACGTATAGTGCCGGCTGAGTACAGTAGTGCCGACTGGTCTACATCGTGCCGGCGAAATCGCTTGCAACAGATGCCTTTTGGACTGCAGCCCCGATGTGGGGACGAAACACTTACACTTAGAGCCATATTATGGCTTCTGTACACTGCGGTACTAAAAGGGCAGCAGTGTCGTACGGAATAGTGCCTGTTGCCGGTATAGTGCCGGTGCTATGGTTGGCTAGCGCACGCATACCGGCACTATAGAGGGACCGGCATTACTACTGATGTACCTGGCAGTAGGGATAGCCTTGTAGAGCGTCCACACAGTAGACACAAATATTATGGATATTGGGGGATTCGCCGTGAAGTTGCGCGCCTTGAAACATTTTAACAGTACGTAGTACGGGAGTATTGTGTGTTTCGTGCCAATTGGCATCGTCTCTGAAGTCGCGTCGATATTTCAGGAAAAACAAAACAACAAAGTTCTTCCTCGGGGCGTGTGCCCCATTTTGCTGTGTGTGTGCTCTTCACATTAAGCTGCTCTTTCTACTTTTTCTGTTCCACCCTGTTCCTTCCTCTCTCTTGAGAAATCTGGCCTTTCTCTGTTTCGTAGCCCGGTTTAAACGTGCCTCGGCTTCCGTTGACCGGATGCAGCCGTTCCAAGCAACGCTGACACTCCCGCGTCCTTTGCCTGTCGCGCGTGCGTACGTACGCACGCGTTGGCCAGCCTCTCTCTCCACTCCCCAGCCAGGCTGCACACATTTGCGCTCTCTGCTGCTGCTGCTGCTGTGTGGTGATGTTCCCGCGTTACTCTTGCAGGGATGAACTCCTTGGCGTCGGGGCTAGGGACTATAGTATATATATATATATACTATATTACTCTGATCCTATTTCAGCAGCAAGACATTCGTGCGGTGTGTTACTGCTTGCAGTAGTATCTATTAATACATAGGAGTATGGACTATATTATTTAACTTAGCCTTGTATGATACGTGGGCATCCTCAAAATCAACAAACAAAAAAACGGATGGATTCGTTTTCAAGTTATTACGGGAGGACCATACAGAGTAAATAGGGACCTACGGTACACAAAAACCTATATAATATATTTACTTATTTTTGCTAACAAGATTTGGTCCTATTAACTATGCCCCCCCGTGTTATTTGTACATGACTGACTGGTTATTTCTTGCTCCATGTTCCACCCCCCCCTAAGTTGGCCCGTTTCTTCCACTCTCATCATGTTTCATATCCACTCTTGTGACGAAACATCCATAAAACAAACCTGTGTTCTCCTGTTGGCCGTAGACTATGTCCCGGAGAGTTGCTCCACATACAGCAGTACCAGAACGGACACAAGGACAGATAATTTACATATACACGACAAAAAAACCCCCAAGAAAATCGGCACACCCCACTTTTGTGAGTGTGTGTGTGTGTGTGTTTTTTTTTTTTAAGTCCCAGACGGGGAGAGTGAGGGCGGCGGGCAAACTACAGTAAAACCGAGTAAACCCAAACTGAAAACATTATCATGGCCTTTTTTTTTCGATTATTGCGGGCGGCGATCAGATAGTAAATAGGACCGAAGGTTGTTAGTAAAAATATGTAAATACATAGGGTTTCGTGTGAACGGCAGGTCCTATTTACTAGTATTTACTATGGTCTCCCGTAATAGTGTCCAACAAAACCCCCAACCCGCTTCGTACACACCGGTACCTGGTATATATAGGATGACATTCATTGTAGTTTTTATAAAAATGTTAAAATACGTCAGATAGATGTGATAAGCACGACCGATTGAAGGGCTGAAAACTAAAGTTTGCAAGCTGCGTGATGCGCTATTGATATACGAAGTACACGCTCCTCATTGGGCGTGCTTGTTCCATATTCCGTCTTACAATATTACGCTGTTAGTGAGTTAAATCTACGATATGGTAGGAGTTGATACTCAGGTCTGTACTTTAAACGGTACGTCGTTCTGCTACTTCAACGTTTTTTTTTAAATTTTTTTTTTCTGATAATACCGGAAACTCCCTCCCTAGCAGCCTGTCTCCCGATCCTATGCATTACTTCGCTGCAATCATACCACCAGGATAACGTCTTGCCCCTATGCCGCAACCATAGGACAACGAACGGCAGAACCTTTCCCTCAAGCCCTTAAAATCCACTTTTCGTTGTGCCAACGGGGACAAATCATTGCATTGCCTGCGTCACCCGGCCCCCGTTTCGTACATTGTCCAAAGCCTACGATACAACGCCATATTTTTAATTAATTCATACTATTTCAAGTCATTAATTAGTTTTTACCTTCGAAGGACACGATATGGTGGCGAGTGTGGCCGCGTTCTTTCCTTTTTGTTTCGTTTGCCCTGGGACTGGCTAGAGGTATTTTTTTTTGTTGCGGGAGATCTAGAAATCAATTCTTCCTTGATTAGTACGGGTAGACTTTACGCCGACGGCCCGGAAGTAGTGCTTTTTTTCACATGCCCCTTCTGTTCGCTTACGTAGTCCTTCCACGTGCTGTTGCGGGGAGGCAAAGTAAATAGGACCTACCGCACACATAAAAACATACTTCAAGTATATATATATTCCTTTTACTAATAACTATTTGGTCCTATTTACTACCAGGTAGGGTCCTCCGTAATAGTTAGTACTGCTGTGAAAACGCTGCAGAACAATAAGCATCGCCCCCAACCCTAATTTCAAGCACTCTAGCTTACTTAGCCTCGGAATACTTGCTGGCTAAGCAATTACCCACGACGGGTTGTAGGGGACTACTTGTTTTGCAGCGTATATAGGGCTTGCGTTGGAGACGGATTACATTCAATTTATTTCACGAAAGAGGTACGTTCGCAATATGATACGGGGTAGGCTTGTGTACATTATTTCCTTAGTATTATTATTCCATGTGCCATCCTGACAAAAAATGTGCGGTTCTTATTTCAATCATACCATTCACATACTACACTTATCAGTCATCCCTGAATATTTGATAACGTTACACCAATAAGAATGCAGCCCCCATTATTCTTATCACGTACCAGGTGGGTGTTTTTTGTTATAGGATGCACATATAACCTATTTGTTCTTTCTTTCTTGGCACTGCCCGCAATATTTCCACGACATGCCGCGACATGCCACGGCGGCAGTGCCCTGAATGATCCAGCCATCGGTGTGTGCAGAAGACGTACGTACGTAGAAACTTGTGTGTTATTGTAGCCTCTTCCATGTATCACACGGCAGTGATGCCGCGGCGAGGCCCACGGTAAGCTTTACGGCTAACCGGAAGCCTGGTGCGTCGGTTAGAAGCAAGAAAGCGTAGACGGAAGAAGCCTGAATGATTCAGCCATCGTCGGCGCGTGCAGAAGACACATACGCACGTGCTTACTACGTAGAAAGTTGTTGTGTATTGTTGTTGCCTCTTCCATACCGGTATATATCGTATGACAGTGCGTGATTGCATTATATTCTCACAGCGGCATCCCTTACCCTATCCCTAACCGTAAACCCTTACGGTGGCATGCCGCGTCATGCCGCGTCATGCCGCGTCATGCCGCGACATGCCGCGGAACATACACGTCGCTTGTCTGGGATCTACATAATAGACGCTTGTTACGGTACAGGTGAACCGTGTACCAGGTATGTATGCTTTTGTTTCTGAGGGTGATCACTTGATCGAAGTGCTACATACCTCTCACCCATAAACTGATGTTGGACGAAAATCGAAGCGGTACAAGACGCCATGAGCAACCCCGTGGCCCAAGTATACACTGAAAAATATAGCAACATAAAAAATGAAAGTCCAAAGATTTTGGGTTAAGGAAGGGACGCCCGTCCTTCAGAAGACGTTTCAGCCGAAAAGGGCCGGCTACCTCTATCATCGTACGTAGCACGCGTCCATACTTTGTTTTTTTTGGTGGCACTACTACTGTGCCCTCGGGTTGCCGCGACATGTCGTCAAATGATAGGGGACTTTTCGAAGACTACTATTGTTGTAGTAGTAATGTAGTTGCCACCGTATTCAAAAGTAATTATTATCGTTCGTTCCTTTTGCCATCTGGCGATGATGTGCCGCGCTATTGTTCCAATCATACCATCCATATAGTGAAGGGAATCCAATCCAGAATCCAATCATTGGCTTCAAATATGCTTCGTATATATATATGGACGATATTGTTACCACTCAGACCTGAACAACTTGCTTGGCGAAAATACTCATACTACACCGAAAATGCAGCCCCTCTACATATAGGGCTATCTTGGTTGCAGTATCGTAGGGGGTATGTTGTCTTATCACCAGTGTGATATACCAGATACACGGAATACTGTCACGGGAGACCATCATATTATTATTATATTTGCCACCCGACAATGTGCAGCATGATCTTCAGCGTTGATCACTCATAAAATTCCCAAAAGCAGAAAACCACGGAAACCAAGGAAACCTATCTATGCGTACAGTCCAACACCCTTCTATGTCTGCTTCCCGCCAAGATTTATTCACAATACTCCATTTGTTGACCTTGCTTCCTCCTTCTTCCCAATATGCACTTTTTACGTTCAATTCTTAAGTCCTAAGCCGCATCCAAGCTCCATCCCCACACGCCATCGGTGTGGGTCTGTCATCCCCCCCCCCCTGCTCCTCCTCGCTTCCTGGCGGCCTCTGAGCTGCAGTTTGAAGCGTGAAACCCTCCTGGAAATGGCGACCTGTGTGGTCACCGAGACGATTTGCAACAGGCGTTCTTTCACCACCCCTTGCCATCATATAGTCATGAGGAGCAACGACAAACACAAAATCCAATATTTTCCAGTTTTTTTACATATCACATTTAATTTGGTCCTGATTACTACTAGTACTGTATGTTCCCCCGTAACACTCTTGTGCACATCATAATAGGGACGGTTCTGGCATTTATTTGTTCGTGACAATATCTTGCCGACAATAAAAAAAATCGTCGGCATTATTATTTCGTTTTTGCTTTTCACTACTACTGCTGTGTTCGCTATGAGCTATTGGCAGCGGTTCAAAGCCACGTGAAAAGCAAATCAGATCGACCGCATAATAAACCTTCATATATATGAAGTATATAGTCTCACCATAAGCAAGGGAACTCGGAGCTCTTCATAAGCTTGCTCCAGTTGAAGGCCCTTCCAATCATTTTTGTTTTTTACTACGAGTACGAGTAAATAGGACTACAGCAGATCCGTACGAGTGCAGCTGTACAGTTGTCATAACAGGAAGATATTTATATAAATGTAGTGTGGATGGGGGCAGACGAAATTCATTAATTAACTTAGCGAAAGAGGGAGAAGAATATACACAGGAATTAAAACTCTCTCTCCCGATCCAAAGAGTCAGTTAAGAAAAGTAAGCCACAAAAAAAATGCAACCACCACCGGCCTTTTCTTTCAATCAGCAGTTTTTCTTCGGTACATTTGAGTTGGAGGCACAAGTTGTCCAGTCATTGTTCAATTTTCAGAACGCCGTCACCGCCTAAATGTTCTACAAAAATTGGAAAAACAAACGGCTGTGAGATGGAGGATTTCGTCGAAACTCATCTTTTCTAGTCGTAGCTGAGTGTGATACTTCGATCGCGCGTACTTTAATTAAGGGCTTTCTTTGTCCTCATCATGCAGGATTTACCTCCTATTTTTGAGGAGAACAAAATCAGAGGCTACAAAATATACGATTCTGTTGATTTCGCTGGTTCAACAAACAACCGGAAAAAAAGTTGAAACCAAAACAAAGAACTCCCAACTCAGAATTGACGAAAATCGAACGAAGACCCGGGAGTGTTATGTTCGTGTCCCCTGTGTGTTCTACCCACATGGTTTCAAACACAATAACATAACTTTGTTTCAGACGTTATCTCCGTCGCATCAAGCCAAACAACAATCGGCACTCTCGTACAACACGCCCATAACCACCGGTCCCTAGAATAGTAACACGCACCATGGAGTGGTGCACGGCGTATCCCGTAGGCATACTATTGTACCGGGTTACTCTGAGGTATGCTGCATACCAGCAGTACTTGTATACCGAATCGATTGGGGATGGGTATGCAGTGGTACGTAATTTCGCCCGTGTTCGACAAGGTGCAGCAAATAAACCGTTCGTGAAAACTATTCAAAAGTATTTGTACCAGTTTTTTGCTAGAAAGCAGCAGCAGTACGAAGCCAGCAGCCTACCGAATCGCGGACCGGTACTTTACTCCCATACCAATCGCCGGTCGAAGGCAGCCGCAGCAGGGCCAGAATACTGCAGCCATGCAAGGGGTGCGGGGATGCGATCTGTCAAACGCGACATGCTGAATAGCTGTACAGACAGCATATGTACTAGAAAAAAATTCATTTCGTGCCCGCAGTTTTGTGATTGGTCAATCAAAACTTCGTTTCGTGTCGTATACTCTGTTGATATATGTTGTCTAAACCTGAGGAACCCCAATGAGGATACCGACGAAGGCACAGCTCTTCGAGTTTGCCTTCGTTGGACGAGGAGCCTTCATTGTTGCCTCGTTTTTATTTCGAAATACCGTTAGAGTGGCCAACAAGCAATTGCCGATACCAGCGGTTTTACCTGAAGCTGTATCTCGTCGTTTCTTCAAATTGTAGAGGTCTTTTACGAGAAAGACGATCGATCATCATCAAGCCCGTGTGGCATCTCGTCGCTCGTGCTTGTTGTGTGGTGGAATCTCTTGCATACAGCAGCAGCATGTATTTCGTCTAACATTGTAACAGGCAGGCGGCGCTCCTTCACACTCCCTCTCCTTCCTGCTCTTCTTATCTTCTTGCTGTCATCCTCTTCAACACCACAACCGTACCGGACTACGGCGTACATTGAACTGTCTTTGGAGCTCCGTTTCTCTCAGCGCATCTGCAGGGCAGACGCTCATGCAACCAGCCGACTAACTCCGTTCGACAGGGTAGTGTTTATCTCCTGTCCTGCTATCTAACACTACTCAGCAGCCGCACCACACGCAACCGTGCTGAGTTCCTGCCAATAGGTTGTGAGCCTCGAATTTCGTATGCACTGCAGAGCTGCGACTCATCAAGCAAGGTAAAGGAAGTGCGGGTTATTACCGAGATCCGAGCAACTACGCGCCCGCTGTGAGGTTTTTGTCTCCATAGAACTGGCAAGATAGTTGCCACCATCTGGAGGAGCGGCTGCTGCTGCTGCTGCTGCCGACTATTTATTCCTGCTGCTGCTACGGCACGTTTCGCGATGAGCCCTAAAACATGACTGTAATGCACCTCAATATATAGAGGTCGAGTACTTCTCGACCTGGCTCGATGCTGCTGCTGCTGCTGCTGCTGTTGTTGCACGTCTTCGGCTGCTGAAGTAAGAACGCTTGTGCGTATAATTCGCGTTCGAGCGCCGCAGATATACTTTAAATCCACCTGTGGATGCATAGCCCTACGGCTACGTGCAAGGTTGATGTATCTGCTGATATATGGGATACTGCCACCGGGGCGGGCTGTCGCGGAACAAGATGGACAGCGTTCGTCGTTGTGGCACGATTAAGACAGCAACATTGTTACAGTACCACAATCTGACCCCCCAAGCACCACCCCCGCGTGCCGCAACCGTGCCAAAGCAGGGCCTTATTCAGAAGCGGATGCACCGTGCCTGCCAAGGCCCACGGGAACGCAACAAGTGCGGTTGGCATAGAAAGGGCGGCGAGCGACAAAAGCAGTGCAATTTGAACGAGACGACCACACACAGCGACGCCGAGTAGACCAGGGGTTTGGAGGTAGGTGTGTCCGTGCTGTGGGGGCGAAACACAGTCACGTACAGTTGCGAGACGTCGCTGAGCATCCTCATCGTCGTTCAAGACTGGGCGAGCATCACCTGGGGTTGCTGTACGATTATCATCGGCATCAAAAGGGCAGCCTTATCGCGTGGGGTCGCACCAACTTGACGGCGTATTTCATTGTAACACCGCCGCACGTTGTTTTTGTACGTGGCGGGCGTGAATAAACACGGTAGGCTGCCTATCCATAGTTGATTTATAAACGTAGTGGTCAACACTGACTTCTCAAAATACTGTTTAATTTTTTTGATGCAGCTACGAGCTTCGGCGACAAATAAATACATCATACTTTTCCGACTTGGTAGAAGCCGGTCTTAAAGTGTTTATCCGTACTTTCGGTACTACATCACCACGGCAGTATGGAGTGTGCTTGAGAATCAAACGATGTTATTTTGCGGTGCTGTTCGTCAGGCATATTTTCGCACAAAAAAGCGCACGGCCAATACCCGGGTATAATACTAAGCGTGCGGAGTAGTATCGCACCAAACATGCCTGTCCGGATTGTGTATAGAGATGTTATGGTACTGCTGGTATGATGTGGAAACGTTTGGTAAATACCTGGTATCAGGTATAAGAATCGTATTGGTAGTACTTGGAAGGCGGTATCTTAGGTGGGAACCGGGGATGGTTACCGATGGCTTTTAGCCATCTCACCACCTTCTCAGTCGTTCATCAGGGATAACGGAATTAAGCTGCTCTTCTTCTATCTCTAAGCAAACAACACACGTGAGTACCAACGAGTACCCGTTCCATAGGCTGACCTGGCTAGGGATACCCTGTCCTCTTATACCGTGCACCTTACATTTGGCGTTGCTTTCGGCATGACGAGCCTAAAAACGGCGGAAATCGGCTTCGTAGCCTTGCCGTTCAGAGGTGTGGGAGTGGGTTTTGAGGAGCCGCATCTTCGACTCATGTTTTAGTTCGTGGAATCGGGGTTTCCACGAATTTCTCATATTTCTGCATATACGGCTCATCAGAGTGGGCTAGTGTTATGGTACTGCTGGTATGATGTGGAAACGTTTGGTAAATACCTGGTATCAGGTATAAGAATCGTATTGGTAGTACTTGGAACGCGGTATCTTAGGTGGGAACCGGGGATGGTTCCCGATGACTTTTAGCCATCTCACCACCTTCTCAGTCGTTCATCAGGGATAACGGAATTAAGCTTCTCTTCTTCTATCTCTAAGCAAACAACACACGTTAGTACCAACGAGTACCCGTTCCATAGGCTGACCTGGCTAGGGATACCCTGTCCTCTTATACCGTGCACCTTACAGAGACCCGGGCGGGTTTCAATGACTGTGCGGGCTACGCTATGTTTGTGGGTTGTTTGCATGCTCGTCCATGCTTCGAATCTGTGATAGCATAATCTTGCAGTTTCGTCACCATTTTGTTATTGAGTTGTAGTTGTTGCGTTGGTTAATATACGGAAGGGTGGAAAGCGAAGCGGGAACGGTTGATGTTGCAACATTGCAACCGATGCAACTGCAGGCACGTTTTGTGGACGAACTCGTACGAAGCACGGACAAAGCACACCGAGCAAGCAGCGAGAGTTACATATTCAAGACGGCAAAACGGGTTTACTGCTGTGTAGGTGATTGCACTTGCAGTGCTCATCAAGCAAAAAGAGTACATGGTAAATCAATACCAGACACCGGGGGGAGGGGGCATTATCGAACATCGAAAACAGTGTTTGGTCCTATCATATATCGTCCTGATCTTCGTGATTTGCGTTCTTGACATTTAAACAAATTTCGGAATTTCCTGGTGCTCCTCACTATAGTACTAAAAAAAGCAGGAATGCTAAGTAAGCGGTCCTGATGTATTACTCTCTGACAATGAATTTCCTGATTTAGGAATCATTGCCTCTTTTGTCTTGTCTTCCTGATACTTTCTTCAAGGATCAGAGGGAAGCCAGGAGAAACGTTTTCGAAAATAACGATATGAAGACAAAAGGCAACTGAGTAAAGAGAAGTTCACAGACCAAATACCGTGAGCTGAAACGTTCGACAAGACACAAAGGCAGGTTGTAACACTTGCAGTAAGCCTAAGGCAAGACGAGAGCATCAGTAGAACCAAGTTATTGGGTTCTCCGATTGGATAGTTGATTGTTGCAAAGTTGGCCTATGCCACCTCCATCGAGGGGTCGTGTTAAGGATAGCGATTTTTCTACAAAACAGCCTACGCAGTCATTGATCGGCAGCGCAGTCGCCCGTGGCAAGTAGGCTACCGCAATACATTGTGTTATGTATTGCAAACCGATTTTCAAAAGTAAAATCTAGGCTGCACTGTTTCTTAGTTGGTCTCAAAACACGAAAGCCAGACCGGACCGTTTCTTATGTATAATACAATAAATCTGAACCGCAGCGTTTCCTTTTTGTAGTACGTATGTACGTAGGTGTCCGTGTGTAACTGATGAAGGGTTATTTAAATAGTAGGCCCTGCCCCCTGTATTATTAATATGACCATCACCGCGTTTTGTCGAGGTACCGCTTGGCACGACCCTAGGACTGAAACTGGTGAATCAACGCCCCATCCCGCTCCATCAAAGCCATCGAAAAAAACGGTGGTCCGTTGGGAACCTGTTGTCTACAACCACCCCTCGTAGATCGGTTTTCCAATGCAATCATGCGGCGTTTCGTGCTGTTACCGCTGTTCGGGGTGGTTCGTACCGGGTGCTATACTTACGTATATATCATCAACCAGATATCTACGAAAATTAATTTTCCGTGCGTTGCCGAGTAGTCACACACTCCCCGGGAAGTCTATTTGATCCAAGAGCATATAATAAAAACACAAATTGGGGAACGCTAATAGACGGCACAGCGATGACCCTCGTTCCGATCGCTGGTGCCAGCACCAGCCACACACCGCCAATCCCTGCCTCTATATAGAGCCTAGTACTAGTATAGTACTAGTATAGAGTGAAATTACTACTACCGTAATAGTACTAGCACTACTGTTCTGTGTGTAGTGTACCATGATGTCCGTCCCTACTGGTACTGATGTATCTCTCTCAAACTCTACAAAAAAAAAAGGCACTTGATGCTACTGTACAGGATTATATATACGACTTTTCGCACATGTTTCAGAAACTACTGTAAACACCCGCTTTTTTTCTACGCCCTGTTTTCTGTGTTTGATCATCCCTCCCTTTCATCTACTACGTAAACCGTTGGTACGGCAGTACCTGCACCGAGTTTTTGTCGCCGAAGCATTGCCATTCGCGCAATCGCTTGCAGGAGTAGTGAGTCTCCCTGTGATATAACCACGAGCGACCCCAGAAGCGATGTTCCAGCAGCGCCAAACGATCAATGATGATTTGGCGAATCTAGGAGACGTATTTCCCTCGGCAATCTCAGTAGATAGAAGATGCTACTACTACTGTGGCTCGCTTCGGAAAATACACTTCGGCGACCCCGCTACCGGCCCCGTTAATAGAAAGGGTCTCACAAGAAACCCAAGTCCTAGATCTCCCGAGGCCAGCGGAAATATATACACATTCGTAGTGTTAGGACTAGATCCTAACGCCAGCAGCAGCAGCAGCAGTTGCTGTTTTGCTCGGGCCACTACGAAAAAAAAGAAGAGGAAATCATTGCAGGTAAACGAAAGCAACAGGGCAGCATAGCAGTTTAGGTATGCACCAGTGTTTGATACTGTGGACAAGCATGCCAGATAACAAAGTAGTTTCACCCTCTCTCAATTTAGTGCGTGACGTGAGCTCGCTCACTCAGGCGCGCCCCATTTTCCCCCATTGCTTGTTTGTGTCTATCTGCCTGTACACGAGAAAACAGTGCTACTACGAATAAAGTGGCGTTTTCCCGTAACAACCCCCCCCCGCCCCCCTCTCCCCGTACCGTCTCAAAAGGGACGCGTTATCAAAGGTGAAGTTACTAACGCACGCAACGAACCGGTGACCCCTCCCTCCGTCGCATGCCTATGATGCACTGTTAGGGTCTAGGCTCACATGGCAGCGTCAGCGAACTTCTTCTTGTGCATGGGAACGATGGACGTCGGGAAATCCAACTTGCCAGCAGGCGTATTCTACGCTTGACCACCGTTGTGAGCACCGAATCCACGATGTGATTGGAGAGCTCAACCCGCCCGTCGTTAGGGCTGGGGAGGGTAGGGGTTCTACTATAAAGTGGCGACGGGGAGGCGTGCGAGTGGCGGGGACGATGGCGATTGCAAGGTGCTGATCGAACTAATGTCGGCTATGAAACTATTGGACACTTCAGCCTAGAGAACAGCCAACGGCGAAATAGGACGGAATTGGAATGTAGTACACACGAATAGAAGAGACTTGTTCTCCGGGAAAATGTAGAAACTACTCTAGTTTTTCCCCAAGGCATTGCGGGTGCTTCATGGGGCGGAGGTGTGGAGGGGATGGACCGAACGCGGTACCAGCCTACGAGGGCTCAGTTACTTCATGTTGAGTTGCTAGGTCTCAACCCCAGCCCGTCAGTCAATTCCAATATCAACCTGACCCTACGTTGAACCCAAACCCAACCCTAACTCCACACCCAAAACTCCCATGACAGCCCCAAACACAAATTCAAGACCCAATGAAACCCAAAGGAGAAAGAAAGAGAAACAAGGACACCACACCTAACCACAAACGTAAACCGAAGCCTGAGCCCCGAACTCCAAACCCCGAACCCCTATCCTGGAAAAACTCCCAACACTATAAAGTCTCTTAAATGCGCTCGACACCTCAACTACCTGACAAGGTCGACAGTTCGAGACGATGACCTCCGTTGGGGTTCTCTATGCTCGTCGCGACCTTCGGGCCGGCCGGCCGGCCACGCCTCCCAACATCGGGCGGCAGGCGCATGCTACGGGTAGAGGTTCACCGTGATTTTGCTGAGGGTGATCACCTTGGGAGCTCTTTATATCACTCGAAAACAGTTTGTTTATTTTTTTTGGGGCATGTCGTGCACGGCCGTAGTCGTATGACCATAGACGCTCGCATCCATACAATGCCGGGACGGAGCACGTTGGGTTTTCACCAACCAGGCAGACATTGCTTGCACCAAGCGCGAAGCGCCGTGAGGTATTGGNCCACCCACGGACAAAGCCCGCCCTTCAAAACCCACCCCACCCGCAAAATCCCAACCCGAAACCCAAACGGGAATAAGATGGACAGGCAGGCGCAATCCGCGCCGAGTATCGATAAAGCAACAACAACAAAAAACTGAATAACATGCACAAAACCCTCGAAAAAACGCCTGCTTTGGCGTCGCAAACCCAAGTACAAAACGTGCCACAGCTCGAACAACGGCCCGACTGATGGAAGGAAGGTAAACCTATCCAACGGAAGGACGCATATCTAACGCAGTCCGTCGGATATTTTTCTGAAAAACCAAATATCCTAAGAGACACGAGCGAGCGCACCGTCAACTCTTCTCTACCATTCTCCCTGCTCAGTTTGTCCGGACTGCTTAAGGCGCCATATATATATTTACGTAGTAGGCGTTATTTCAGCCCCCCCCCCCCCCTCTAGAGATTATTGCGCCCCGGAATAAAAAAGGTGTAAAAAACGAAACTCCTCCATGGCGGAGTTCAGGCCTCGGATCCATTACTTTCCTTCCTCCCTTCCATCCCCCCTTATGTAATCACACGATACCTCCACTCGCCGTGAAAACCCGACATGCTCCGTCCCGGTATTGTATGGATGCGAGGGTCCATGGTCATACGACTACGGCCATGCATGAATATGAAGTACCCCCCCCATCTCGCCTCCCTCCTTTCCCTCGTATAAAAATTACACGCATAAAAAGATAACGTCACCACCCCCACCCCTTACCACACCACCAACAACACGACAACTGTTGCCGGTCCCATCAAAAACGTCACCCGCACACTTGTCAGTGCTATCCCGCGAAAAACACGATAAACCAATCAATGGTACTACGGCAGATGGCGTGTGTGGTAGGAAGGCAGGTAGAAAAACTACCCTCCCCAACAAGAAAAAAAAAAACAAACAAACAAACAAAAACGCGTGAAGCGCAAATTAGAAATAAAAATGACGGGGCGTGGCGATGAAAACCGCAAACAATAACAACAAAAGCACAATACACATACATACTTATACACGCACCAAGTATAGAGATATATGATACAGGTATATATTGAACTACCAGCTCTCCCTGAAAACCGCGATGCAAAACTTTCCCGTCGAAAACATTCTCGAGTGAATGAGAGCGCAACTCGGTGGCAACGTAAACGTGAGAATACAGCCCCCCCCCCCCCCCCCCCCCCCCCCCCCCCCCCCCCCCCCCCCCCCCCCC